>JARQOC010000006.1:376968419-377182845 GCA_033576535.1 Allobates femoralis | reverse complement strand
TTTGCTGCCCCCCACCGTCCCTGAATAAATGCCGGGGAAACCCAAAGAGTTTGCAAGTGCTTTTTATTCCATCAGTATTTAAAATCCAAGCGTTTTGGTACAGTCCTTTTACCTTCCTCGGGGATATGCATGGGGAAAGGGTTTACAAGGTTTTGTACCGAAATGCTTTGGGAAAGGGAAAATTTCTGATGGAATAAAGAAGCAGTTTGGGCTTACTTTGGTTTCCCGGGGCTTTTTATTAGGTACGGGGGGATGGCAACGCGGATCATTTAAAGCACGATCTCTCCCCGGGTTCTTTTTTTG
Organism: Allobates femoralis; assembly: GCA_033576535.1. Classification (NCBI taxonomy): domain Eukaryota; kingdom Metazoa; phylum Chordata; class Amphibia; order Anura; family Aromobatidae; genus Allobates; species Allobates femoralis. The sequence goes on along the minus strand of JARQOC010000006.1, from coordinate 377,182,542 downwards.
GATTGTTCCCTGTGTTTTGGACCCTTGCCTGTGGGGTCACCAAAAAGTGGAGCACTAGGGGTATGATACTACGATTACAATGGATTTCATTGGGGTTTAAAAAACCCATATTTGTATATGTGTTTTTTGTTAACCCATGGTGCCTCTGCCGGGTTTTTTCCTCCCTTTCCTTCATCCTTTTGTAAGGATTTTTTACTGGGTCATTGGTGCTTTAAAATGATGCATTTTTTTTAGGGTTTTTTAAATCTGTGTGAGCGATGTCCTCGTAAAAATGTAATGTAGATTGCAAGTGTTATATATACTGCCCACTAGTCCCAAAAGAGTTTTTCCCACATGCCCAAGTCTAAAAAATTTTGGGGCACAAAAAAAACCTTGTCTATGATTTTTGGGCTTTAAGGGCTTTTTTTTTGGGGACTTTTTTCGAATTTCCAACCCTTTTAACTGAATTAGCCCATGTTCTGGCCGTATTAGAAATTGGCAAAATGGGGGGGAAAGGGTTTTTGCTATCTCTAATCATAACTCCCCTTCTAGGGGGGGGGGTAACCCAGGTAGTAAGGGGAACTTTGGGGCCCCCTTTTTAGTCGATTTTGTTGGGCCAAGGTTACTTCGGGATGTGGTTTGGGTTTTGTATCTGCGGTGTGCTTGGGGGGTTTTTCTAAGACCCACATGTCCCCAATCTCTCCTGCCACTAGCTATATCTAACAGAACCCTGAAAAATCCTTTTTCCTTGTATTTTATTACTGACAAATTTCCCTTGTCCGCTGGAAAGCTGTGATTTTTAATGATGGTTGAGAAAAAATCTAACAAAAAAGCGCACTTTGTTGTTTTCCTTGCTTTTTTCCTAACACCGAAACTTTAGATCAAGTATTTGTGTCTGAGATTGTTGAGCTCTATGGGATCCCCTCCGATGTGGTGTCTGATGGAAGGACAGAGTGTGTATCTAAATTTAAGTTCTCGTCTGAGGATACATCTATCCTATTCCTTGGGCTTTCATTCTCAAGCTAATGGTCAGACTGAATGCCTTAACCAAAGCCTAAAGATATACTTTAGGTGTTATGAGTTTGGTAATTAGGAATATTGGTCATTTTTTTTACGGTACCCTTGCATGAGTTTGCGCTAAACAATCATTTCAATTAATCCACTGGTAGGGCACCATTTTGTTGTACATATGGCTTTACCCTCACTTATGTGCTTTCTGTAGTGAGAAGTCATGAAGGGTTCCTCGAGAGGAGCAATTTTCTTCGTTGATCTCTTCTATATGGCAAGGTGTATAGTATAACCTAAAAGTTATGGGTGACAGAATTAAACATATGGCTGATAAAAGGCGTTTGTCAGGTCGAACTTGTATGTGAATGAATATGTTTGGTGGTCCACAAGAAATATTAGGTTGAAAATTGCATCTTGGAAATTAGGTCCTAGGTTCATTGGTCCATAGAAAGTGGTTGCCATTTTCAACCCTGTGGCTTTTCATCTTGAGATACCTTAAGCACATGAAATTCATAATGTATTTCACAAATCATTGCTCAAGAAGTGGAGGTGTGGAACTTAGAGCTTGTGCTTTCCCAGCTTCAGTGAGCATGACAGCTAATTGATGTCATATTCCAGCTTGAAACCTAAGATTATAACTGAGCTATTGTAGTTTTGACATTCAGTGCTGTGCAAATTAATTGGGGCAAAGTATTTTTTAAGTAAAATTGTAAGTTGGTTACCAGTCAGTGATTCAAACCATTTTTAACTGCTTTGCACAGGTGTGAGTGTACAACCTTGAGTAACAAAATGTGGTTTGAGTGGTTTTAGTCAGAAAATAACAGCTAGCTGCCCCCTTAGCTTCAATTGAGTGCTTGTTTCTGTGAGGAGTGGTTTAGTGTACTTTTTCTCTCAGTGTGATTCGTGCCTGTAAAAATGGATGTTACTCCACTGAAGAGGTCTAGAATTATTACTCTTAATGAACATACAAGTCTGACTGTAAGAGAAATCGCTTCCACCGTTGGTATTGGAAAATCTACCGTTTCAAGAATAATTCGCACACAATGAAACTGGATCGTTTTCTCCAAAACAAAAAGGGAAATGTGGGAGAAAAAGGAAAACGACACTAAACGACACTAAGAACTGATAAAACACTTATCAGAAATAGTAAAACTAATGCAAGAAAAACAAGTAAAGACTTGCTTTGTCCCAATTATTTGCACAGGACTGTAATTATGACTGTATTTTTACGTGGACATAATTAATTTCAAGTAAACTTTTTCTGTCTCTTTGTCACAGAACTCAAGACATTTGATCTACATAGAAAAGGAGTGGATAGTTTATTCGTTGCAATGGATCAAAAAAGAAATATTTATATACAGTGGAAGATGCACAGCTATCCAATTGTTTCCGGTCAGCCTTACATGGTCAAAGATAATGCTTATGTGCATGAGCAGATAGATCAACTAGCAGGAGGTTCCAACTACGTCATTGCCATTTGTTTGGGTCAACACTTCAGGCCTTTTCCAGTCCAACTTTTTATCAGGAGAATTATGCATATACAAAAAGCTTTGATTCGTCTCTTCTTGAGGAGTCCTGATACCAAGGTCATCATCAAAACTGAAAATACAAGAGATGATGGTGTTGATTCAGAGAGATTCAGTGACTTCCATGGTTATATCCACAACCTGATTTTGAAAGAGGCCTTCAGAAATCTTCCTGTTGCTGTGGTTGATGCCTGGGACATGACTGTTGCTTACAATACACATGATGTTCATCCTCATGAACTTGTAGTCAAGAACCAGATAGATTTGTTCCTAACGTATATTTGCAGTTAATTATTTTGACATTAAAAATATTTTTTTCCGTTGTTGTTGCCTCATATCACCTGCCTTCAAGTTGAAATTCTATATTTGAGATGTCTTGTGATGAAAGATGCTGTAACCAATTGTACTTATTATATTGCCAACTGTTATAGGTAGTGATGAGCGAGCACCAAAATGCTGTAGTGCTTGCTATTCGAATCAAACAGGTTGCATGATTGGATGGTCTAGATTCAAGTAACAAATATAATGTAAGTCAATGGGAAGCTTGAACATTTTTCCAGAAGACCATATGAGGAGGGCAGGAGAATCAGTAATATTAATGGAAACTGCACTAAAATGGAATGGGAATAGCATGGGGAAGATGCTAGGATGCATCTTTGACTCCCAGTTTGTTGCTGGGTACAATTTTGTCAGAGTTTTACTCCACTTCTATAGACTGACAATAAAACATACAAAACCAAAGATAAAATTTATTTTAAACATAAAAAGTACAGTATTTTTTGCTTTATAAGACGCATCCTATGTTTAATATTTTGTGGAATAACCCTTGTTTGCAATTACAGCTAATAATCGTCTTTTATAAGACCTGATCAGGCCGGCACATTTCTCTGGAGTTATCTTGGCCCACTCCTCCATGCAGATCTTCTCCAAGTTATCTAGGTTCTTTGGGTGTCTCACGTGGACTTTAATCTTGAGCTCCTTCCACAAGTTTTCAATTGGGTTAAGGTCAGGAGACTGACTAGGCCACTCCAACACCTTGATTTTTTCCCTCTTGAACCAGGCCTTGGTTTTCTTGGCTGTGTGCTTTGGGTCGTTGTCTTGTTGGAAGATGAAATTATGACCCATCTTAAGGTCCTTGATGGAGGAGCGGAGGTTCTTGGCCAAAATCTCCAGGTAGGCCATGCTATCCATCTTCCCATGGATGCGGACCAGATGGCCAGGCCCCTTGGCTGAGAAACAGCCCCACAGCATGATGCTGCCACCACCATGCTTGACTGTAGGGATGGTATTCTTGGGGTCGTATGCAGTGCCATCCAGTCTCCAAACGTCACGTGTGTGGTTGGCACCAAAGATCTCGATCTTGGTCTCATCAGACCATAGAACCTTGAACCAGTCTGTCTCAGAGTCCTCCAAGTGATCATGAGCAAACTGTAGACGAGCCTTGACATGACGCTTTGAAAGTAAAGGTACCTTACGGGCTCGTCTGGAACGGAGACCATTGCGGTGGAGTACGTTACTTATGGTATTGACTGAAACCAATGTCCCCACTGCCATGAGATCTTCCTGGAGCTCCTTCCTTGTTGTCCTTGGGTTAGCCTTGACTCTTTGGACAAGCCTGGCCTCGGCACAGGAGGAAACTTTCAAAGGCTGTCCAGGCCGTGGAAGGCTAACAGTAGTTCCATAAGCCTTCCACTTCCGGATGATGCTCCCAACAGTGGAGACAGGTAGGCCCAACTCCTTGGAAAGGGTTTTGTACCCCTTGCCAGCCTTGTGACCCTCCACGATCTTGTCTCTGATGGCCTTGGAATGCTCCTTTGTCTTTCCCATGTTGACCATGTATGAGTGCTGTTCACAAGTTTGGGGAGGGTCTTAAATAGTCAGAAAAGGCTGGCAAAAGAGATAATTAATCCACACATGTGAAGCTCATTGCTATTTGTGCCTGAACTACGTCTTAATACTTTAGGGGGACCAAACAGAATTCTGGTGGTTTGAGGGGTTGAATAATAAATGACCCTCTGAATTAACTTTTAACACTTTAAAAAAAAAAAAAAAAAAAAAAAAAAATTTGTGGCACTGCATTTCCCACTTCCAGGCTGATCTACAGTCCAAATGTCACAATGCAAAGTTAATTCCGCATGTGTCAACCAGCTACATCTGCGGGGGTTGACTACTACTTGTAGGTACTGTATATATATATATATATATATAATATATATATATATATATATATGTATATATATATTTGTGCCAAAAGTATTGACACCCCTGCAATTCTGTCAGATAATACTCAGTTTCTTCCTGAAAATGATTGCAATCACAAATTCTTTGGTATTATTATCTTCATTTAATTTGTCTTCAATGAGAAAACACAAAAAAGAATGAAGCAAAAAGCAAAACATTGATCATTTCACACAAAACTCCAAGAATGAGCCAGACAAAAGTATTGGCACCCTCAGCCTAATACTTTAGTTGCACAACCTTTAGCCAAAATAACTGCCATCAACTGCTTCCGGTAATCATCAATGAGTTTCTTACAATGCTCTGCTGGAATTTTAGACCATTCTTCTTTGGCAAACTGCTCCAGGTCCCTGATATTTGAAGGGTGCCTTCTCCAAACTGCCATTTTTAGATCTCTCTACAGGTGTTCTATGGGATTCAGGTCTGGACTCGTTGCTAGCCACTTTAGAAGTCACCAGTGCTTTCTCTCAAACCATTTTCTAGTGCTTTTTGAAGTGTGTTTTGGGTCATTGTCCTGCTGGAAGACCCATGACTTCTGAGGGAGGCCCAGCTTTCTCACACTGGGCCCTACATTATGCTGCAAAATTTGTTGGTATTCTTCAGACTTCATAATGCCATGCACACGGTCAAGCAGTCCAGTGCCAGAGGCAGCAAAGCAACCCCAAAACATCAGGAACCTCCGCCATGTTTGACTGTATGCACCGTGTTCTTTTCTTTGACTCTTTTTTTCTCCTGTAAACTCTATGTTGATGCCTTTGCCCAAAAAGCTCTACTTTTGTCTCATCTAACCAGAGAACATTCTTCCAAAACGATTTAGGTTTTCTCAGGTAAGGTTTGGCAAACTCCAGCCTGGCTTTTTTATGTCTCGGGGTAAGAAGTGGGGTCTTCCTGGGTATCCTACCATACAGTCCCTTTTCATTCAGACGCCGACGGATAGTGTAGGTTGACACTGATATACCCTCAGACTGCAGGGCAGCTTGAACCTATTTGGATGTTAGTAGAGGTTCTTTATCCACCATCCGCACAATCTTGTGTTGAAATCTCTCGTCAATTTTGCTTTTCCATCCACATCTAGGGAGGTTAGTCACAGTACCATGGGCTTTAAACTTCTTGATGACACTGCGCACAGTAGACACAGGTACATTCAGGTATTTGGAGATGGACGTGTAGCCTTGAGATTGCTCATGCTTCCTCACAATTTGGTTTCTCAAGTCCTCAGACAATTCTTTGGTCTTCTTTCTTTTCTCCATGCTCAATGTGGTACACACAAGGACACAGGACAGAGGTTGAGTCAACTTTAATCCATGTTAACTGGCTGCAAGTGTGATTTAGTTATTGCCAACACCTGTTAGGTGCTACAGGTAAGTTACAGGTGCTGTTAATTACACAAATTAGAGAAGCATCACATGATTTTTCTAACAGTGCCAATACTTTTGTCCACCTCCTTTTTTATGTTTGGTATGGAATTGTATCCAATTTGGCTTTAGGACAATTCTTTTTGTGTTTTTTCATTGAAGACAAATTAAATGAAGATAATAATACCAAAGAATTTGTGATTGCAATCATTTTCAGGAAGAAACTGAGTATTATCTGACAGAATTGCAGGGGTGTCAACACTTTTGGCCACAACTATATATAAATATACATATATATATAACCCCCATTCTGACACATAGTACCTCATCCTGGATATGCTTCCCTGTGGTGGCACATATGACCCCCCAGTGCTGGCACATATTCCACATATTCCCCCTGTGCTGGCACATATTCCCACCTGTGCTGGCACATATGCCCCCCCCCCAGATACGGCACGCACATAGGAAAATAATCAACACTTTAAACTCACCTTCCGCTGCTGACTCTGTCACTCCCAGCTCCTCTGTGTCTCTTCCTGTGGCTGTTCCGGCATCTGATCATGATCTGATAGGCACAGCACACTGTGTACCCCAGTCACATGATTGGATTGGGCACAGAGACAGGAAGAGACACCAAACAGCTGGGAGCAATGGAACCAGCGGCAGAAGGTGAGTTAAAAGTGTTTGTTATTTTACTATGTGCGTGCCAGCAGGGGGGCATATAGAGTGACGGGTGGCATATCCAGGGCTGCGGGGTGAGTACAGGCACATTCAATATGCACTGCTTCCCTGTCCACATCCCAGCGCAGCTTCAGCACCGAGGTGATGGACAGCAGGTGCAGTGCATATTACATGAGAGCTATGAGTGGGAGCACATGACCTCCCTCTGCCTCTGCAGTCTGTTCCAGCCCACAGACACCGCTTCAAGGGCTTCCCCCTCCAGCACATGTAGATTCGGATTACAAAATGCACCCCCCAGTTTACCCCAAAATTTGGGAGAGCAAAAGTGCGTCTTATAATCCGTAAAATACGGTATTTACTATCTGAACACGCTTTCCTCCCTATTTGCTACGGAATACCAAAAATACCAAGAAAATATTCCCCCCCACCACCATTCTGCCAATCAGGAATTAGATTATAAATTGTGATTGGAGAACAGTAAAATATTTGGGTTCGGAACATTTTTGCCAAATAAATTGTTCTATTTGTGTATTCAAACCAACCAACAAACAATGCAAGTTAATAAAAACTCATCTCTTCTCTCAGGAGCTCTAATTAGGCTGTAAAAAGGCTAAGGGTAAGTGCACACTTACCGGCGGGTTGGTCGGCGGCGGCTGGGCGGAACCCGCCAGGATGCTCCGGCGCCGTCCACCGGCTTCCTGGCGGGTATGTGCGGCGGGAGCCGGGCGAGTGACGGGCGGTAGCCGGCGGTTGCACAGCGGCTTCTCGGCGGCGATTCTGCAGCGGCTGGAAGCAGCACATGATTCTGCTTGCAGCCGCTGAAGAACCGGCGTTTTATAGAACATGCTCATTCTTTGCTAACCCGCTGGGAAACCTGCGGGTTAGCAACGGATGAGGCTGTGTAAACCGCCGGTGTGTGCACAGCCTTGGTCGGTTTACATTGGTTTTAATGTTAATCCAAACGCCGGTTTGGATTAACATAAATTTAAATAAAACTAATGTAAACAAACCGGCGGTTTACACAGCTAAACCGCCCAACACCCGGCAAGTGCGCACATAGCCTTAAATGGATGAAAAAGTGCTGAAGCTGAATGGGAACTGCAAGAAGATGGCTGGATGCATTTTAGACTTACAGCTGATTTCTGGGAACAATGTTGTTAAAGTATTACGACACTTTTAGGGAGTGACAAGAAAACCTACAAAACTAAACCAAAATTTCATTTTACAGGAAAATATCTTAAGAAACATTATTTTCTGTATAATGACTTGTACATATGGAAAAGTAAACAAAGAGAAAAAAAACTCCCCTTTAGCCTATGTTCACACGTAGCATTGTTGCTTTTGTTTTTCTCATTGCTTTTAATCCTGAACAAAAAACATCATTGTGAAATGTAATTGTAGCTAGAGATGAGCAAACCGTTTGGCTTCGGTTCGGTACCCCGAATGGGCATTTGTTTGCCGAATAGATCAGCGAACAGTTCGCTGAACTTCCAAACCCCATTCAAATCAATGGGAGGCAAATTCAAGAGCATAGAAAACCTTCAAAAGGACCTAAAAGCTGCCAAAACAGCTCAAATTAGGGACAGACACCAGGAAAAGTGCCATATATTCCACAGAGTTAACATTTTTATCATGGTGTATTATGGATGCATGGGACAAGGCTTGGCCCATTATTTCAAGCTTCAGGTGTAGGCATGGTACACAGAGAGCCCTGCTAAATTCACAAAACCCACATCAAAGACTCCCCAAGAAGAGTCTCCACATTTCAAAAAAAATTTGAGCCAGATAACACCAAATGGCATCAACTGACACTGACCAAACATTGTAAAATGGCACAGCCTGCACACTTGGGCAGGGTGCCCTTAAACCTCATGCAAAAGCTCCAATAAATGTTATGCTGTGCCACACTAAGATGGCACAAGTATCAGCTTTCTGGACTAATACTGAAAGAAGAATTCAGGTGGGTCAGTGACTTGTATAAGCCCAGGGGCCAGGGGGCCCTCAAACCTCATGCAACTACTCTAGTGAGTTTTATGCCCCACAACATTCAGGTGGCACAAGTATCAGCTTCATGAACTACTATAAGAAGGATTATAACTGTCATGTTGGGGGGGTCAGGGTGCCCAGAAGAAGGATGGAGCTGGGTGCAGGTAGTAAGGGGAGCCTGCTCTGGCCCTGATACTGGGGTCCATGACTAGCCCTGATCTCGGAGGTACCTCTAAAATTGAGGAGTTCCGAGCCACCAGCCTAAGTCCCTAACTCCTGAGAAGCCCTAGGCATAAGCCCCTACCTCTACCCACGGACCACGGAACCCAGCAACTTTCAATGCAGAGCAAAGCAGCAGCTTCGGATCAGCAACTGCTCACAACAGGTCACAATCCAGAAGTGAACTGAATCAGCGACATCAGGTGGCTGTGAGCTGACCCATTTAAGGCTGATGGGTGGGGACCAACCAGCCCAGGCACGCCCCTCAGCTCACCTAAGCATTAGTCATATCCACCACACACACCTGCAGCAACCTCACCTGTAGAGTTGTACACTGCATAGCAGAGAAAAAAAAAGGTTTAGATTAAACCACAGCAGCAGTACTTCTAGACTGCAAGGCAGTCAATACGTGACAATAACAAGAAGAAGGATTCAGGTGAGTCAATGATTTGACTAGGCCCAGTGTCCAGGGGGCCCTCAAACCTCATGTAACTGCTCCAGTCCATTTTATGCCTCACCACACTCATATGACATGAGTATCAGCTTCATGGGCTACTACAACAAGGATTACAACAACAAGAAGTAGTCAATTGGGTCAGTGAGCTGTATAGATTCAGTGGCCAAGGGGCCCTCAAACCTCATGCAACTGCTCCAGCCTCCAGCCCATTTTATGCTTTATGCCCCACCACAGTCAGGTAGCACAACAATCAGTTTCATGGAGTATTATCAAAAGAATTATTCATCTGGATCAGTAATCTCCAAAGGCCCAGTAGCCAGGGGTCCCTCAAACCTCCAGTCAATTTTATGCTCTGCCACAGTCAGGTGGCACAACTATCACTTTTATGGAGTACTACTGAAAGAATTATTAGCTGAGTCAGTCACATGTATAGGCATGTTGTTCTGAGAGTCTCTTTTTTTTTAAAAGAAATTAGGAACAGACACCATAAAAGTGGCATCAATTGCCCCAGAGTTTAAATATTGTAATTTGGATATGAATGCATCACAGTGAAAAGTACACTAGCATCTAGTGCTCCCCAGTCTTCTGCTGGGATGGAAAAGTCCATTGAAATCCATGACTTGTTCATCTTGATCAAAGTTAGGCAGTCTACACTGTCAGTAGACAGCCATATGCTTGTCCATCAGGACACCACCAGCATCGCTGATGACATGTTCTGAAAGAACGCTGGCTTTCGGGCATGACAAAATCTCCAAAGCATGACTTGCAAGCTTAGGACACTAATCTATTTTTGAAGCCAAAAATACACAAGGGCCCAGGTCTGCACTCATGGCATCGATACTGAGCTGTTGATGCTCCTGCACCATCCTCTCACTATGTATCGAACTTGCCCCCTGCTCTGGCATTGCCTGCATTAAAAACAGCGGTCTTAAATTGTCACCTGTATAAAAGACTTCTGTCCACACACTCAATTAATCCGTCACACTCTAATCTCTACAACATGGGCAAGACCAAAGAGCTTTCTAAGAATGTCAGGGAAAAGTTCCTAGACCTGCACAAGGCTGGAATGGGCTACAAAATTATAAGTAAAACACTGGGTGAGGAGACAACTGTTGGTGCAATAGTAAGACAATGGAAGAAATACAAAATGAGTGTCAATCAACATCGATCTGGGGTTCCAAGCAAAATCTCACCTCGTGGAGTATCCAAGATGATGAGGAAGGTAAGAGATCAGCCTAAAACTACACGGGGGAACTTGTTAATAATCTCAAGGCAGCTGTGACCACTGTCACCAAGAAAGCCATTGGTAACACATTACGTCGTAATGGATTAAAATTCTGCAGTGCTCACAAAGTCCCATTGGTCAAGAAGGCACATGTGCTCGCCCATCTGAAGATTGTCAATGGACACCCTGGTGATTCTGAGAATGATTGGAGAAGGTGCTGTGGGCAGATGAGACGAAAATTGAGCTCTTTGACTTTAACTCAACTCACCGTGCTTGGAGGAAGAAAATGCTGCCTATGACTCAAAAAACACTGTCTACGCAGTCAAGCATGGTGATGGAAACATTATGTTTTGGGAGTGTTTCTCTTCTTAGGGCACAGGACTACTTCACACAACATCAATGGAACAATGGATGGAGCCATGTACCATAAAATCCTGAGTGACAACCTCAATCACTCCACCAGGACATTTAAAGTAGATTGTGGCTGGGTCTTCCAGCACGACAATGATCCAAAGCATACAGCCTAAGCAACAAAGTAGTGGCTCAAAAAGAAGGCACATTAATGTCATGGAGTGACCTAGGCAGTCTCCAGACATTAATCCCATAGAAAATTTATTGAGGGAGCTGAAGCTCCAAGTTGCCAAGCAACAGCCTCAAAATCTTAATGATTTAGAGATGATCTGCAAAGAGGAGTGGACCAAAATTCCTCCTGACATGTGTGCATATCTCATCATCAACTACAAAAAACATCTGAATGCTGTGCTTGCCAACAAGGGTTTTGCCACCAAGTATTGTCTTGCTTGCCATAGGGATCAAATACTACTTTCTCTCTGCAAAATGCAAATAACTTTATATAATTTAGACAAGAGGATTTTCTGGATTTAATTTTTGATATTCTATCTCTCACTATTAAAATTATCCTACCCTTGAAATTATAGAATAATCATGTCTTTGTCAGCAGGCAAACGTACAAAATCAGCAAGGAATCAAATAATTATTTCTTTCTCTGTAAATCACGGGGCAAAACCTGCCTCTGCGATATATACTGGCCACCTGCAATGCAGCAAGCCACTGCATCACATTTCCTCCCCCTCTGTTTAAACCTGGGGTATTGAACACATGATATACCCAATCACATTATAAACCACAATTCACACAGGTTAAAAAACAGTCCATACAAACTTGTCCTTTGCACAGCTCAGCTCTTGTGGAACTTCATGGATACATCTCCCCACAGGCAAACTGTTGCTGTAATCCATCTTATCATGTCATTGTTCCTAGCAACCAAGCTTGTAGGCCTAATATCTGCATTCTCCACCAAATGTAGTGAATTGCTCAGTGAACGTGTTGGGGTCACTCAAATAGTAGTGGAATTTAGGCAAATAGGCATATTTTTCCATAAACTAAAGTCTACTAGTTTATTACACCATAAACCACATAACATGAACAGTACATTGTACATCAACAAAACATTAACTGCTCCTCAGTCTGTTCCAATGGTGAATATGACATTATATACATAGTCCCTTTTAGACATGCGGTAACCTTACTGGAGCTATTCTTAGCTCCCTACACTGACTCCTGCCAGTCCATCATTCAGGAAACTGCCTCTCTGAGATCACCAACACCTGTCAGTTCCGGATCCTCAGCAGGACTGTAGCTTCCTTAATATCTCTGTGGTCTCCTTGTCATGTACCTTCCAGGACGCCGGCCATTTCCATGCTTACCATACCAGGTGTGTTCAAGGACAATGGTTGCTCCACACACCGAGAACAAGCCCTCACAGGTTCTGCATGCGATTTCCGGACTTCATGCCTTCCAGGGCCACTCCTGCTCCCAAATGCACAGAGACATGTAATCCATTAACAAATAGATTATATCCCCTGAGACACCCAGATGTGTTAGCAATTACGTTAGCTAGACATGCTCCTGTCTTTTAGTTCACCTGCAGTCATGCACTTGTAATACATTACCTGAACATGTAGAACTGCAAATCCCAACATAATGCATTACTTAAACTTGCAAGCTACAAGTCCCAGCATACTAATTTCTTAGTTTATATCACAGGGCAAAACCTGCCTCTGCGATATATACTGTCTATCTACAATGCAGCAAGCCGCTGCATCACACTTACTTCCATTATAATTGTGGAATTTTGTAATTTTTGCTTGTCCTACACCTCATAGAACCACAGCCAAATATTCCTTTCACATCAATCCCACCTTGTCTTAAGCTCCTGTATTTTTAATTTCTCCAGCCTTTTAAAGTTTTCCCATTTCTCATTTGGTTCGCTGCACCAGTTACTGCAGCACCAGTTGAGAAAACATTGGCAGCTTTTTGGAGTCTATCCTGTGCTTGAGCTGACATTATAGAAACTTATGAAGTATTGGTCTTACTTCCTTGGGAAAATCCACATATAAAATTATATGCAGAAACTTTAAAATTTTCAAAGTTCATGGCTTAAAAAGCCACAACTTTAAAAGTTCAAAAGAAAGTTCAAAGCCAGCTCACCTGATATGTCGCATGGGAGGAGCAGGGAAAATACCTTGGCTTGTAAGTGCATCCAAATGAGAGAAAAAAGTAAAATATTCAGCTCATTAGATCCGATATAAAAAAATCAAAGTTTTATTTAATAGTAAAAAGTGAGTAGAGCAAAAGAGTTTTTAAAACCGCAATCCTGCACCATAGCTGGTCTCTGGCAGATTCATTGATGACATGCTTTGCATTTGGGGGATTCAGAGTCGGCCATATCAGACTTTCTAAATTACATCTACAATAATACATGTAATTTAAAATTTACATTCACATATTATTCTTCAAAAATCTTCTACTTGGATCTTCTGTTAGACCGACTCCTGGGGCTACCATCCCCACTACAATATATGCAAAACCTCATAAAGGCATGTTGCATTCCTGTAGTACGCACCCCAAACATGTAATTTCTGCTATACCAGTGGGGGTGTTACTAGAGTTAAAAGGTATTGCAGTCAAGAAAGAAAATAAAAAGTAAGACTAGAGTCATCAAAACAAGACTAAGGGGTACTTCACATACAACGATATCGCTAGCAATATCACTGCAACGTCACATCGACCTTGCCAGTGATCTCGCTATGTATGACATGTAGCAGCAACCAGGCCCCCTCTGTGAGATCGCTGATCATTACAAATCGTTCTGGACCATTTTTGGTCATTGCGCTCCCGCTGGGCAGCATACATCGTTGTGTTTGACAGGGACAACGACCAATGATCTCAATAATACGCCCGAGAATGACAGGATCCCAACGACTGCTGTATCGTTGCTGCGTCGCTGGTGAGATCTGACTGTTTGACATTTCACCAGCGACCACGTAGCGTTGCACCAGCGATCCTGGCCAGGTAGGATCATGATTGTGATCACTGGAAAGTTGCAGCATGTAAAAGGACCCTAAGGGAGAAAGGTTACCCTTTATGGACTTTAAATAGAGAAGATAACAATGTGGAGGGAAAGAAGAGAAAAAATGTATTCTGTTGTGGAGGGACAGAAGAAACAGTAAGCAGGGCAAAAACATTCCGACACCAATTGTATGTATACAATTCAATTTCACTCCATCAAAGAATCATAAACAAAAATGTACGGTACTCATTTTATCAGAAGATGAAGTGTTGGCAACTGTATAGAAGGAGTGATGCCAAGTGGTTGCCAAACAAGCTCCAACCATTGAGAACTTTTTATCACCAAGCTATTTTTCAGCTAAAAAAAAGAAATGATGGTACTTGGTTGGATGTTTTAAAGGATTTTTTGGTTGTGGTTCTGTGAGATGTAAAACATGCAAACATGCTGACAGCATAAAAAAATTCCACAATTATAATGGTAGTAAGGAATTTATCATCAATAATTATATCAACTGTAATACGGAGAACGTAGTGTATATCATCATATGTACAGCATGTGAAAAAACTATATATAGGCTGTATATCAAGGAAATTAAAGAAACCTTTTTCAGAGTATATCACAGATATTATTAGGTAATGGTCACATTACCGTTTTTAAATGTGCCCCGTGGGGTCACGCTAAAAACTTAGACTTTATAAGCAATAAGACAGTGCTAACGCCATAATAGCACCGTGTTACCACTGCCAATACTTACCTATGGAGATCTTGCCTTTAACGCTACTCCCACGCCGACATGTCAGTGAAATCGTGCGTTATTTCCTAATGTAAGCAAAGACACACTCTGCAGTGTCTTTGCTCGTATTAGGAAATGCCACAAGATTTCATTCTGAGGCTGGCGTTGAAGTTGCGTTAACCCTAGAACGCATATTGGGGGCCTTTTAGGCCCCCAGGCTTACATTTTTGCTATTATCTGCAAAATTACTTTAGTTAGAATTTTGAAACTCCAGGTATTCCTCAAGTATTTCGTTGTTGATAATATCCAGTTTTTCATATAATTATTTTCATAGGCATTTTGGTGTAACAATGCTTGTTTGGTGAAAACTACATCTGTACGTATTGGGGGCCTTTTAGGCCCCCCACTATGTTTTAACATGTTTTCAGTAGTGTTTGTGTCTCAAGTTACTTTATTTGTACTCAGTAATGCTGGTGGAGGGGCCAGGGTGTGGATAATAACATGTGAAGATGTAATGTGATTTTTGGAGGGCGTGGTAAGGCCATGACATCATTACAGGTCATTCTGTACACAGTAATGAGCTGTGTATAGAGAACTGATGACAGTATACATTGTGAGCTAATTGCTGAAGGACCTGTGATAAGATAAGCTGTTGAGAGGAAGTTTGCTTCATTTTCAGTTTCTGTTTCTAAGAAGCTTGCAAAGGGTAGAGCTTGTGAGCCACAAAAATCCAGAGAATTGTACACCACCTAAGAGTATAAAAGGCAAGAGCTGCTGAGGGTGAGAGGAAGAAGGGGGGACTTTACACTTACAGTGTGTCACGCACAAGCGATATTGTTCCACTTGTAAGGAAAATGTTTGCAAAGAACAACATTCTTCTGAAAAAATAACATGTCAGAATTGTTTGGAAGACTAATATAATAGAAAAGAAAGTTAGAATACAAATGTAGCTGCAGCTAATTTGCTGTAGATTTCTATGTGTTTTTGTGTGTGTTTTAATATCTTTGTGTGAAATTTGGAAAAAAAAAGATTTTTTGGTGTTTTCTGTGAAAAATTTGAATTAAAATTTTGTCCACTATTCATATTTTATTTAGCAATTTTGAAATAAAACTTGTGAAAGTTATTTAAGTGTGTTATTCTATATTATTTGCATGGGGGCCTAAAAGGCCCCCGGTACGTTAATATGTATATTTTTAAAGTCATGCATTCTAGGTAGTGATGGGCGAATCCTACATTACTCGGACTCGCTTGACTCTACCGAGTCCGAGCCCGGGACTCGCTACTCGTTGCGAGTCTAGCGAGTCCAATGTTAATGAATGGGGAAGCGAATAATAGCGAGTAATGTGTGATTTAAAAATCGCAGATGTGTGTCGGAAAGCGCTCGCATTGCCGTGTCGGAAGCCCCACTGGCAACTGTATTTTGCTGCTGTCTCCGAGGCCAAAGTCGCATGTGTTGGAGGCGAGGCAAGCGACTTTCTGCAGCAAACCCCATGCTTTGTGCAAACAGGAAATAAGCCGACTCGAGCTTCCTGGCTGGACGCGCAGAAAGTCACAGCGAGGAAGCATGGCTCCTGTCGACACCCTGCAATTAATTGCTCTGGTGGAGGCTCGGCCCCTGCTTTGGCTGCCCACTGACCCTGCATATGGGGATAATGTCCAGCGGACTACGGCCTGGAGGGAGATCGCACAGGGCGTTTTCCCAACGTTTCATCGTTGTGGCCATGATGTGCAGAGCAATATGGGTGAGTTAAATGTGTTCACACGTTATATTGCATTTACCGTATATAGTCGTGTATAAGCCGACCCGTGTATAAGCCGACCCCCCTACTTTAGCCCCAAAAAAGTGGGAAACCATATTGACCGCCATTCTTGTATACAGCGGCTATCACTGTTAGACATCCCCCAGCAGAGTATACAGCTCCACCTGCAGAGTATACAGGCCCCCCCAGTGTGTATATATGCCACCGATATTAGGGTATACAGCCCCCCCGTGGGTACACAGGTCCCCCAACACTGGGTATACATGGCCCCCAGTGGTTATACAGGGCCCTCATAGTAGGGTCTACAGCCCCCCCGTGGGTATACAAGACCCCAGCAGTGGGTATACAGGGCCCCCGTGGGCATACAGGGCCCCCATAGTAGGGTATACAGGGCCCTCAATGTGTTATAATGCGCCGTTGCATGGTTGCCTATATTTGGATGGGTTCACAATAGTGCACTTAGTTTAAGGGCTGTTCCTCCTGGCTCTGAAGGCCAGGGGGTTGGGTGTATATAAATACCACTAATGAGCGGAGTCTGGTGCCCGCACTATTACATTCTCTATGCGTTGACATGTGCCCTGCCCCATTTGTGATTGTGGCCACGTGAGCTCAATGTCCGTAATGCTGTTGATGATGTTCCACACTGTCGTTTCCATGTGCCTTGTATACACATTTCACACACAACATGATTAAAATGTTATTGTTGATTTGTACACATACTTTTAGTGTTTCAAATGTTAAAGAGGTCTAAACCGGTTTGAAATCATTTCACAGTTGACCACATTATGAAGCGCTGGAGGAGCTGCCGCGACCAATTTAAGCGGCAACACCGGAGGATCATGGAGGGGGGCCCGGAAGCTGGTCACGGGATAATATATTGCCACTATGAACGGCTGTCATTTCTGGAACCGGTGGCCCGTATGCCAAGGTATGTGTCTGCCGCACTGTTGTTTACTATTATTGTTATTATTATTTTTTAATATAGCGCCATTAGGTTCCATGGCACTTTACATGAGGATAAGGGTTAACGACAAAAAACAGTCCATGAAGACAATCAGGTCATACAGGTACAAGAGGAGAGGACCCTGTCCACGAGGGCACACAATGTATGTATGAAGCTCTATAATGAGTGTGCTGGTTTACATACCCACACAGGGGTTTGTTTCTGCCATGGTGCAACACAATTCTATTACCTTTGGCAATGATCCAGGACATACACATTTATAGTCACATTGTGACGTTTGGACAAATAAGCAATGTTCTGCAGGGTGGTCAGACACAATGTTCCATGACCTCACAATTAGCTATTATTGTTGGCATGTTTGTGGAACAAAGCCATGTTCTTCCCTCCAATGGCCTCTAAGGTGTGTGGCCCTGTCTGGTTTGCCTGTCATAAGCCTCAGTTGTATCAGTTCCTAATGGCCTCGACTTGCATAAGGGCCACATACATCCCTACACATTTAGTTGTGGGTGTTTTTTTCGGCAAAATAACGTTGCAAGGATATACCCCTTTTGCACTAAACTGTTTGTACACCATCCCAGATTGCTGACACATTCACACACATTTCAGAACATACCCTGTATCACTACAAATATGTGTGGTTCAGTTTTCCCATGGGTTTATTTGGGGCTGCAAGGTGATGGTGTAGATATTAGGGCCCACATGTGAATTTTACTTTTTTTGTCGTTAACTCATGGCCACATTACGAATCCTCCGGAAAACATAGCGTATTAATGCTGTATTAAATCAAACTAAAGAGGGCCATATTTTAAGTGCAACAGCCTTTTATGTCCAAGGTCCTTTAGGAAACCCGAGGTTTGTCCTTGCTGTTCCCGTTTTTTTGTTCGGCCCCGTTGGAATAACTAAAACTGTCCATCTGTGCATACCACCTTGTTTGGCACCAACGATGTGTGACCTGCTGCTCAAAGACAACCCCATACTCTATGTCCATTACAGTCGTTTCAAATCCCAAGCCATCTGTTTGGTGTGTTTTATTTACCAAGACATTCCTGATTAGCATACATGGCAGCAACAAGGAGTGTAGGCCACTAACGCCAAATGCTCATGTGTCACCTATGCTGCAGGACTCCATTTCCTGTCTTGCTCACCTGCCCTATAGATCTGGGTTATGTGCATTGAGACCAAGGCCGTCCACACTGTGTGTTTTTGTGTCCATCTGATGGCAAACAACCCTGAATAATGTGTTTGCCTCACAGTGTCAGGCTATAGCTTTGTCCACATAAAGTTTCCACAAAAAGTCAAAACAATAGTTGTGGCCACTAATATGTCTTCAAGTGACTACATAGCTGTCCTGCCTAAGTCAGGGCACAGTGTAATAGTGCAGACTAATTTTAAAATTTGTAATGTAATGGCAAAAAATCGTGGAGCAACAGTACCCACACATACAATATAGTTTGAGGCATGAGCCAAAAATGTCATTAATTTATTTGCTGCAATTCCATCTTAAGGGCAACAATGAAAAGACACAGAATACACAGATACACTGAGTCAAAAAAGCGTGCACATGTTATGTTTGGCCTATGGTTTTGTTTCCAAAGGCAACCCATTCACCAAATGTTTTTTATATTTACCCACAGAGCTGCTCACTTTCGGAGGCGGCGTTGGAACCCGCCACCACAGCTGCCTGAGGAGGGGAGGGAGGCCCCTCAACCCCCACCAGATGAGGAGGAGGGAGTAGCACCACCACCACCACCACCACCGCCACCACCACCACCACCGCCGCCACCACCACCACCACCGCCACCACCACCACCACCACCACCACCACCGCCGCCACCACCACCACCACCTTTGGGGCCGCAGATACAAGAAGAGGAGGATGAAGGGCCACACCAGCGCCCTCCAGTGCCGACTGCCAGCAGCAGTGTGGGGAGTCACTGGAACCCCAGCAGCCCTGCTCTGATCCCGGGGGCACCACAAGACCGCAGAGGACAGTGTAGTGCTGACTTTGCCCGCAGTCTCATACCGTTCTTGGATGACATTCCATTCGAGAGACGACTGCGGGCATGGTCAGCAATACACATTGTCCTCGATGCGTGTAGGCCCCCAAACCATCCTGGGCAGGTGTTTGATTTTTTGGAGGAGTGGCGGCTCAGCAGATCAAACATCCTGGACAGGGCCACACCCCGGGACAGGTATGTTGCGACCCAGAGGTGGTGTCCAAGAATCAGGGGCCTACCAAGCCAAGGCCAACCGGCCCAGATGCCCCAGCCTACAGGCTTCCAACCACTGGGTGAGGTACTGCATGGGGCCCTGGACCTACTCAACGAGCAGGGTGATGGTGCCACGTTACAGCCAAGGCCGGAGGATGCGGCAACCTACCACCAGCTGTAGACCCCTTTTTTTTTTTTGTTTATTTTTTGTTCCTGTGCATTGCACAATTTCTTTGTTATGTTATTATTTGTTTTTACAAAGTTTAAACCCAAAAAAAAAAAAAAAAATTCTGACATCTTTGCCATTATGGCGAAATAATACCCAGTTGACAAAAACTGCTTTGTGTCTGTCTTTTTTCAGGGAATGGATGTGTAGGTTTTTTTTGTGGGTGGGCTTAAAGTCATCATCATTAGCAAGTACTTTACGGACCGCATGGCGCATGAAGGCACCTTGGTTATTATGTGGAAAATCATGACTGCACATACAAATGTTGCTGACAAATAAATAGTGCCTGTGTTTGTGGGGGGGTTACTTAATGACTCGGTATGGCAACAACACTGGGAACACAGATGCGATAGGCTGGGACGTCTACTTGCAACAGAGCGCGTCTACGCGTTATCTCCGTAGCGTACAGTGGGACCCTTCGCCATGCTCCAGCAGGATCTTAGTACAAGCCACGTTTTCGATGCAGGCATAGGCCTGTTGCCACAAAAAATTAGCCCAAGGGGCGAGATCAACTCTATTTTGAAGTTGAGGAGGGCGCGTGGCCCATACTATTTGCTTGTCCTGAGAGCATAGTACAAGCAACGTATTCGATGCAGGTATAGGCTTGTAGCCTCAAAAAATTAGCCCAAGGGGCGAGATCAACTCTATTTTGAAGTTGAGGAGGGCGCGTGGCCCATACTATTTGCTTGTCCTGAGAGCATAGTACAAGCAACATATTCGATGCAGGTATAGGCTTGTAGCCTCAAAAAATTAGCCCAAGGGGCGAGATCAACTCTATTTTGAAGTTGAGGAGGGCGCGTGGCCCATACTATTTGCTTGTCCTGAGAGCATAGTACAAGCAACGTATTCGATGCAGGTATAGGCTTGTAGCCTCAAAAAATTAGCCCAAGGGGCGAGATCAACTCTATTTTGAAGTTGAGGAGGGCGCGTGGCCCATACTATTTGCTTGTCCTGAGAGCATAGTACAAGCAACGTATTCGATGCAGGTATAGGCTTGTAGCCTCAAAAAATTAGCCCAAGGGGCGAGATCAACTCTATTTTGAAGTTGAGGAGGGCGCGTGGCCCATACTATTTGCTTGTCCTGAGAGCATAGTACAAGCAACGTATTCGATGCAGGTATAGGCTTGTTGCCTCAAAAAATTAGCCCAAGGGGCGAGATCAAGTCTATTTTGAAGTTGAGGAGGGCGCGTGGCCCATACTATTTGCTTGTCCTGAGAGCATAGTACAAGCAACGTATTCGATGCAGGTATAGGCTTGTAGCCTCAAAAAATTAGCCCAAGGGGCGAGATCAACTCTATTTTGAAGTTGAGGAGGGCGCGTGGCCCATACTATTTGCTTGTCCTGAGAGCATAGTACAAGCAACGTATTCAATGCAGTTATAGGCTTGTAGCCTCAAAAAATTAGCCCAAGGGGCGAGATCAACTATATTTTGAAGTTGAGGAGGGCGCGTGGCCCATACTATTTGCTTGTCCTGAGAGCATAGTACAAGCAACGTATTCGATGCAGGTATAGGCTTGTAGCCTCAAAAAATTAGCCCAAGGGGCGAGATCAACTCTATTTTGAAGTTGAGGAGGGCGCGTGGCCCATACTATTTGCTTGTCCTGAGAGCATAGTACAAGCAACGTATTCGATGCAGGTATAGGCTTGTTGCCTCAAAAAATTAGCCCAAGGGCGAGATCAAGTCTATTTTGAAGTTGAGGAGGGCGCGTGGCCCATACTATTTGCTTGTCCTGAGAGCATAGTACAAGCAACGTATTCGATGCAGGTATAGGCTTGTAGCCTCAAAAAATTAGCCCAAGGGGCGAGATCAACTCTATTTTGAAGTTGAGGAGGGCGCGTGGCCCATACTATTTGCTTGTCCTGAGAGCATAGTACAAGCAACGTATTCGATGCAGGTATAGGCTTGTTGCCTCAAAAAATTAGCCCAAGGGGCGAGATCAACTCTATTTTGAAGTTGAGGAGGGCGCGTGGCCCATACTATTTGCTTGTCCTGAGAGCATAGTACAAGCAACGTATTCGATGCAGGTATAGGCTTGTTGCCTCAAAAAATTAGCCCAAGGGGCGGGATCAACATTTTTAAAATTTATGCAAGGCACTTGAGCCAAACTATATGTTTTATTTCAGTTTGAGAAATGCCCACAATGCAGGCATAGGCTTGTTGCCTTAAAAAATTCAGCCAAGAGACTGTTTTGGATTGTCTGACATAATTCAACGGTCAAAAAACATCACAAGTGCATGCATTATTAAAGTAACATTACTGACACTGATTGTGTAGTTTTGTTGTCATGCAGCAAGTGTAGCAGGAACATTATTTATCCAATCTTCTTAGCAGAGGGACATTGTTTATCCTTTGTGTCAGAAGAGGACATAATGTTTAAACCGCAGTGAGCCAAACGTAACAAATTTGAAAATGTCCCTCTAGGTTTGGGTACTGTCGTCTGAAGGGGTTAAGAACTTTGATGATATCCAGTCCTTGTTAAACTTAATGAGAGTGAGTCTGTCGGCATTTTCTGTAGTCAGCCGTGACCTTCTATCAGTGACAATTCCCCCAGCGGCACTAAAAACACGCTCTGATGTCACACTAGCAGCTGGGCAGGCCAGCAACTCCAAGGCATACAAAGACAGCTCAGTCCAAGCGTGAAGCTTGGAAACCCAGTAATTAAAGGGTACAGAGGGGTCGGTTAAGAAGCTGGTAGTGTCACACACATACTCGTTCAACATGTTTGACAATGTTTGTCTCCTAGACAAGGGGACCGTAGGCACAATCCGTTGCAGATTGGAAGGTCTGTTGAACATCGCCCAGTTGGTGGACATCTTACCACCACCTCTTCTTGACAATGTGGCAGTTTGTGTTCGAACCAAAGGCTGCTGTGGCAAAGAGCTGCTTGTTCGTGGTATAGCGGAGTCAGATGGTGAAATTGACATTAAATTGTCAACCACCACACTTTTGAAATAATCCATCGTTAAGCCCCTTGGTGACTGCAACAGCAGCGATGGAAACTTGTCTTTGTAGCGTGGGTCAAGGAATGTTGACAACCAGTAGAGGTCGCTGTCATAGATGTTAATGACGCGTGGATCCTGGGACAGACATTGAGACATGAAGTCAGACATGTGTGCTAGGCTACAAAGACTCATGTCTTCTGTATCACCTGACTGATGAACAATAGGCATCATGGTCTCAAAATCGGTCTCCGCCTCCTGCTCTTCAGCCCACCCATGCTGTACCGACATAAAACTGGGGTTGGGAGTTCCATCAGGGTGCACCTCAGTACCATGGAGAAATAAATCGTCTTCATCTTCCTCATCACTGTTTTGTTCTGCAGCCAATGTTGCCGGCTGAAATTGGCTTTGCTGGCTCTGATCCTGGATGTTAAAATGTGGATCCATAGCCCTCTGCTGTGCCCTCAATGATTCTGTTTTAAGATTCAGGAGAGAATCTTTAAGCAAACACAGCATGGGGATGGTGAGACTAATAATGGACTCATCACCGCTGACCAGTTTTGTGCAGTAATCGAAGTTCTCTAGAACCTCACAAAGGTCAGCGATCCAGACCCACTCCATCGTACCAATGTGTCTTGTATTACTTCCTGGGTGACGGGCATGTTGCAGCTGATATTCCGCTATAGCCCTCTGCTGCTCATTGAACCTAGCCAACATATGGAATGTAGAATTCCATCGTGTGGGCATGTCGCAAATTAATCTGTGTTTGGGCAAATTAAATTGCTGTTGAAGGGCAGATAGACTTGCAAGTGCCGTTGATGAATGTCGGAAATGTCCGCAATTTCTACGCACCTTCTCTAGTAGATCAGATAACTCTGGGTAATTTTTCAAGAATTTCTGAACTACAAGATTCAGTACGTGAGCCATGCAAGGCACGTGTTGAAGTTTACCGAGCTTTATTGCTGCAACAAGGTTTCGTCCGTTATCACTGACAACAAGACCTGCTTGTAGTTGCAGTGGGGCCAGCCACTCATCTGTCTGTTGTTTAACACCTTCCACAGCTCGTTTGCAGTGTGAGGTGTGTCACCTAGACAGATGAGCTTAAGAAGAGCCTGTTGTCGCCTGGCTGATACAGTACTGCAAAGCTCCCAACTTTGACGTGATGTGGCGGACAAATCAGCAGTGGTCAAGGAAGTTGAAGACGCACATTGTGTTGTAGAAGTATATGAGGACGCGGACACCCGGAATGATGCTGTGCCCGCTATTCGTGGAGTTGGTAGGATCGCAGATATTCCACTATTACACTTTGGGACACTCTCGACAAGGTTGATCCAGTGAGCTGTCAGGGATATGTATCTGCCCTGTCCACAAGTACTTGTCCAGGTATCAGTTGTCAGGTGAACTTTTCCGCTCACAGCATTTGTCAGTGCACGCTTCAAGTTGTTAACCACGTGCAGATGTAGCGCGGGTATGGCAGTACGTGAAAAAAAATTGCGACTGGGGACAGTGTATCGTGGTGCTGCCACAGCCAACAACTCCCTAAAAGCCTCAGTATCAACAAGCCTAAATGGCAGCATTTCTACAGCTAACAGCTTAGAAATTTGCGCTGTCATTTGTCGAGAAAAAGGGTGTGTGGATGGGTGCTTCCGCTGCCTCTCATACAGCTGTGGAACAGACAACTGGACAATTGGCGCAGACTCACAAGTCACTTGACTACTGTCATATCTCTGGTCTAACGCAGCTTGTGGTGAGATCGTATGAGTAGGAGCTGCTGCATGAACAGTAGATGGTGAAGGACGATTCTGAAGTGGCATAACGGTGTTGAGGTCAGAAGGCCCTGATGTCGAACCCTGATGGGCCAACCACTGACTAGGGTGCTTAAGAGTCATGTGTTTTCGCATACTGCTGGTGCTCAAGTTTACTTTGCCCTGGCCTCTGCTGAGCCTGGCATAGCAGATGTTACATATAACCACATTTGGTACTGATGGGCTATCTTTGAAAAATTTCCAGACAATGGATGTTCGTCCTTTAGGTTGTGGTGTAGGAACTGAAGGATGAGTCTGGCCAACACAAACTGTAGACACATTTTGGCCAACTGTTCTTAAAGTTGGGGCAACAGTTGGTACAGTTTGTGCAACAGTTGACACAATTTGGGCTACTGTTGTCACAGCTTGGATTCGGGATAAAGGAGTAAGCCTGGGTGCTTTAGGCGGTGGTACATAACCACTTTCCTCCTCCTGGCTGCTCTGTTGGCTCTGCATGTCAAGTGTCCAGGTTGGATCAGTGGTCTCATCATCCACCCCCTCCTCCTCAAAGTCATCTGGATAACGTGACTGGTCAGGCTGGCCAGATGAGATGTGTGTCTCATCATCATCATCATCCTCATCATCCTCCACCTCCTGAGACGGTCTATGGCTTTGTTGAAAGGGACGTTCTTCAGGACGAGGTGAATCCAAACTTTGTCCATAGATGGAATGTACGTCTGGTTCAAGTATCTGTTCAGGCAGTGACAAAGAAAGGTCCGGTTGTCTGAATGGCTGATAAGAACCAAATAAATCTTCCGAATGCCCAAGTTCGCGGTCTAAATTTTCCTCCGTCTGGCGATGGCTTGAGGAAATAGGAAGATTTTGTGGATTAGATGACCCCGCGTTGTCAGTAGCGGCACTTGAATATGGTGTCAAGGATGATTGTGTGCTGCCAGAACCTGTGGTTGAGGTCTTGTCAGCCATCCAAGATGTTATTTGGTCTTGATCTTCCGGCCTCAAGACACGTTTCGGTTGAGTACTGGGAAATTTAGACAGCAGGAAGGTGGATCGATCAATCCTTGTCTGTCTACTTCTACCAGTGCCTTGTTGTTCACGACTGCTAGGGCCCCGGCCTCGTCCCTGTCCCTTTGCAGACTGGTTTTTGGGAATTTGGTGTTTTTGGGACATTGTTGACAAATGCACAGCCACCGAGATGGAGTTAGGTGTTGATGCAGGCGTCACTTACTGGCGGGTTAAGTGTGTGCTAACACTTGACAGTGAAGAACCACACTATTCCCTGAAAAAATTAGAAAGTGCGCACAGCCACCGAGATGGAGTTTGGTGTTGCTGCAGGCGTCACTTACTGGCGGGTTAAGTGTGTGCTAACACTTGACAGTGAAGCACCACACTATTCCCTGAAAAAATTAGAAAGTGCGCACAGCCACCGAGATGGAGTTTGGTGTTGCTGCAGGCGTCACTTACTGGCGGGTTAAGTGTGTGCTAACACTTGACAGTGAAGCACCACACTATTCCCTGAAAAAATTAGAAAGTGCGCACAGCCACCGAGATGGAGTTTGGTGTTGCTGCAGGCGTCACTTACTGGCGGGTTAAGTGTGTGCTAACACTTGACAGTGAAGAACCACACTATTCCCTGAAAAAATTAGAAAGTGCGCACAGCCACCGAGATGGAGTTTGGTGTTGCTGCAGGCGTCACTTACTGGCGGGTTAAGTGTGTGCTAACACTTGACAGTGAAGCACCACACTATTCCCTGAAAAAATTAGAAAGTGCGCACAGCCACCGAGATGGAGTTTGGTGTTGCTGCAGGCGTCACTTACTGGCGGGTTAAGTGTGTGCTAACACTTGACAGTGAAGCACCACACTATTCCCTGAAAAAATTAGAAAGTGCGCACAGCCACCGAGATGGAGTTTGGTGTTGCTGCAGGCGTCACTTACTGGCGGGTTAAGTGTGTGCTAACACTTGACAGTGAAGCACTACACTATTCCCTGAAAAAATTAGAAAGTGCGCACAGCCACCGAGATGGAGTTTGGTGTTGCTGCAGGCGTCACTTACTGGCGGGTTAAGTGTGTGCTAACACTTGACAGTGAAGCACCACACTATTCCCTGAAAAAATTAGAAAGTGCGCACAGCCACCGAGATGGAGTTTGGTGTTGCTGCAGGCGTCACTTACTGGCGGGTTAAGTGTGTGCTAACACTTGACAGTGAAGCACTACACTATTCCCTGAAAAAATTAGAAAGTGCGCACAGCCACCGAGATGGAGTTTGGTGTTGCTGCAGGCGTCACTTACTGGCGGGTTAAGTGTGTGCTAACACTTGACAGTGAAGCACCACACTATTCCCTGAAAAAATTAGAAAGTGCGCACAGCCACCGAGATGGAGTTTGGTGTTGCTGCAGGCGTCACTTACTGGCGGGTTAAGTGTGTGCTAACACTTGACAGTGAAGCACCACACTATTCCCTGAAAAAATTAGAAAGTGCGCACAGCCACCGAGATGGAGTTTGGTGTTGCTGCAGGCGTCACTTACTGGCGGGTTAAGTGTGTGCTAACACTTGACAGTGAAGCACTACACTATTCCCTGAAAAAATTAGAAAGCGCGCACAGCCACCGAGATGGAGTTTGGTGTTGCTGTAGGCGTCACTTACTGGCGGGTTAAGTGTGTGCTAACACTTGGCAGTGAAGCACTACACTATTCCCTGAAAAAATTAGAAAGTGCGCACAGCCACCGAGATGGAGTTTGGTGTTGCTGCAGGCGTCACTTACTGGCGGGTTAAGTGTGTGCTAACACTTGACAGTGAAGCACCACACGATTCCCTGAAAAAATTAGAAAGTGCGCACAGCCACCGAGATGGAGTTTGGTGTTGCTGTAGGCGTCACTTACTGGCGGGTTAAGTGTGTGCTAACACTTGCCAGTGAAGCACTACACTATTCCCTGAAAAAATTAGAAAGTGCGCACAGCCACCGAGATGGAGTTTGGTGTTGCTGCAGGCGTCACTTACTGGCGGGTTAAGTGTGTGCTAACACTTGACAGTGAAGCACTACACTATTCCCTGAAAAAATTAGAAAGTGCGCACAGCCACCGAGATGGAGTTTGGTGTTGCTGCAGGCGTCACTTACTGGCGGGTTAAGTGTGTGCTAACACTTGACAGTGAAGCACTACACTATTCCCTGAAAAAATTAGAAAGTGCGCACAGCCACCGAGATGGAGTTTGGTGTTGCTGCAGGCGTCACTTACTGGCGGGTTAAGTGTGTGCTAACACTTGACAGTGAAGCACCACACTATTCCCTGAAAAAATTAGAAAGT
This sequence comes from Allobates femoralis, assembly GCA_033576535.1. Lineage (NCBI taxonomy): Eukaryota > Metazoa > Chordata > Amphibia > Anura > Aromobatidae > Allobates > Allobates femoralis. The sequence continues at coordinate 377,154,596 of JARQOC010000006.1, read as the reverse complement.
GCGCACAGCCACCGAGATGGAGTTTGGTGTTGCTGCAGGCGTCACTTACTGGCGGGTTAAGTGTGTGCTAACACTTGACAGTGAAGCACCACACTATTCCCTGAAAAAATTAGAAAGTGCGCACAGCCACCGAGATGGAGTTTGGTGTTACTGCAGGCGTCACTTACTGGCGGGTTAAGTGTGTGCTAACACTTGACAGTGAAGCACTACACTATTCCCTGAAAAAATTAGAAAGTGCGCACAGCCACCGAGATGGAGTTTGGTGTTGCTGCAGGCGTCACTTACTGGCGGGTTAAGTGTGTGCTAACACTTGACAGTGAAGCACCACACGATTCCCTGAAAAAATTAGAAAGTGCGCACAGCCACCGAGATGGAGTTTGGTGTTGCTGTAGGCGTCACTTACTGGCGGGTTAAGTGTGTGCTAACACTTGCCAGTGAAGCACTACACTATTCCCTGAAAAAATTAGAAAGTGCGCACAGCCACCGAGATGGAGTTTGGTGTTGCTGCAGGCGTCACTTACTGGCGGGTTAAGTGTGTGCTAACACTTGGCAGTGAAGCAGCACACTAGTCCCTTAAAAAATTAGAAAGTGCGCACAGCCACCGAGATGGAGTTTGGTGTTGCTGCAGGCGTCACTTACTGGCGGGTTAAGTGTGTGTTAACACTTGGCAGTGAAGCAGTACACTATTCCCTGAAAAAAATTATTAAGTGCGCACAATTAGTCGCAGAAGTAGGTGGCGTACGTGCTATTTGCAGCTAGGAGAGCAGCAACGCACTGTTCTGCCACAGACAAAATAACGCTGAAGGGGTTTTTAGGACCCAAAATCTATCAGCTGGCAAAAAATTGTAAATAGTACCTCAGCTAAGCCTCTCACTTCAGCTATTAGAACAGCTGAGTGAGTAAGCGAAGCTATGAGGTCGCTCCTGTGAACACTGTAAAGGCTGCAGCTCCCTGCTTCCCTGCCTGCCTACAGTGTCACAGTACACAGTACTCCTCTGTCCTCCTGCTAGCTCTCACAAGAGCTGTTTGGGGTTAATATAAGGAATCTTGAAGTTCCCTACACTCACTGACAATCCCTATGATCTGCTCCAGAATCTACCTCACCCTGTTCTAGCTCAGATCTTCAGAGAAATGTGCTCAAAATGGCGGTGGCAAGGCTTATATACAGCCTTGCCTGTCATCGATGACATAGCCATCACGATGGACAGAAGCCAATCATAGTAATGCCACAAGAAGAGGGCTGTGGCATTACTGAATAAGATTGGCTAACATGCTTGTCCATCTTCACAAGTTTGTCTGACCTAACACGCTAGGCTGTCTCGGAAGATTTGTCGGAACATAACAGATTCTGTATTCGCGAGTCCCGAATACAGAATACAGGACTCGGATTCGTAGACTTGCTAGGATTCGCTAGGAGTCGTTACGACTCGCTCGGAATCGCTACTTACAGCGGGTATCCGTGAAGCGGTGCCATTCTCTAAACGATTTGGGGAGATTCAAGCTACATAGCGATGTGATATAGCGAGTCTCGCTAGTAAAACTAGGATTCCCATTTACTTGCATTGGACTCGCTACTTTGCGAGTCCTCGCTGGGAAACTCGCCGAGTAGCGAGTCCTGCGAGTCCCTTACTACTCGCCGAGTAACGAGTCCTAGCGAGTAGATTCGCCCATCACTAATTCTAGGGTTAAGGGCGGGATCTCAATAGGTAAGTATTGGCAGTGGTAGCACAGTGCTATTATGGCGTTAGCACCGCGTTATTGCTGACAAAGTCTAAGTTTTTAGTGGGACCCCACGGGGTACGTCTAAAAACGGTAATGTGACCCTGGCCTTAGGGAAAATAGTCAACCTAATACTGTGTTTCAGCCTGCAAAACACTTTATTTCCTGCCATAACTTTTCGTTATCTACATTGAAGGTTAGTGGTGTAGAAAAGATTAAAAAAATATAAACATGGAGGATATCATTTTAGAAATTTTTTAACACTAGAGGCTTACTGGATTTATAGCCTGGGTACAAGCAGCCCTTGTGATCTGAATAAAAGCAAGGATGTGATATTTTATTACTAGGTTCATGGTATTGATGGCATTTTTCTTTCTTTCTTTTTCTTGTGGAAAAGATACATCAATGAAAAAACTGTCGCATGAAACTCTAACTTCTCATTGATATATTTGTGATTTGGAATTTTCTGTGCTCTCACTGTGTATCTCTCAGTTATTTATGTTTCCATACAGGCAGATCAACAAGGAGTAGAAATATGCTCCCACTAGTGATTTAATTACACAAATAAGTGTTAATATGTTTCTCTGCATTGACAATTTCATTTTAAAATATCATCTTTTTATGCAGATATTTTGTCGCTCCAATTTTCTGGACTTGAAATATTAGTTTTTGATGATTGATTATAAAGTAATCTCAAATTGTTTCACTGTAAATAGCTGTGAGAATCATCTCCTTGCGAACAATATGTGATGATTTTCCCCTGCTGTCTCTCTCTGTGCTGTCTCTCTCTTGTTCTGTCTCTCTCTCCCCCGCTGTCTTTCTCTCTGCTGTCTCTCTCACTGCTGTCTCTTTCTCTCTCATACATTTTCTGCTATCTCTTTTTCTCTGTTGTCACTTTATCATCTGCTGTCTTTCTCTGCTGTTTCTCTCTGCTGTCTCTCTCTCTCCCCACGCTGTCTTTCTCTCTGTTGTCTCTCTCACTGCTGTCTCTCTCTAATACCCTTTCTGCTGTCTCTTTCTCTCTGCTGTCTCTCTCTTCTGCTCCCTCTCTGCTGTCTTTCTTCTCAGCTGTCTCTCCTTGCTGTCTCTCTTTCTCTCTCCCTCTCTCTCTGCTGCCTCTCTCTGCTTTCTCTTCTCTGCTGTCTCTCTTCCTTAACCCTCTCTGCTGTCTCTTTTTTCTGTCTGTCTCCTCTGCAGTTCACCTCTGTCCTGTCCGGTCTATCTCCTGGCTCCGAGGTTGCTAGCTTTTCCTCCTGGCGCATGATGGGACAACCTGACCCTGGAATTGGATAAAATATGTGTTGACATATACAAGAGATCAGGACTTATTATAAGTGAAGGGAGGACTTTACCCTAGTCTAACAGCAGATGGCGATAGTGTGTGAAGTTCTATGTTTGCTATGTTGTTCTCTATTGTAGTTGTGATTCTGACTTTCGCTTTGAATGTGTTAATAGCAGGAGCATGGACTGTGTGCTGCTGAGATTAATATCTCATGTTTACTCAGTAAAGACTATTTACTCAAGATAACCTGCTGAGTGAAGTTCTCTTATATACTGGTGGTGATTCTCAGAAGATACACTCTGCTAACAGGTTATGGGCCCAGGCAAGGAGCCCAGGCAACAATCCCAGGCAACAATACCATGCAAAGATCCCAGATACTGATAAGCCCAGTCACACAGTTCATCCCAGGACCAGAGGGGTTAAAGCACTAATCCCAGTCACACAGAAGGAATCAAGGCACAGATAGCGGATAGAGGGAGAAGGTAATTATGATCCCAGGATGCTGGAAATCTCAGCAGGACACTGAGAAACTGGAAGCAGATAAACTTTGTAAATAGAAGGAGATAACACCCAGTGATCTCAGGCTGTACATAGGGACAAAAGAATGTATAATCCCAGGAACTGAAAGCTAAATACTGGAGATAATTTCAGAGAATCACCACACACAGGACATACAGGAACTCTCAAAGCAAGAAAGAAGACAGAAGAAAGAAGAAAAGCAGAAGAGTTCTTCAGTAAAAATCTCTACTAACAAGACTATAAAATTGATGTGTAGCTCTGAGCTAAAACTTACAGTAACTCAGCTAATTGATGAAAACTATCAGTTATGGAAGTTCAAAGTAGAAATGTTATTATGAAAGGACGATTTATGGGAAGTAATCATTACAGATAGACCAGATAAAGATAATCAGACATGGGATAAGAAGAATAGACAAGCGAGAGCCATTAGCTTATTAGTGGATGATGCTCAATTAATACAGAAAAGATACGAAGAAACGGCTAAAGTAATGTGAGAAGCATTAAGGAAACTACATGAAAGACCTAGCTTGAATCACAAGTTATTTTTATTAATAAAGCTATACAGTATGAGATTGAGTGCAAATGACGACATGCAGAAGCACATATTCTCAATGATGGAAGTGATATCACAATATCACAGCTAAGATCTATTGGTGAAGACATCAAAGAAAGTCATATTGCAGCTATATTATTGTGCAGTTTACCATATTCGTATACAGCCTTGATAAATGCCCTTGAGACAAGACCAGAAACAGACATTACATTAGATTTTGTGAAAACAAGACTAATAGATGAATATCAGAGACGAAAAGAACAAACAAATGATTCTTCTACTGAAAAGGACAGTGGAAACTCTCTTAAAGCTACAGAATTTAAAAAAAACATATCATAAAGAGACAAGAGAATGTTTCAGATGTAAGAAAAAAGGTAATTTAAAGAAAGACCGTACCATATGGAAAGCAGAACAATAAAAGTTACAACATAAAGAGCATACACAGAAAGAGAAAAACACAATTTCCGATTCATGTCAGAATAATTGGAATGGCACATTTAAAGCAACAGACAAGAAATCATCACTTGGTTGGTTTATTGATTCAGAAGCAACGAGTCATATGACAAGTAACAAGAATTTCTTTACTGATCTTGATTTAGATAAGAAAGAAGCCATTTATTTGGCAGATGGAAGCAAAATAACCGCAGAAGGTATCAGATAAGGTATGCTTACGGACTGTCAAGAAAACGTTACAAAATTAATCCAAAATGGATTTTCATGGAAAAAATATTAAGGGCTCATACCCACTTGTGAGACAGAGTTGGTGTATGTTAGTTTTTTGGATTATATGAAAGATTTTTTTTTTTTTAAATTGTGTGGCACTCCCATGCCCCTGGGAAGAGTAAATGAAGGCCTCTTTAAATAATGTGCCCATTATAAGGAAGCTTGTCTTTTGTAGTATTGCCCTAGGCAGGGCAGCCAAAAATTGTGTGGCCCTCTGATGCCCCTGGATAGAGACGTGCATGAGGGCCTCTTTAAATAATGTGCCCATTGTAAGGAAGTGGATCTTTTGTAGTATTGCCCTATACAGGGCAGCCAAAAATTGTGTGGCACTCCCATGCCCTTGGGGAGAGACATACATGAAGGCCTCTTTAAATAATGTGCCCATTATAAGGAAGTGGGTCTTTTGTGGGATTGCCCTAGGCAGGGCAGCCAAAAATTGTGAGGCACTCTGATGCCCCTGGATAGAGGCGTGCATGAGGGCCTCTGTTAATAATATGCCCATTTTAAGGAAGTGTGTCATTTGTAGTATTGCCCAGGGGGGGGCTGCTAAACATTGGGAGGCACTTCAGTGCCCCTGGATAGAGGCGTGCATGAAAGTCTCTTTAAATAATGTACCCATTTTAAGCAAGTAGGTCTTTGTAGTATTGCCCTAGGCAGGGAAGCCAAAAGTTGAGAGGCACTTCAATGCCCCTGGATAGAGACGTGCATGAGGGCCTCTTTAAATAATGTGCCCATTTTAAGGAAGTGGGTCATTTGTAGTATTGCCGTAGGCAGGGCTGCCAAAAGTTGGGAAGCACTCTGATGCCCCTGGATGGAGGCGTGCATGAGGGCCTCTTTAAATAATGTGCCCATTTTAAGGAAGTTGGTCTTTTGTAGTATTGCCCTATGCAGGGCTGCTAAACATTGGGAGGCACCACAATGCCCCTGGGAAGAGACGTACATGAAGGCCTCTTTAAATAATGTGCCCATTTTAAGCAAGTGGGTCATTTGTAGTATTGTCCTAGGCAGGGCTGCCAAAAGTTGGGAGGCACTCTGATGCCCCTGGATGGAGGCATGCATGAGGACCTCTTTAAATAATGTGCCCATTTTAAGCAAGTGGGTCTTTTGTAGTATTTCCCTAGGCAGGGCAGCCAAAAATTGTGTGGCACTTCCATGCCCCTGGGAAGAGACGTACATGAAGGCCTCTTTAAATAATGTGCCCATTTTAAGCAAGTGGGTCTTTTGCAGTATTGCCCTAGGCAGGGAAGCCAAAAATTGTGTGGCACTCTGATGCTTCTGGATAGAGACGTGCATGAGGGCCTCTTTAAATAATGTGCCCGTTGTAAGGAAGTGGGTCATTTGTAGTATTTCCCTAGGCAGGGCTGCTAAACATTGGGAGGCACCACAATGCCCCTGGGAAGAGACATACATGAAGGCCTCTTTAAATAATGTGCCCATTTTAAGCAAGTGGGTCTTTTGTAGTATTGCCCTAGGCAGGGAAGCCAAAAATTGTGTCGCACTCTGATGCCCCTTGATAGAGGCGTGCATGAGAGCCTCTTTAAATAATGTGCCCATTTTAAGGAAGTGGGTCTTTTGTAGGATTGCCCTAGAAAGGGCTGGCAAAAATTGGGAGGCATTGCGATACCCCTGGGAAGAAACATGGAGGAGAGCCTCCAAAAATTATTCCCATTACAAAGGAGCGGGTCTCCTGTACTTGTAATGCCCATTCTGTAAGTATGGACTAAAACATTTACCCCTGGGGGGTATACATGAAACTAATGCCTAACTTTTGAACGGTTAGGGTCATCGTCATCATAAATATTAAGTCATGCTGAGGGAGACAAAGGGGGAGCCTTGTTAGCCCGGAGGGTGCGGAAAAAAGAAATTAAATCTAGGATTGAATATATTATTAAAAAAGATGGAACAGTAAGTAGAAGACCATCAGAAATTGCAGAGGAGATGGCTAAATACTATTTAAAATTATATAACTTAAAAGATGATCCGGACACCCCTCAACCATTAGAAAAGGGAATAAAGGAATATTTAGATGAATGTAATTTACCAAAAATTACAGAAACACAGCTGTTACAGTTAAACGCACCGATAACGAAAGAAGAAATTGGGAAGATTATAAAACAAACAAGAAAAGGGAGCGCTCCGGGTCCAGACGGGTTCCCTAATAGTTATTATCGAGAATACTCGGAGGAACTAGCCCCCTTTTTGGTAAGATGCTGCGAATATTGGAGGGAAAGAGGATTTATTGCAGACAGCAATCTTGAAGCTACTATAGTTACTATACCAAAGATAGGCAAACCACCAAACAGACCCCAGAACCTGAGGCCGATTGCATTGTTGAATGGGGATCTGAAGATTTTTACAAAACTACTTGCATCTAGAATAAATCAAATAATTCCTACTCTGATAAAATCAGATCAGGTAGGTTTTGTGCGTGATAGGGAAGCCAAAGATGGTATAAGACGTATGGTAAATTTGGTACAAATAGCGGAAGTATCTGGTTCCCCCAGTGCATTCCTGTCATTGGACGCAGAAAAGGCCTTTGACAGGGTGCACTGGGGGTATCTGTTTGCAGTACTGAAAAAGTTTGGCTTTGAAGGATCAATCTTGTCGGCAATTTCTGCAGTATATTCAGCCCCTTCAGCAAAAGTATGGATTGCAGGAACAATGTCGGAAGTCTTTAATATAACAAATGGGACCCGACAAGGATGTCTCCTATCTCCAATAATTTTTGCTTTAAGCTTGGAACCACTTGCTGAGAGGATCAGAAACTCTTCATTAATTTCGGGAATCATGGTAGGGAAAGAAGCACATAAAATTAATATGTACGCGGATGATATTATTATATCCTGCGAGAATGTAGAGCAATCGATTAAGGCTATATTAAAGGAACTGGAAGCGTATAGTAAAGTCTCTTACTATAAAATAAACGTTGATAAATCAGTAATATTACCTATAGCTATACCCTCAAATAGTAAACAATATATAAAAGAACTGTGCGCATTTCAATGGTCAGAAAATGGGCTTCAATACTTAGGAATCAGGTTGACACCATCAAAGAAATTAATAACAGTGAATTTTACTATCCTGTATAGACAAATTAAAAAGGTGATTGAGGAAGTACGTCAAACCATGCTATCTTGGATAGCAAGAATTAATATCATAAAAATGATAGTGTTGCCGAAGATTTTGTATTATTTTAGATCACTTCCCCTCGAAATCCCAAAAAAATATATTACTGAATTACAAAGATTGATTAGTAAATTTATTTGGGCGGGTAAAAAACCCAGGATAGCGAGAAATATACTAGCCTTACCTATGGATAAAGGGGGAATGGGGATACCAGATTTAAGTTTATATCATAAAGCGTCCATAATAGGAGGGCTCCGTGATTGGTGGCAAATGCGGAAAGATCATAAATGGTTGGAGATTGAGAAGGTCTATTCTAGACGGGGCTCGACTCGATTTATAATGGAAGCGGAAATACTACAGCGAAGTACAACTGTACCGCCACTACTGACAATGCAAGTGGCCTTACGGGTTTGGAGATCATTAACCCCCAATCATAATAGGTCGATGAGATCATCAATATCTATCCTATCTATAGAACCACATATTCCATATCTAAACTTACAAAACTGGAAGGACGCAGGAATACAAACAATAGGAGAGATAGAAGGACCAATGGGAATAATACCGTTTGATCAAGTGGCTGGGAAATGTGAGGGAGTACGTAGATATTTTTATCAATATCTGCAAATTAAACATTATCTAAATAAAAATTCATACAGAGGGGTGCACCGAGCCCCACTGCCGCCTGAGCACTGATTACGGGGGGGGTGCTATTGATGCCTGGGGCTGCCGCCCCTCCTACTGGGACCGGTGCCGCCACTGCCGCCTCAGCCGCGGCAGTGATTGCTGGCCGCGGCCGTGAGTACCGGGGGGGGGGGGTGCTATTGATGCCTGGGGCCCCTGCCGCCCTTCTGTCCCTCTCCCCCGGCGGTCGCCGCTTACCTCCGGTGCGCGGGGTGAGCGGAGCGGCCGGCGCCATGACAGGGGGAGGCTGTTTGCATTCAGGCGCCGCCCCCTTCTGCACAGCCGCTCCCCCTGCCGGCTGCCGCCTGAATGACAGGGCTCACACTGTCCAATGGACGGTGCGGCCCTGGGTACATGGGAAGGAGGAAGAAATTTTGAGATATATTATGATAGGAGGGAATAATAAGAAATGCCTATCTAAATGTTATAAAATTTTAATTGATCCGGTGAATGGAAGTAAATTGGCCTACATGAAAAAATGGGAACAGGAGTTAGGAGAGGAGCTAACACTGGAAGAATGGGGAAATAGTATAAGTGAAATTAAAAAATACACTGCGTGTATAAATCATATAGAGCAAATAAAAAAAACACAAATGAGGTGGTATTTATGCCCGGATAGAATAGCAAAAATAAATACTAAATATTCTAAATTATGTTGGAAAGGGTGCGGCCAGGTGGGATCTTTGATACACACCTGGTTTGCATGCCCGGTCTTAGGGTCCTTTTGGTCCGGACTGATAGAATTAATCAAAGAAATTACTGGAGAAACAATTCAAATTAAAACATCTCAGGTAATCCTACACATGGGTATGAATAGGTTACCAAAACAAATGAGAGGTATTGTTTCGCATGTGTTAATAGCCGCTCGTATGACGGTAGCAACTAAATGGAAAGAGGTTAATCCTCCACTTATAAAAAATGTAATAGAGAGGGTAAACATACAGTGTCAAAATGAAATGATGTTATACCAATCTAGAACCAGAGGGGAGGAAATCCGAAAGATGTGGAGACCATGGTTGATGTGTAAATATTATAAAGGTTAATTTATAAAAGAGAGTATCTGCTTTTGTAATATTGTGAACAAAGAGTTTTTTTTTTTTTTTTGTCTGTTTAGTTGTTTGTTACATTGTACAGGAAATTCCAAATAATGGGGATCTTGTAGTGTCTTGTATTATATTGTGTTGAAATGTATTTATTTATTTTTTATTTTTTATCTTTTTTGGTGTGTATTGTTTAAGGAGGAAAATTAATAAAAATATATTTAAAAAAAAATAAATATTAAGTCAAAAATGTATGTTTTTGTGGCATCATGAACCACGGTCACACTGATCATATGATGGTCTCGGATGAGGAGAAGGAGGAGCAGTACAGCAAGTAGCCAAAGACATGAAGTGTGTACCGATGTGTGGGTGTGCGGAGGTGCATGGCAATCTACCGGCACAAAATTTAAATTCTGCTATCATTTGGTGATGGTGTGGTGAAGTCAGGCTCAATCCAACCCTTGTTCATCTTGATAAGAGTCAGCCTGTCAGCATTTTCAGTTGACAGGCGGGTGCGTTTATCTGTAATGATTCCACCTGCGGCACTAAAAACACACTCTGACAAAACACTAGCGGCAGGGCAGGCCAGGACTTCCAAGGCGTAGAGAGCCAATTCCTGCCACGTGTCCAGCTTGGATACCCAATAATTATAAGGCACAGAGGAGTCTAGGAGCACTTTAGTACGATCGGCAAGGTACTCCCTCAGCATCTTGGCAAACTTTGCAGTCCTTGTGACACTACCCCGCACCTCAGGGCCTGTGGTATGGGAGGTGCTGAGAAAAGTGTCCCAGATCTTTGAGAGTGTTCCCCTACCTCTGCTGGATTGGACATGTGCCTCTCTCAGCCGGACGCCTTGGTTGTCCACTGAATCGTGACCTCTGCCGCTAGCGTTTTCAGAAGGGAATTTTCTTACTAATTCCGCGACTATGGCCTTCTGTTACTTCAGCATTTTTGTAAACCTCTCCGCCTCGTTAATAAGAGAAAGAAAGTTCTCCTTGTAGCGTGGGTCTAAAAGTGTCACCAACCAGTAATGAGTGTCCGCCAAGATGTTGATAACGCGAGGGTCACGAAACAAGCAGCGTAACATAATGCCACATGCGGTTGCGGGCTGATATACGTCGGTTTAACATCTAGGGAACTACGCAAACGAGTGAGGGAACATGTGAACGGCATTGCTGCTGCCCAGACGGTGAAGGATCTTTCGACACTTAAAACGTTACCCCGACATTTTAGGACACACCATGGATGTGACCCAGTCTCCCTGAAAATCAGGGGGATTGACGTTATCCATGTTGGTGCCCACGGTGGTGATGCCAAGAAGGTCCTCGCCCAACATGAAACAAGATGGATTACGACCCTTGGGACAATGGTTCCCAGAGGTCTTAATGAAAGCCTGAGCTTTGCTCCGTTCTTGTGATAGCTGTCCTTTGATTTCTCTGTTACGCACACCTTTTTGACATATTATTTAATATGTCCAATTTTTTCTTTATAGCTCGTGTGGACTGTCCTCATACCCAGGCCTTTTTTGACCTCGCTGTACCTTTTGATCGGTTCTGTTTTCATCTACCGTATTTTGAAAATTCCGGTGCAATTGTTGGCATTATTTGAATCGACATCTTAAATGTACCTTCATTTCATGTAAAATGCTGCATTATGATCCTTGATCTAAACAATTGTGTATGTTATGGTTGTTTATGATTGTCTTTCCTGTGCCTGTTTTACTGTTGGATGCGTCTAGAGCATGTTATGTAGTGAGCTGCAGGGTCTCTTTTAGGTTCTCTGTCCATAGGGCATAGTAGGGGTTAATTACTTGCTATCACTACGTCCTGGGGCTTCCCTCCCTCAATCTCCCGGTGGGCGCGGCGTCTCTGACCGCAGGCGCGCATGCCCGAGAGCCATGGCAACGCGTCCTGGCTCCCAGATGTGTGCGTCACGGCGGTGGCGCTTGCGCACTTCCGGTGGGGGCTTGGCGAGGCTGGAGGCGGCCGGACGCTTACACAGCTGATAGTGCCCAGCGTTAACGCTGGTTAGTATATAAGGCCTGATATGGCGTCTTGTCTTCACCCCCTGATGAAATACTAATACCTACACGAAATGTACGTTGGGGTCTGGACCCGGGGGATCCTCCATTACAGTGTGGTAATTATGCTTTGGTACACATTAATATAGGGTTTGCCAATTTGAATCCCTTTGTGACCCTTCTCTGGGCAGTAACTATTCAGGTTCTGTACAGCTGCATATGCACTTTATATTATTAATTATTTACATGTTCCTGTAATATACTGTGACTGTATACCCTTTGTAAGGGTCTCTGTGTTATTTATCCATTGTGATACCTACTGTGTACTGCATTATCTTTTACCTGTACTTATTGCCACTATTGTATTGAATCTTGCTCCAGCACCGTCTGTGCTTATCCGTACATTTTTGAAGCCAGTTTATTTGGGGCAATAAATATACTTGTACACACCTCCTCTCCTTAGGAGGTATATTTGGTTATTTGTGAGTTACTGCTCACTATCAATATAGTATGGGTTGTATGGAAATTTTTCTAATAGCGTAACATAAAGTCAGCCATGTGCACCAGACTGTTAACAGGCAAGACTTCAGGGTCCTCACCAACAGCTTGACTGGCCATGCTGGCCTCATCCTCCTCCTCCTCTCCCCTGTCCTCTGGCCATCCACGCTCAACCGACGGTCTGACGGTTGTGCATGTATTACCTTCAATTCCGCATAAAAGTAGCTCTATTTCTTCATCTTCCTCCTCCTTGTCATAGTCCTCCAATGCACGTTGGGATGAGATGAGGCTGGGCTGTGTGTAATCGCCCAGTACAGTTTCTTGCTGCAAGTCATTGTGCTCCGCCTGCAATGCATCATCTTTGATTTTGAGCAGAGAGTCTTTTAGAAGACAGAGAAGCAGGATGGTGATGCTAATGATGTCGGCATCGCTATTCACCATCTTGGTGGAGTCCTCTCCTGAGGTTTTATGTGTGAAGTTTGAACCGTCTACTGATGGCCTAGTTGATGCTGGTACTCAACAACTGTCCTCTTCTGCTCACAAATCCTGACCAACATGTGCAATGTAGAATTCCAACGCGTGGGGACATCACACACCAGTCTGTGAGCCGGAAGCTGCAAATGCCGCTGAAAGCCAGCAAGGCCGGCAGAAGCAGTAGGTGACTTTCTAAAATGGGCACACAGGTGGTGTACTTTGACGAGCAGATCAAACAGCTCCGGGTAGGATTTAATAAACCGCTGAACCACGAGGTTGAGTACATGGGCCACGCATGGAATATGTGTCAGCTCGCCTCGCCTCAGAGCCGCAACAAGGTTCCGGCCATTTTCACACTTGACCATGCCTGGCTGTAGGTTCAGCTGTGTGAGCCAGTGATCTTCCTGCTGTTTCAGAGCTGTCCACAACTCTTCAGCGTTGTGGGGTTTGTCACCTACGCATATTAGCTTCAGCACAGCCTGTTGCCGCTTAGCCGAGGCAGTGCTCCAGTGCTTCCAGCTTGAGACTGGTGTGGAGGGTGAAGTGGAGGAAGAGGAGGAGGAGGAGCTGAGGAGCATGACGTGCCAAAGCTGTACACTGTGGGTGAAACCCTGACTGAGTTAGGGCCTGCAATCCTTGGTGTCGGAAGGACGTGTTCTGTCCCAAGCTCAGACTGGGTCCTGGCTTCCAGGATATTAACCCAGTGTGCCGTCAGCGAGATGTACAGGCCCTGCCCACAAGCACTTGTCCACGCGTCCGTGGTTAGGTGGACTTTGCCTGAAACTGTGTTGTTAAGGGCACGTATGATGTTTTGTGACACGTGCTTATGTAATGTGGGGACGGCACACTGGGAAAAATAGTGGCGGCTGGGGACTGAGTAACGTGGGACAACCGCTGCCATCAGGTTGCAGAATGCTTATGTCTCCACTAGCCTAAAAGGCAACATTTCCAGCGCAAGCAGTCGCGAAATGTGTGCATCTAGAACTGTGGCATGTGGGACGTTGGCAGCGTATTTGCGCCTGCGCTCCAAAGATTGGTGCATGGATATCTGAACGCTGCGCTGCGACAAGGACGTGGCTGATGATGGTGCTATTTCTGCTTGTGCAAGTACAGGTGAAGGACAGGAGGCATCTTCGCATGCAGTATGGACAGGGGATTGGCTTGCACGCACAGCAGTGGAAGACTTATTATTATTATTATTATTATTATTAATTTATATAGTGCCATTAGGTTCCATGACGCTTTACATGAGGATAGGGCAGACAAGGACAACTATAATAACTCTAGACAATCAGGACATATAGGTACAGGAGGAAAGGGGACCCTGTCCACAAGGGCTCACAGTCTACGAGGGGCGGGTGGGGATACAGTAGGCTGGGGGAGTGTCAGTTATGGGGCGGTCGCCTGGGTCTCATGGCAGGTTGTAGGCTTGACGGAATAGGTGAGTCTTCAGGTGACACTTGAAGCTTCTCAGGGTCGGAGAGCGTCGGACGTGTTGGGGCAGGGAGTTCCAGAAAATGGCAGATGCCCGGGCGAAGTCCTGAACGCGGTTGTGCGAAGAGGAGATGAGTGGGGAGCAGAGGAGGAGTTCTTGGGAGGAACAGAGGTTGCGTGAGGGTAGGTATCGGGAGTCCAGGGTGGAGATGTATGGTGGGGACAGGTTGTGTATCGCTTTGTATGCCATGGTTAGTGTTTTGAACTGGGATCTCTTGGAAGCAGGGAGCCAGTGAAGGGCTTTGCAGAGGGGGAGACAGGGGAGTAGTGGGAGGACAGATGGATTAGTTGGGCAGCGGAATTGAGGATAGATTGGAGAGGTGTGAGGGAGTTGGATGGGAGGCCAGTGGGAAGGAGATTGCAGTAGTCAAGGCGGGAGATGATAAGGGCATGAATAAGTGTTTTAGCGGCCTCGTGGGTAAGGAAGGAACGGATCCGTGTGATGTTTCTAAGCTGGAGCCGGAGGGATGTGGAGATGGCTTCGATGTGGGGCTTGAAGGATAGGGAGGAGTCAAGGATTACCCCGAGGCACTTGGCTTGGGAGACTGGGGAGAGGGCACAGTCATTGACGCTGATGGATAGGTTGGGAAGTGGGGGGAAATTTCTTGGGGGGAAGACTATGAATTCAGTTTTGTCCATGTTGAGTTTAAGGAAGCGAGCAGAGAAAAAGGATGAGATGGCAGAAAGGCATTGTGGAATTTTGGAGAGTAAGGAGGTGATGTCAGGGTCGGACAAGTAGATTTGGGTGTCGTCGGCTTAGAGGTGGTACTGGAGGCCGTGGAACTCAATGAGTTGCCCTAGGCCGAGAGTGTATATGGAGAAAAGTAGTGGTCTCAGGACCGAACTTTGGGGGACTCCGACAGAAAGGGGGTAAGGCGAGGAGGAGGTGTAGGTGTGGGAGACACTGAAGGTCCGGTCTGCTAGGTATGAGGAGATCCAAGAGAGGGCAAGGTGGGTGATGCCGAGGGGTTCCAGGATCCGGAGAAGAAGGGAGTGGTCAACCGTGTCGAAGGCGGCGGACAGGTCGAGGAGAAGGAGGATGGAATAGTGGCATTTGTTCTTGGCGTCAAGTAGGTCATTGGTGACTTTGTTCAGGGCTTTTTCGGTGGAATGGAGGGGTCGGAAGCCGGATTGTAGGCGGTCGAAGTGGGAGCAGGAGGAGAGGTGATAGGACAGTTCAGAGTGGACGTGCTGTTCGAGTAGCTTAGAGGCGAATGTGAGAAGAGATATCGGGCAATAGTTGGCTACAGAGGTAGGGTCGAGGGAGGGTTTTTTAAGGATGAGCGTGATTAGGGCGTGTTTGAAGGCCGAGGGGAAGGCGCCAGTGGTAAATGATAGGTTGAAGAGGTGGGTGAGGGCTGGGATGAAAATGGAGGTGTGGTTGGGAATGAGGTGGGATGGGAGCGAGCCATGGGCTCTGGCAGTGAGGTGTGATTTCGACAGTAGGGAGGAGAGTTGGTCTTCAGTTATGGGGGGAAGTGGCTAATGGAATAGGGCAGTGTAGGTGAGAGGGGGAGTTGTGGGGAAAGTGGTGTCACCCGCAGACAATGCTCCTGGACTCTGCTGTACATCCCACAAAGTCGGGTGCTTTGCTGTCATGTGCCTGATCATGCTTGTTTTGCTACCCCTGCTGATGCTGGCATGGCAGGTGTTGCAAATGACCTTTTTCGAATTATCTGCAGACACCTTAAAAAATAGCCAGACTCGGGAAGACCTAACAGTTGTACTGGCAACTTCACTTGTATTGTTGTTCCGGGGAATGGTTGCCTGCCTTCTGCCTGCGGACACCACCCTGCTTCTTTTGGCCTGTTGTGATGCTACGCCTAACTCCTCCTGTGCACTGCTGTCCTCGCTCTGCATGTCCTCCTGCCAGGTTGGGTCAGTTACTGGATCATCCACCATGTCATTTTCCACTTCCGCACCCTGGTCCTCCTCCTGACTTTCTGGCAATTGTGTCTCATCATCGTCCACCCCTTGTTGAGACACGTTCCCACCGTTGCCTTCGTGAGACCATGGCTACTCAAATATTTGGGCATCGGTACATACAATCTCCTCATGACCCACTTCAACTGGAGCTGGCAAGAGGCCAGAATCTACGAATGGATAAGTGAACAGCTCTTCAGAGTGGCCAAGTGTGACATCAGTTATGTCCGGGGCCGGGCACTCGGCATGGTGGGAGGAAGGAGCATCAAGGTGTGGAATGTGCGGTCCAGTCTCATGGCTACTGACACTTGACCGTGTGGAAGACAGGGTATTTGTGGTGGTGTCAAACTGACTGGAAGCATTATTCGCTATCCAACTAACAACCTGTTGATACTGGTCTTGGTTTAATAGTGGAGTACTGCTGTGGTCCCCCAGAAATTGGGACAGGAAGGTCGAGCGAGATGATGTGGGCGTTTGTCGTGGCGCAATTTGAGCTTGCACACGGCCTCGGCCTCTGCCTGCACCACCATCACGTCCAGTTCCTTGTCCCTTGCCACCGGCCTTGCGTATTTTCAATGTTGTGCTGACTGTATACAGCTAAATGAAGGCATCCAAGAAATGTTTTTTAGCAGCACACTGAGATTAGAGATTAAGGCCCTGCAGTTGGACTGGTCAGACACAAATGCTGACGAGAATAGCGAATCTTTTGGCGTATCCCAATTTACGCTACAACCTACTCCTGGCGCACACAAATGTTAGATGAATGCAGACAAGAGTTGGTTTTTGCTGGACACTGAGAGAACAGATTAAGGCCCTGCAGTTGGACTGGTCAGACACAAACGCTGCCGAGAATAGCGAGTCATTTGGCGTATCCTAATTTATGCTGTAATCTACTGCAGCTGCACTAAGATGCTAAATGAGTGCACACAAGATTTGGTTTTTAGCACGACACTGAAATTAGAGATTAAGGTCCTGCAGTTGGACTGGTCAGGCACAAACGCTGACGAGAATAGCGAATCTTTTGGCGTATCCTAATTTACGCTACTACCTACTCCTGGCGCACACAAATGTTAGATGAATGCAGACAAGAGTTGGTTTTTGCTGGACACTGAGAGAACAGATTAAGGCCCTGCAGTTGGACTGGTCAGACACAAACGCTGCCGAGAATAGCGAGTCTTTTGGCGTATCCTAATTTACGCTGTAATCTACTGCAGCTGCACTAAGATGCTAAATGAGTGCACACAAGATTTGGTTTTTAGCACGACACTGAGATTAGAGATTAAGGCCCTGCAGTTGGACTGGTCAGGCACAAACGCTGACGAGAATAGCGAATCTTTTGGCGTATCCTAATTTACGCTACAACCTACTCCTGGCGCACACAAATGTTAGATGAATGCAGACAAGAGTTTGTTTTTAGCTGGACACTGAGATAACAGATTAAGGCGCTGCAGCTGGACTGGTCAGACACAAATGCTTACGAGAATAGCGAATCTTTTGGCGTATCCTAATTTACGCTGCAACCTACTGCAAGATGCTAAATGAGTGCAGACAAGATTTGTTTTTTAGCACGACACTGATATTAGAGATTAAGGCCCTGCAGGTGGACTGGTCAGACACAAACGTTGACGAGAATAGCGAGTTTTTTGGAATATCCTAATTTACGCTGCATCCTACTGCAGCTGCACTAAGATGCTAAATGAATGCAGACAAGATTTGGTTTTTAGCACGACACTGAGATTAGAGATTAAGGCCCTGCAAGTGGACTGGTCAGACACAAACGCTGACGAGAATAGCGAGTCTTTTGGCGTATCCTAATTTGCGCTAAAACCTACTCCTGCCTATAGGGAGCTAAATTAATCCCTAAAAGCCCTGTTTTGGGATGGATGGATGAGATTTCCAGCCTGTACACCAGCCCCAGATGTGATGCAGGCTGATATACTGGCACAACGAAGTTTGCTATATACCCTGCCTCCCTGCCTGCCTGTATGCTGCTCTAGTAGTCCTCAGAAGGACTGTTGTGGTAATTAGACTGTCAGCCCTGCACCTACACTAGCTGAAAGGCCACAAATCTGTCCCTCAATCAGCAGCAGCTCTCCCCTACACTGACTGTCTGTGTAGCAGAGTGACGAGCACAGCGTGGTCAGGTCTTATAAAGACCTGATGACGCTGTGCGGCCAGCCAATCACTGTAATGCCACAACCAACATGGCTGTGGCATTACAGTGTCTTTCAGCTAATCCCTGCATGCGGGCTGGCTCTGTAAAAAGCGCCAACATGCAGGGAGGTGGACCCCGAGCATAGCAAGAGTATTGCGAGATTACTCGGTACTCGCCGAGTACCCCGAGTACCGATATATTCGTGCGAGTACCGAGTAGTGACAAGCATACTCGCTCATCCCTAGTAAGGTCCAATGACATTGTCTCTTGCCATTTTCAGCCATGCCCTGGATGATTGTTGCATTTTCTCCTCGTACTCTGCTGCCAGACAGTCTTGTGGGGGGCGCAGGGGCTACTCCTCTAGGCACATTCTCCTCCACCACCTGCCCCCCAGCATACTTCATCATGGCCACCACTGGAAAGGATGATAGAGGAACTAGGGGATGACCAACCCCTCTTGGACAGGCCGGACCAGTACCATCTTTGAGAACATGAAAAAGGCCTCTGACAGGATCCAGTGCTCACATGGCATAAAAAATGATAAGCCAGGTTTTACTTGCACTTTTGTTTTCTCTTCCTCTTATTCCAAGAGCCATAATTTTTTTTAATTTTTCCATCCCCATAGCTATGGGAGGTTTTTTTTTTTGAGAGATGAATTGTACATTAGAATGACACCATCCATTTTAACATCTGATGTCCTGCGAAGTGGGGGAAAATTCCAAGTGTAGCAAGATTGCAAAAAAAGCGCAGTTGAGTAATTGTTTATTCAGTTTTTTATTTATAGTTTTCATTTTATCATAAGAATTGCCTGAAAGTATAATTCTCCAAGTCAGTACGTTACAGAGATACCAAACATGGTGAAAACACAGCACACACATGCACATACACAGCACACGCATAGCACACATGCACATACAACAAACACACACGTACATGGCTCAATCATAGCACACATACAACAATACACGCATGTACACGTCACATGAATATCACACATGCACACACAGAGAAGACACACATGGCTAATGCATGTCATACATACAACAGACGTGTATGTACATAGCACATGCATAGCACACATACAACAGACGCGCATGTATATGGCACAAGAATAGCACACATACAACAGATGCGCACGTACACAGCATATGTGTAGCACACATGTACGCACACAGCAGACGCAAGTGGCATACGCATATCACACATGTACACAGACATTAGATGTGATTCACCCCATTACCATGGGGACTCAAATCCCAGGTGTTGATTACGGGGGATTGTCACAATACCCGGGTCCGTGGCCCTGGTGGTCGCTTACAAAGGGGAATTTTGAAAAATAAAGGGGTTTTGTTGAATAGTTTGTGATGACACCTACTGATGTGACCAGGGCTAGGGTACTCGGACACCGGGTCTGATGGCGGTTTGGGTGGGGAGATCACCGTTGCTCCTGTGATCTTGGATCTAATTCTGGTCATGATGGGGCGAGGTACCTTGTGTCGCTGTCAGCTACCCATTAGTGATGGGCCCGCAGAGATGAACTACTGACCGCTTCGACTACCCGCACTGCCGATGCTTCCCCAACGTGACCAGCTGGCTCCAACCAGTCCTGGCCCGTTGCCCACTGTCCTGGTTCACCCCTTGAAGACTGGGGTTCCTCCCGGCAGCGCTGCTGTCAGGCTCGTCCTTACTGACTGCCTTCCCAGCACTGTCTGTCTAAACTCTCACTCTCTCCCACTACTCTATCCTAGGCTCCACCCCCCCTTTTGGGACCTACTAAATTACAGGTCCCCCTTATTCTAAGTGGTTTGGTCCTAGGTGTGTGTACGAATAGACTCCATAAGTTGAACCTTAAACTGACAACTTTACAGGGTGTCCACAATTTTTTGGTAAAGTGTAATACTACCCTGTGGCGCCTAGCCATAGGGGCGCCACACCACGGTGTCTGGTGATGGCACCAGCGCTGCTGCAGACCTCCGTTAATGATGATGGTCAGCCTGATGGTGATGCTCCCTGTAGGTGGAGCGGGTCCCCGAGGCAGTGATGAGGGAACAGGTTTTGGCACAGGGAGGTGGCTCTGCAGGTGGGATATTTCTACACTCTCTTTGTCGGACTGCCCACAACCTCTGTGTCCCTCTCCATCCCTCACAATGTCCACATCCTCTGTGTCCTTCTCCATCCCTCACAATGTCCACATCCTCCATGCTCCTCTCCATCTCTCACACTGTCCACATTCTCCATGCCCCTCTCCATCCCTGACACTGTCCCTCGTATGCTTCTTCCCCCATACTGTGTCCTCACACTGCTTACTTTTGTAAACTGCCTCCCATAAAGTGACCTCACGGTATACTGAGTGAATTCTCCTATTCCCCTCCACAATCTAGAGGTAAAAGGTATTCACATCTTTAACTCCACTGTGGAGCACTTCATTTCTCCCTCATCCTCACCTATGTTATAGTGCTCTATCTCAAACACCCTGCACCCTCCATATCCTCTGCAAAACCTGCACAACTCACCATGCCCTTTGCACAGCCTGCACAACCCCCATGCCCCCTGCACAGCCTGCACCACCAATGCCCCCTGCAGCCCCAATACCCCCTGCACAGCCTGCAATACCATGTCCCCTGCACAGCCTTCACCCCCCATGCACCGTGCTGCCCTCTGCACCACTCTCTCAAAGCTTGAACCCTCCTGCACAGCCTGCACCCTTCATCCCCCTTGCACAGCCGGCACCCTTCATGCCCCACTGCACAGCCTGCACACTCCATCCCCCCTGCACAGCCTTCACCCTCCATGCCCCTTGCACAGCCTGCACTCTTCCTCCCCTCCTGCACAGCCTGCAACCTCCATGCCCCATGCACAGCCTGCACCTTTTATCCCCCTGCTATCCTACACCCTTCATCCCCCTGCACAGCCTGCACCCTTCATCAGCCCAGCACAGCCTGCACCCTCCATCCCCCCTGCACAAACCCTTCATCCCTCATGCTAACCTGTACCCTTAATCCCCCCTGCACAGCCATGCGCCCTCCATGCCCCCTTCACAGCCTGCACCCTCCATGCCCCCTGCACAGCCTGCACCCTTCATCCCCGTGCATAGCCTGCACCCTTCATCCCTCCTGCACAGCCTGCACCCTTCATCCTCCCTGCACAGTCTGCACCTTTCATCCCCCTGCTATCCTACACCCTTCATCCCCCCTGCACAGCCTGCACCCTTCATCAGCCCAGCACAGCCTGCACCCTCCATCCCCCCTGCACAAACTGCACCCCCTCATGTCCTCTGCACCCCCTCATGTCCTTTGCACATCCCATGTCCTCTGCACCACCCAGGTGCTCTGCAACCCCATGTCCTCTCCACCCCCCATATCCTCTGCACCTTCGTGTCCTCTCTAGCCCCTCATGTCCTCTGCACCCCCTCATGTCCTCTGCACCCCCCAGGTCCTCTGCACCTTCCCATATCCTCTTCACCCCCTCCTGTCCCTTGCACCCTCCATGTCCTCTGCACACCACATGTCCTCTGCACTCGCCCATGTCCTCTGCACCTTTCCATGTCCTCTGCAACCCCTCATGTCCTGTGCACCCCCATGTCCTCTCCACCCACCCATATCCTCTGCACCTTCTCATGTCCTCTGCACCCCCCATGTCCTCTCCACCCCCTTATGTCCACTGCACCCCCTCAGGTCATCTGCACCCCCAGGTCTTCTCCACCCCCCATATCCTCTGCACCCCCTCATGTGCTCTGCACCCCTCATGTTCTCTGCACCCCCTAATGTCCTCTGCACCTCCTAATGTCCTCTGCACCTCCTAATGTGCTCTTGCACTACCATGTTCTCTGCACCTCCTAATGTCCTCTGCACCTCCTAATGTGCTCTTGCACTACCATGTTCTCTGCACCCCCTAATGTCCTCTGCACCCCCTCATGTCCTTTGCACCCCTTATATCCTCTGCACCCCCTCCGTCCTCTGCACCTTCCCATATCCTCTGCATTCCCACATCCTCTGCACCTCCCATATCATCTGCAATTTTCCTGTTTTCATTTCCTTGTCCTGCACAGTGCTTCTAAGGGAGAGGGAGGGAGAGATGGCAGGCACATACCTAGCTGCTCTAAGGCTGCCTTCACATTAGCGTTTATGAACGCTGCGTACCGAACGCAGCCAAACGCTGCGTTCCTATGTTTAACATGGGAACGCATGTGCCTGCATTTGGCTGCGTTTGGCTGCGTTTGCGTTCGGATGCACACAATTTGTGTGCCCTCCGAACGCAGCTTGTTAAATTTTTTGTGCGGTCGCGGGCGCTTGTTTTATCTGCAAGCGCCCGCAAGCACACAAACCATGCATGGATCTCAATGGATCCGCAGTGTCCTCCGCATTACACTGCAGGAGAACGCGGCAGATCCCATTGAAATCTCTCCCGGTGGCCACCGCTGATCAGTGGCAGCCACCAGGAGATTATGTAGAGCCGCCGGTGATCTCCCGCCGGTGTCAGCGGGGAGATACAGCTGATCTGACAGCTGTTTAAATCTCCCGCGCTGACACCGAATAGGAGATTTGAAGCAGCGATCAGCTGTTTCTTATCTCCCACGCTGATATCACCCTATCCGGTGTCAGCGCGGGAGATTTAAACAGCTGTCAGATCAGCTGTATCTCCCCGCTGACACCGGCGGGAGATCAGCTGTGCCGGGAAGAGGAGATCTCTGACGCTGATCTCCTCCTCCTGGCAGCCCCCAGAGACAGCTGATTGGCTGCCGGGGCACCATAGTAATGTGAACGCATGCGGAGATTCTCCTCTGCGTTCACATTATTATGGCTGCGTTTGCCTGCGTTTGCATCTGCATGCCCTCTGCATGCAGACACAAACGCTAGTGTGAAGGCAGCCTAACAGATAAGGTAGTCCCCCCATCTGTGCTGACCTCCCGGTGAAGAGGGGGAAGGTGTTTGTTGCTCTGAGAACAAGTCTGGGACCTGCAGTTCTTGTAGCAAGATCACTACAGTGGGCAGCTAGGTATGTGCCTGCCATCTCTCCCTCCCTCTCCCTTAGAAGCACTGTGCAGGACAGGAAAATGAAAATGAAAACAAAAGCTAGTAATGAGACACAGAGCACAGAGGGGAGGGAGTACCATCTTCTGTGGGTGTGAATATTTAAATAACTTTGACATATTATTGATTAATTTGCAGTAAAAGTAATAGACTGGACTAGTGCAGCCAGCTGCCTACTGGGTGTGAAGATGCTTATAGCAAGAATACTACAGAGTACAGTAATGATTATTACATATTCTTAAATGACTGCCCGACCACTATTTAAGGGTACAATTAATATCATACTGAAAAATGACCTGACAGAATCCCTTTAATAAGAAATGATGAATGAGTGTGGAGAAATAAGGCTTCAGTCCACCTCCCGGGCAATGTACAGCAGAAAATGCAAACAAGGATATTTCCAGCAACTGCAAGCAAGAGAAAAATATTTTTTAATTATAAAACATAAAAGATGTTACTAATTTGGATCATATTTTTCTCCTGCTTCGGTTGCTAGAAATATCTTTGCATTTTCTGCTGTATGTTAATAAACCAGAAATTCTGATAAGTAAATATATATTTTAATATTTGAAATTCAAAAGGTATAGATGATAAGGTATTTTACTCAGAGTTATATCTTCATTATATCTGGATTCCAGATTCAAGATGGGAAGAGAGCAGCAAAACTAGAGAATACATTTATTTTTTTTTTACCATTAAATTTGGCAAATATATGTTAAGAACATATCTATTTGGCTCTTGACTACAAGGTCTGGACGATGAACATTATGTGTATTGTGAGCAACTGCCATGTCCCAGGCATCAACCACAGCAACAGGAAGATTTCTGAAGGCCTCTTTCAAAATCAGGTTGTGGATGTAACCATGGAAGTCACTGAATCTCTCTGAATCAAGACCATCATCTCTTGTATTTTCAGTTTTGATTATGACCTTGGTATCAGGACTCCTCAAGAAGAGACGAATCAAAGCTTGTTGAACATGAATAACTCTCTTAATAAAAAGTTGGACTGGAAAAGGCCTGAAGTGTTGACCCAAACAAATTACAATGACGTAGTTGGAACCTCCTGCTAGTCGATCTATCTGTTCTTGGACATAAGCATCATCTTTGACCATATAAGTGCGACTTGCAACTATTGGATGACTGTGCTTCTTCCACTGTAAAATAATATTTCTTCCTTGATCTATTGCTACCATCAAAGTATCCATTCCTGCTCTATGTAGATTAAATGTCTTGAAACCTGTTAAAATAGACAGAGAAAAATAAATTAAGAAATAATAAAGACTTTGTAATACTAGTAAAAAACATCGGGCTATTACCATGACAATGGCCTATTGTTAAGGTTTTTCTTCATATGTCATTTTGGATCATTACACATTCAAAGTGGTAATTACCTTGGGCCTTCAAGCACCTAGAGGCCTTTTCTATGCTTGAAGTTTACAATATAATGCTCAGTGGCGTAAACGATTGGGGTCGCGACTATGACGGGGCCTGGAGGGAAAGGGACCCGCGCCTGCCAACCCCTGTGATCTCGATCGTTCTGCCCGACAGAGCCGCTAGAGATCCCAATCTTGTAATGTGCCAGGAAGGAAGGGGGTAGCAGTCAGCCATGTGCTACAATTCCTTCTTCCTCACAGAGAAGGAGTACATGAGGCCAGAGAGCTGCGAAGGAGCAGCAGCTCCTGTGGGTAGTGACGGCTCTGCTGGAAGCCAGAATGTAGAAAGGTGGGATGTGGGCGCCGGGCGTGCTGAAGAAGGAGACCTGACAGAGAGCGGAGTCAGCACAGCTGGTGGGACTTTGCACTGTGAGGTGAGCTGGGCAGTCACTGGTCGAGGAGCAGGACAGTAGAGCCAAGGTCTGTATGTAAATCACATAGGGGTGCATTCACCTATACTGTGCATGGGACAGGAATGGAGTCCTATATACTCCCTGTATGCATCACTTCATAGAGGGTACACAGCAGCTGCACATGTCCAGTAATGGTTACCGTGGACTGTATAATATGTGTCTGTAGACTGTATAATATATCTATAGAACACTATACATCCACAGACTGTATAATATATATCTACAGACTGTATAATGTACACAATGTGTCTATAGACTATTTTACATCCGCAGACTGTATAATACATAGCTATAGACTGTATAATGTGTCTATAGACTATTATATATCCATAAACTGTATAATATGTAAATGTGTATCTATAGACTATTATATATCCATAGACTGTATAATGTGTAAATATGTATCTACATACTATTATATATCCACAGACTTAATAATATGCGTTTATAAACTATTATATACTAGCTGTGAGCCCGATGCAAATACATCGGGATTCTAGAACGTGCATTAATTTGATTATAGTAGTTATAGCTGTTAGCCTGATGCAAATGCATCGGGTATCTAAAATATGTTTATTGTTTTTTTAAACATTTTTAAATAATAATCGCATCATCAATAGCAATAATATAAGCCATAGCATTATTATTAGCAGTAATAGCAGTATTAATAGCAATATTAGCAGTTTATGAGCATTAATAACAGTATTAATAGCATTAATAGCATTATTATTAGCATTAATAGCATTATTAATAGCATTATTAGCATTAATAATAGCATTAATAACATTATTAATAGCATTAATAGCATTATTATTAACATTAATAGCATTAATATAGCATTATTAGCATTAATAATAGCATTAGTAACATTATTATAGCATTAATAGCATTATTATTAGCATTAATAGCATTAATAATAACATTATTAGCATTAATAATAGCATTAATAACATTATTAATAGCATTAATAGTATTATATTAGCATTAATAGCATTAATAATAGCATTATTAGCATAATAATAGATTAATAACATTATTAATAGCATAATAGCATTATTATTACCATTAATAATAGCATTATTAGCATTATAATGCATTGATAACATTATTAATAGCATTAATAGCATTTTATTGCATTAATAGCAATATTAATAGCATTAATGGATAAATATTAGCATTAATAGCAATAATAGCATAATAATAGCATTAATAGCATATAAGCTTAATAGCATTATGATAATACTATAGCATTTATAGCATTATATTATAGATAAATATACATAATACATAATGCATATTATACATAATAATATTATTAGCATTATACATTAATAATGGCATATCTTAATAATGCATTAATAACATTATTATAGCATTAAAGCATTATATTAGCATTAATAGCATTATATTGCATTAATAGCATTAATACATTAATAGGATAAAATTAGCTTATTAGCATTAATAATAAATAATAGATTAATAGCATTATTAATAGCATTATAGATTTTTTTAGCATAAATAGCATTATAATAGCATTTAGCATTCATAATAGCATTAATGCATTATATAGCATTAATACATTAATATAGCATTATAGCATTATATACTTAATAACATTATTAATAGCATTATGCATTATTATTAGATTAATAGCAATATTAATACATTAATAGATAATATTAGCATAATAGCATTAATAGCATATTATAGATTATAGCATTATATTAGCATATAGCATTATAATAGCATAATAACATTATTAATGCTAATAGCATTATTAATAGCATTAATATAGATTAGCATTAATAGATTAATACATTAATAGGATAATATTAGATTATGCATTAATAGCATTATATACATTAATGCATTATTATTACATAATAGCATTAATAGATATTATTAGCATTAATAGCATTATTAATAGCATTATTATGCATTAATAGCTAATAATAGCATTATAGCATATAATAGCATTAATAACATTATTATTAGCATTAATAGCATTATTATACATTAAAGCATTAATAGATATATATTACATTAATAGCATTAATAATACATAATAGATAATATTAGCATTAATAAATATTAGCAATTAATAGATTAATAGCATTATTATAGCATTAAACATTATTATTACATTAATATATTATGCATTAATAATAGCATTAATAAATATTAATACATTAATAGCATTATTATAGCATTAATAATTATTAATAGCATTATATAATTTAGCATTAAAATAATACATAATAATAGCTAATAAATTATTATAGCAATATTAGCATTAATAGCATTAATTAATAGCATAATATACATTAATAGATTTAAATATAGCATTAATAGCATTAATAGCATAATTATAGCATTAATAGCATTATTATAATAGCATTAATAATAGCATTAATAGGATAAATATTAGCATTAATAGCATTAATAGCATTATTATTAGCATTAATAGCATTATTATTAGCATTAATAGCATTAATATAGCATCATTAATAATAGCATTAATAATTATATTTGCATAATAGCATTATTAATAGCATTAATAGCATTATTATTAGCATTATAATAGCATTAATATTATATAGCATTAATAGCATTAATAATACATTAATAGGATATATTTAGCATTAATAGCATTAATAGCATAATAATAGCATTAATAGCATTATATAATAGCATTAATAGCATTATTATTAGCATAAATAGCATTAATTAATAGCATTAATAGCATTATTAATTAGCATTAATAGCATTATTAATAGCATTAATAGCATTATAATAGCATTAATTAGCATTAATAATGCATTAAAAATAATATTAGCATTAATAGCATTAATAGCATTATTAATAGCATTAATAGCATATTATTAGCATTAATAGCATTAATAGGATAAATATTAGCATTAATAGCATTATAATAGCATATTAATAGCATTAATAGCATTAATAATAGCATTATTAGCATTAATAATAGCATTAATAACATTATTAATAGCATTAATAGCATTATTATTAGCATTAATAGCATTAATAGCATTATAATAGCATTATACATTATAATGCCATAATAGGATAAATATTAGCATTAATAGCAATTAATAGCATAATTAATAGCATTAATAGCATTATTAATAGCATTAATAGCATTAATAGGATAAATATTAGCATTATAATAAGCATTATTAATTAATAGCATTAATAATAGCATTAATAGCATTATATAGCATTAATAGCATAATTAATAGCATTAATAGCATTATTAATAGCATTATAATTAATAGCATTAATAGCATAATAGATTAATAACATTATAGCATAAATATTAGCATTAATAGCATAATACATATTAATAGCATTAATAGCATTATTATATAGCATTAATAGCATTAATAGCATTAATTAGATATAGCTATTAATAGCATTAATAATACCATTAATAGGATAAATATTAGCATATGCATAATAGCATAAATAATAGCATTCATAGCATTATTAATAGCATTAATAGCATTATTATTAGCATAAATAGCATTAATAATAGCATTATTAGCATTAATAATAGCATTAATAAAATTATTAATAGCATTAATAGCATTATTATTAGCATTAATAGCATTAATAATAGCATTATTAGCATTAATAATAGCATTAATAACATTATTAATAGCATTAATAGCATTATTATGAGCATTAATAGCATTAATAGTATTATTAATAGCATGAATAGCATTATTAATAGCATTAATAGGATTAATAGCATTATTAATAGCATTATTAATAGCATTAATAGCATAAATAATAGAATTAATAGCATAAAAAATAGCATTAATAGCATTAGTATTAGCATAAAGAGCATTAATAGCAATATTATTAGCATGAATAGCATTATTAATAGCATTAATAGCATTAATAGGATAAATATTAGCATTAATAGCATTAATAGCATAATTAATAGCATTAATAGCATTATTAATAGCATTAATAGCATTATTATTAGCATTAATAGCATTAATAATAGCATTATTAGCATTAATAATAGCATTAATAACATTATTAATAGCATTAATAGCATTATTATTAGCATTAATAGCATTAATAGCATTATTATTAGCATTAATAGCATTAATAATACCATTAATAGGATAAATATTAGCATTAATAGCATTAATAGCATAAATAATAGCATTAATAGCATTATTAATAGCATTAATAGCATTATTATTAGCATAAATAGCATTAATAATAGCATTATTAGCATTAATAATAGCATTAATAACATTATTAATAGCATTAATAGCATTATTATTAGCATTAATAGCATTAATAATAGGATTATTAGCATTAATAATAGCATTAATAACATTATTATTAGCATTAATAGCATAATTATTAGCATTAATAGCATTATTATTAGCAGTAATATCATTATTATTAGAATTTTTTTTTTTAATTATTATTTTTTATTTAATTATTTATTATTTTTTATTTATCTTTTAATTATTTTTAATTATTTTTTTTATTATTAAATTTATTATTTAGGCTGAGACCCAGTTCTCATTCAGGTCCGCTGGAAGGGCTGATATAATTAGCATATATTTATTTTTTTTATTATTATTTTTATTGAATTATTTATTATTTTTTATTTATTTTTTTTATTATTTTTTAATTATTTTTTTTATTATTAAATTTATTATTTAGGCTGAGACCCAGTTCTCATTCAGGTCCGCTGGAAGGGCTGATATAATTAGCATATATTTATTTTTTTTATTATTATTTTTATTGAATTATTTATT
This sequence comes from Allobates femoralis, assembly GCA_033576535.1. NCBI lineage: Eukaryota > Metazoa > Chordata > Amphibia > Anura > Aromobatidae > Allobates > Allobates femoralis. Next base: position 377,124,702 of record JARQOC010000006.1, on the reverse strand, counting down.
ATTTTTTATTTATTTTTTTTATTATTTTTTAATTATTTTTTAATTATTTTTTTTATTATTAAATTTATTATTTAGGCTGAGACCCAGTTCTCATTCAGGTCCGCTGGAAGGGCTGATATAATTAGCATATATTTATTTTTTTTATTATTATTTTTATTGAATTATTTATTATTTTTTATTTATTTTTTTATTATTTTTTAATTATTTTTAAATAATTTTTTTTATTATTTAATTTATTTATTTTTTTAAGTCAGACTGAGACACAGTTCTCATTCAGGTCCGCATTTTTTTTTTTTTTTTTTATTATTTTTATTTAATTATTTATTATTTTTTAATTATTTTTTTATTATTTTTAATTATTTTTTAATTATTTTTTTTATTATTAAATTTATTTATTTTTTTACTTGCGAGTGAGACACAGTTCTCATTCAGGTCCGCCTTTTTTTTTCCCCATTGACATACATTAGCGGTGTGTCGGCGATTTTATGGCCGGCCACCTGGTTCTATTTGTCGGCCCTAAAATCGCGGACACACCGCTAATGCATGTCTATGGGCAGTGAGCTCGAATTCTGATTGGTCGGCGTCCAATCCGAAATCGGGCTGACTGCCCATAGACATGCATTAGCGGTGTGTCCGCGATTTTAGGGCCGACAAATAGAACCAGGTGGCCGGCCATAAAATCGCAGACACAGCGCTAATGTATGTCAATGGGGAAAAAAAAATGCGGACCTGAATGAGAACTGCGTCTCAGTCTGAGGGGCTCTTCTGATTGGCTGAGGGCAGTATACAGCGACCAATCAGAAGAGGGCCTCAGATCTCATTAAGATAGAATGGGGGATTTTTCGTCCATTCTATCTTAATGAGAAGGAAGAGGATGTCGGAGGTGGAAGTTAGCGAAAAGAAGACAGAAGATCCCCGGGGCCGGACGAAGAGGCGGAGATGGCGGAAAGAAGAGAGAAGACCCCCGGGGCCGGAGGAAGAGGACGCCTGGCCGGACGGACGATCAGATGACTTGAAGGCATGTAAGTGATCGACGGGGACGTTAGGTTAGGGGACGGCGGGGGCTTCGGGTGTAGGGCCTTAGGTGACAGCGGCGTTAGGTTAGGGGACTGCGGGGGCTTAGGGTGTAGGGCTTTAGCGAGAGGGGCAGGGGGTAGACGGCGGGGCTTAGGGGGTATCGGCGGGGGCTTAGGATGCTAGGGGTCTTAGGGGGTAGGGGCTTAGGGGCTGCTGCGGGGCTTAGGGGCTTAGGGGCTGCTGCGGGGCTTAGGGGGTAGGGGCTTAAGGCCGGTGGTGCCTTAGGGGGTAGGCGGCATGGCTTAGGGGGTATCGGCGGGGGCCTAGGATGCTACGGGTCTTAGGGGGTAGGGGCTTAGGGGCTGCTGCGGGGCTTAGGGGGTAGGGCTTAGGGGCTGCTGCGGGGCTTAGGGGGTAGGGGCTTAAGGGCGGCGGTGGCTTAGGGGGTAGACGGCGGGGCGTAGGGGGTATCGGCGGGGGCTTAGGATGCTGCGGGTCGGGGGTTAGGTGGTCGGGGCTGCTGCGGGGCTTAGGGGGTAGGGGCTTAGGGGCGTCGGTGGCTTAGGGGGTAGACGGCGGGCTTAGGGGGTATCGGCGGGGGCTTAGGATGCTGCGGGTCGGGGGTTAGGTGGTCGGGGCTTAGCGTGTAGGGGTGGGGCGGACTTAGGGGGTAGGGCCTTAGGTGCGGCGGGGTGGTTTTGTTGCGGGGTGGGTGTGCGGACATGGGGGTGGGTGTGCGGACATGTGGGTGGGTGTGCGGACATGGGGGTGGGTGTGCGGACATGGGGGGGCTGTGCGGACATGGGGGGGCTGTGCGGACATGGGGGTGGGTGTGCGGACATGGGGGTGGGTGTGCGGACATGGGGGTGGGTGTGCGGACATGGGGGGGGGCTGTGCGGACATGGGGGGGGCTGTGCGGACATGGGGGTGGGTGTGCGGACATGGGGGGGCTGTGCGGACATGGGGGGGCTGTGTGGACATTGGGGGGCTGTGTGGACATTGGGGGGGTGAGTTGTGGGTAGCGGGGAGCGGAGGCGGCTGTGCCGCCTCCGCTCCATGGTCCCCGGGGAGCGAGTTGCGGCTCAGGCAGCGACTCGCAATGGCCTCGCGGCCATTGCTCGCGCTACCTGAGCGGTAAATGGGTAAGGTTGTAGCCGAGGCTGTGGATCGATTTTGGGGCAGCGGCTCGCAATGGCCGCTTCGCGGCCATTGCTCGCCCTGGGCCAGCGACTCGCAATGGCCTCGCGGCCATTGCTCGCGCAGCATTGGGCGCTTCGCGCCCAATGTTAAATTCGTATCCACATGACCACGCCGGAAGTAGCGCGCGGAGGGGCGCTTTTCCGATTCGCGATTATATAATAGATCTGCAGAATGGGTATGGTAATACATATTTATAGACTTTATAATGTATTAATATGTATGAATAGACTATTATATATCCACAGACTGTATAAAACATATCTATAGACTTAGGAGTGTAACAATCGAGGTCACGACTGCAACGGGACTCGAAGGTAGAGGTGTCCACACCCCCCAACCCCTGCTTCACATGGATGTGAATCCCTGAGGACACACATCCATGTCACTGTGCGGCACATCACACGGCCACTATGGGACCTGTGTGTAAGGGACACCCCTGCATCCTAGGGGCGGGCACATACTTATACTGACCCTGCCCTCACCTCTACTCCAACCCTTACCCATTGCTTCCTCTTACCTCAGTCTGCTTTCCAAGTGCCTTCTATAGTGGAACACATTTAGCAGATAGCAGACTGGTGCCACCTCCTCCACACCAGGAGTACACGGCCCTTCCTGCTTCATGCACTCCACATCCACAATGGAACACACACCAGCACCATCGCCTCCAGTGCTTTCATTTTTTTTGCAGGTAGACCAGAGCAGGGGGGTAACCAGGAGAGGTGAGAAGAGATTTATTTTTTTAATAAGTGAGTGCACGGTGGCCAGAGGATTATGGGGAGAGGAGGGGGTGCATTATACTATATAGAGAGTTATGAGGCTGCATATATGAGGCTGTATTATATAATAATGGAGGGATATGAGGCTGCATTATACTCTATGGAGAGATATGAGACTGCATTATACCATATAGAGGGCTATGAAGCTGCATTATAATATATGGAGTGCGATGAGGCTGCATTATGCTATGTGGAGGGATATGAAGGTAGCATTATACTGTATGAAGGATAATGGGGGTGCATTATCATAATTGGAGGACTATGGGTGCTGAAGGAGGAGGACAATATAAACCAGGATGGGGCACATATACACCAGGATAAATGCTATATTCCAGGAGGAAGACCATATGTAGCAGGATGAGGAAAATTAATACATGATAAAGGGGGAGAGGGGTTAATTTGTGAGACTTTATAGGATGTAGAATGTTACACGAGGCCCATACATCCGACCACCATTTGCACAGGGAGTGGGGGGGCAGGTCTAAATGTCGCACCGGTGCCCAACAGACTCCAGTTACGCCACTGATAGTGCTAGTTCTGTTATCATGTAGTAGCTTTATAGTTTCACATAGATACTTTTGTATGGTATCTGCATTTACCTCCAGTGTAATGGCATATGTAGAAGATAAGTAACATAGTAACATAGTAACATAGTTTTTAAGGTTGAAGGAAGACTTTAAGTCCATCTAGTTCAACCCATAGCCTAATATGTTGATCCAGAGGAAAGCAAAAAAAAACCATGTGGCAACACTAGCTCCACATTGGGGGAAAAAATTCCTTCCTGACTCCAGATATGGCAATCAGACTAATTCCCTGGATCAACGCTGTAACGTAGCGAGCCGGGGGACTCGCTTGCTGCGTAATGACGCCAACACATGTGTATAATTTTTCACTTAACTACCCGTTTATTTCTCAACAGCATCAATAACCGGGTTAGTACATTTAACATTTAACACATACACGTCACATAATACATTGATATTACATATAACATTGCTCATATACCATTATAGTAACCTGGGACCAGTAACCACTTCTCTGTCCCCATTGGCGCTCTAACAACCGCTCCCTTGGAGGCTACGGCCTCTGGCCTATCTACACATTTTACAGTACATTTATAATAAATACATTCCTTATATTTCGACGATGACTCCTCTGGGTTCAGAACAGGGATTGAGCAACCTGAGTCAGGGGTACGCCATGCCTCGCCAAGGGGCTCCTTCCTGGACGTGTTTCACCCCACGTCCAGGTCAGCGCCCACCTGGTTCAACCACAGTTTCCCCACTCTAGGAGCCCTTTTAACCTCTGCTTCTGACCTTCGTTACATACGCCTCAACACGCCCTGTGGGTCCCAATGGCAGTACCTGCCGCCTGGCTTTTGTCACCCAGCTCGATGACATAACATTAACCTGTAGTCAGGATTCCTGCCTGACCGGGACCTTACATACCGTATGTGACCCATCCTAAGACATCCATGGATCACATACATTTCGTACACCCGCTCACAGCCCATCATAACACATCCATGGACTGTGGCTCCTCCATGACCATAACAGGGACTAGTAGAATCCGGGCTAACTCTGCGTCACCTTGGCCTACTCACCACGGTACGGGCCACCAGTCGCCACCAAACCTCCATCTCATGGCAGGTCTCCAGGTCGACGACTGTACCCTGCGTCTGAGTAGCACCCTATCGGATCAGCCATGGTTACCCTTCTAGGAGCCTTCGTGACCCCTGTCTCTGGCCACAGGCACACCCACACCATTAGAGGTCGTGGTTGAGGGACAGGTACCCGCTGCAAGCAGCCGGGCAAGTCTCCCTCTTGTCCCACAGGGACGAAACGCCTCCAATATCATCCATACTAGCTGGGTCACTCTCTCCCCACCTTATTATACATTGCTCTTACATAGGCCATCATCTCACATTCAGGGCAATTGCCTAAGCCCTCACATACATCAACGGGTCCTTCACCGACTACCTAGATGGACCCAATGGCGGTTATGCCCGACTGGCATTAATCACACACAGCACTCCATCACACGGGAACTGCTGTCTTACCGGGCACGGATCCGGGTCTCGCTACCTAGGTAACGGGTTGGCCAAGCCTCCCCACGGGCTCCTTCCTGGACGTGTTTCACCCCACGGCCAGTCCAGCGTCCACCAGGTCAGCCACGGCTTCCCCACACCAGGTGCTGTAACGAACCCGGTCCTGGCTACCGGTATGGAGCTAGCATGCTCCCTTCACCATCTCTCATTATGGTGGTCTGGACTGTCACTCCCAGTCCCTCACACAGACTGGATCTGCCTCTCTCTCTGGACTGAGCGGATCTCACACAAGTCTGTGTTCAGAATGAATCTCTCAGTCACTCAGCTGGCAGGTTCTTATCGTGCCTGCCACTCCCACACTGACTCATCCAGCTGGGCTGCTATTACTCAGGACACCCCCTGGGCTATCAACAATCAACACCCATTCCTTTTTCTCAGGGCCTCATCGATCTCCTGCCACTCACAGCCGCTCACTAGTCACATGAATGTCTCAGACCTACAGGAGTCACTCTCACATTTAGCACCTCGTGTTCCAGATAGGTTCACACAGCATTATCACAGGAAAACCGGCCAGTGTGAACAGGATCATACCCTGATCCTGCATGTGATGTGCCCCGGCCATGAGGACCATGCCGGCGGTGCCTCAACGCCCTATCAAAGAATCTAGTATATATAACTGGTAATATTATAGTTTTCAAGAAAGGCATCCAGGCCCTTCTTAAATGTTAGTAGTGAGTCACTCATTACAACATCATGTGGCAGAGAGTTCCATAGTCTCACTGCTCTTACAGTAAAGAATCCCCATCTGTGATTCTGATTAAACCTTATTTCCTCCAGACGTAGAGGATGCCCCCTTGTCCCTGTCTCAGGCCTAAGAGTGAAGAGATCATTAGAAAGTTCTCTGTACTGTCCCCTCATATATTTATACATTATTATAAGATCACCCCTAAGCCTTTGTTTTTCCAAGCTAAATAACCCCAAGTTTAATAACCTGTCTTGGTATTGCAGACCCCTCAGTCCTCTAATAACCTTGGTTGCTCTTCTCTGGACCCGCTCTAGTTCAGCTATGTCTTTCTTATACACCGGAGACCAGAATTGTACACAGTATTCTAAGTGTGGTCGCACTAGTGACTTGTATAGAGGTAAAATTATGTTCTCCTCATGAGCATCTTTGCCTCTTTTAATGCCTCCCATTATTTTATTTGCCTTTGCAGCAGCTGCCGGACACTGGCCACTAAATGTGAGTTTGTCATCTACCCATACACCCAGGTCTTTTTCAGTGACAGTTTTGTCCAGTGTTTTACAATTAAGCACATAATTATACCTTTTGCTTCCTCTGCCCAAGTGCATGACTTTACATTTATCCCATTAAAGCTCATTTGCCATTTATCAGCCCAAGCTTCTAGTTTACATAAATCCTCCTGTACTATAAAATTGTCCTCCTCTGTATTGATTACCCTGCAGAGTTTAGTGTCATCTGCAAATATTGAGATTCTACTCTGTATGCCACCTACAAGGTCATTAATAAATATATTAAAAAGAAGCGGGCCCAATACTGACCCCTGTGGTACCCCACTGTTAACTGTGACCCATTCTGAGTGTATTCCATTAATGACCACCCTTTGTTTCCTATCGCTAAGCCAGTTTTTTAACCCACTTACACATATTTTCCCCTATCCCCATTGCTCTCATTTTATGCATCAACCTTTTGTGTGACACCGTATCAAAAGCTTTTGAAAAGTCCATATACACCACATCCACTGCTCTTCTTTGGTCCAGTCCAGAACCTACTTCTTCATAGAAGCTTATCAGATTAGTTTGACAGGAACGGTCCTCGTAAAACCATGCTGATATTGGGTAATGAGGTTATTTTTCTTCAGATAATCCAGTATAGCATCTCTTAGAAAACCCTCTAGGATTTTACCCACAGTAGAGGTTAAGTTACCGGCCTATAATTTCCAAGTTCAGTTTTTCTTCCCTTTTTGAATATTGGCACCACATTTGCTATACGCAAGTCCAGTGGTACATACCCTGTTATTATGGAATCTTTAAAGATTAAAAATAATGGTTTATCTATGACAGTACTTAATTCCTGCAGCACTCAGGGGTGTATCCCATCCGGGCCCGGGGATTTGTCAATTTTAGTGATTTTTAGACGATGCCGTACTTCCTGCTGGGTTAAGCAGGTGACATTTAATTGACAGTTTTTGTTATCACTGATCATATTGTCTGTCATGGGATTTTCTTGTGTAAATACTGTTGAAAAAAATTCATTTAGCATATTGGCTTTTTCCTCATCCTCATCCACCATTTTACCTAGATTATTTTTAAAGGGGCCAACAAAATTATTTTTTACTTTCTTACTATTTATGTAGTTAAAAAATATTTTGGAATTATTTTTACTTTCTCTGGCAATAAGGCTCTCTGTCTCAATCTTTGCTGCCTTGATTTGCTTTTTACAAATGTTATTTAATTTTCTTTATTTATTTAATGCCTCATCACTACCTACTTGCTTTAATTCCCTAAATGCTTTCTTTTTGTCATTGATTGTGCCCCTTACAACCTTATTTAGCCATAGTGGTTTCCTCCTATTTCTAGCATGCTTATTCCCATAGGGTATATATTGTGCACAGGCCCTATTCAGGATGCTAATAAATGTCTCCCACTTGCTTTGTGTACTTTTATGTCTCAGGAGATCGTCCCAGTTTATTGCACTAAGATCTTCTCTCAACCGTTGGAAATTTGCCTTCCTGAAGTTTAGTGTCCTTGTAGCCCCTCTACTACACATCTTATTAAAGGATACTTGAAAACTTATTATTTTATGATCACTATTACCCAAGTGATCTCCAACCTGTATATTTGATATGCGGTCTGGCCTGTTGGTTAATATTAGGTCCAGCAGTGTCCCCTTCTTGTTGGGTCCTGAACCAGTTGTGAAAGGTAATTGTCTCTCATAGTTGTCAAAAACCTATTACCTTTGCTAGAACTGCAGGTTTCTGTTCCCCAATGTATTTCAGGGTAGTTGAAGTCCCCCATAGTAATGACTTCTCCCTGAGTCGCTGCTTCATCTATTTGCTTTATGAGGATATTCTCCTCCACTTCCATTATTGTTGGGGACTTATAACAAACCCCTATCAGTAATTTATTATTTTTCCCCCCTCCCCTTATCTCCACCCACAGAGACTCTACATTTCCATTAGATTCACCTATATTATCACGCAGGATGGGTTTTAAAGATGATTTTACGTATACACATACACCTCCCCCTCGCTTATTTGTACGGTCATTTCTGAACAGACTATAGCCCTGTAAATTAATAGCCCAGTCATGGCTCTCATCCAGCCATGTCTCCGAAATCCCCACCATGTCATAATTATTTTCAAACAAAATCAATTCTAATTCCTCCATTTTGTGTGGCACAGATATCTTTTTCTCTCTCTAAAATAATAATAGTATATCTTTGGAGTGCCGACTGTGCTTTTCTGCTGTGTTTTTGTAAGAGCTGCGTTTTTCAGCTGATTTAGGGTGAGTTCACATGCTGTATATTTGCTGCGTATTTTTACGTGAGTGCTCTTGCAGTTTTTGTAGCCACAACCAGGAGTGGAACAATCAGAGGAAAAGTCTAATAGAAACACATCATCACTTCTGTATTAATCACCCACTCCTGGTTTTAATCAGCCACTCCTGGTTTTGGCTACAAAAACTGCAAGAGCACTCGCGTAAAAATACGCAGCAAATACGCAGTGTGTGAACACCTCCTGCAGTGGCTGGCAACGGGCATGGCCTGAGTCACAAGCAAGAACGATGTCCTGTCCTTGAGCTCCCATTCCCAGACACCTTAATCTATTGCCATCTCTGATGAAATACCTACTTTTTGTCAAATATCAATCTTTCATCCCCCCCTCCCCACCCATCGATCTCAGACAGAAGATAAGCTTAAAATAAGCTCAGTACAAGGATTAACTCTCACAGGTCTTTGTCCTGTTGCCTTGCTGGCTCTGACTCACTGCAAACCCATAGAGCCACACTGCTGTGAATCACCTATTAAAGCTCTGCTACATTGCCCTTAAAGAGACAGGAGGAAGGAAAGAAAGAGAAGAGAGATGTGGGGTGAGAGATGAAAGAATGAGAGAGAAGAGATAGAAGAGGAGGTAAAGAACAGCAGTGTGGAGTGTAAACATTAGCTATCACAGAATAACAGACACTGCTGTGACTGAATTGTCTGAAGTCACAGAGGCAATATAAAAACTTTATAGACACAAATCTTGAAGACATTAAGTCATAACGACCCCCTACATGCATACCAAATGATCCTGCAGCAGGGCTGTAACAGAGGCCTATTCCAGTCTCCCATCGAATCAATACAGTGCTTTATGCTGCCATTTGCAGGCTCTTTGCTTAAGTCACACATCTGCATGAGCCTATAGGTGTTTTTTCTCCATCCTGTAACATTACTGCCATTTATTGGCCATTTATAGATTTTTTGTTGTTGTTTGGACTTTGTGCTCTGCGTGGGCAGAGATCCCTCTCTGATCTGAAGCTCTGTCGACTACTGTAGGTCTCTTGTTCCAACCATTCATCCCCTATACTTGTGGGTGATTACACTCTCTTTGTTTTTTAATTCTCCCTTGTCCAGCATATCTCTTCATCTATTAGATATTCCGCACTGGCTTCTAGATATCAGTCTTGATTTGCATACTTGTGGGTGACTCCCTCTTCCCTTGCACCCCCTGGCCTTACTACCCTTCTGTGTACCTAAATAGAATCGGGAAGGCTATAATGCAGCAGTGAGAATCTTATCAATCTACAACAATACTATCTTTTATCAATTGTCAAGACACCATCTGGGAACCATCAGTCCCGCTTGTTCCCATAGAGACCATTCACGAGCCATTACAATAATTTGCTTAATATCATTATCTCTCAATAGCCTAACCTAATCAAACAGCTACCAAACTACAAGTTGGCTTCTCAGAATTTGTCTCCCACAAGAACTCTTCCAGAGTACGGTACTTAAATGAACTAATTCATTAAGAAACTATCCCAACAGAATTACATCAAGACCAGACTACAACATGGGCAAATCTTCTAAATTACAACCTGAGGAAACTAGCACATCATCTAAAACCCCTAGAAATTTCAGGAAACATCTCTCCATGGATCCTTCACTAAGCTGTAAATTAAACAATACTCCACATAAATAAAAATAAAGTATTGCATCTCTCAACCATTGGTCTGACATGACGATGAAGAAGATACGGCACAAGATGACGTTAACTTAAAAGAATAAATCAAAGCCTTAACTACTACTTAATGCATTAACAATTTGTTTAAACAGTTTACACAAACTGTGAAGGATGAAATTGCTGATCTTAAAAAAGACGTAAAGCAAGCCTACACACGATTACAAACCGTCGAAGATGTCTGCGATTAAATCATTACACATTCTGAGAGAGTCACTAAAATCCTAATTAACAAACAAAAAGAAAATTTCCTCCAAAGATTAGATGATGATCTAGAAAACAGATTGATTAGAAATAACCTAAGGATTAGAGGACTTCCCGAATCAATACATGATAAGGACATGTGGAGCTCCACGGGACGGGGTACTCGGTACCGGACCGGGTACTGCTGGGGAATGTCACGGCGGTTCTGGTCCGGACCGTGTCCCGGGCCCGCACAATAAAATGGGGGTTATTTACAGGGAATTTGTCACTTGTGACGCCACCCACATAATGTGGTCAATAATGGGGACCACCGCTGCTGCAGAACCTCCGGGGTGATGTTTTGGCAGCTAAGATAGAACAGTTCCTGTGGGCAGAACTGGGTCCCCCGGGGCAGTGGTAGTAAAAGTCAGTGATGGTAATTGTAGGCCTTGCAGAAGAAAGGAATGATGTGGAGACGGCTCCTGACAGGGCTAGATGGAGAACTGACAGCTTCTCATACCTGAAATCAGACACAGACAACGTAGCAGGGTTCACCCGGGTTTACTTCTCCATCTCTCTTGTCAGACAATACACGGTACAATACAATTCTTCACAGCTTTGCTATATTGAATCCGGTATACTGAACCCACTGCAGCCAGGTTAACTTTCCTAGACTCCTCTGCCTTTCTACGTGTCCTTTCAGGCTATATCTCAATGTTTCTCCTCAAAGTGGATTGCGGAGCGGCAGCTCGGTCCCTTTTAGCGGCTTCCTCCTTAATTCTCTGGGCGGTAAGCCGGGTCCTCTCTATGCTGCTGTGCTCCCAATCTTAAGGTGGGAATATAGACCTGAAGTCTGTATTCCCCGTCAGGTTGTCTGAGGCACTGGGTAAATCTTCAGTCCCCTTCAGAGCTGACACTCTGCTTTTAGCCAAACCACAGGTATCTCTATTTCTCAGAGATTACCAGGTCCCTTTCTTTCCTGTGTAACTTGTTGGTATATTCAGGGAAGATTTCCTGTCAGTCAGTTGCTGTCTTCACTATTCCTCTGGACCTGATGGTACTGGTCTTGTCTTGACTGCTCGGCACCTGCCTACTGACTAACTGCTTCCTGTCACTCCCTTATATACCCATCCGTTACCATGGCTACGCTCCATCCACTCATATCTAGCCTATTACCCCTTATCTGCCTAGAGTCCCAGACTCAGGGTTAGGTCCCCATGCAGTGGATATGTGTGTGTGAGGTGTTTGTTAAACAAACTATCTACCCTCCTGCCTGGCTGCAGTACTACCTGTGGCCACCCTGGACGCAGGGGCGCCACACTCCCCCGAAGTTAAACCGGCGTGTCCTCACGCCGTCCGGCATAGATCCCCCTGAAAAATATTTTTATCTTGCATAACATTAAACATCAAGCATATTTGTCATCCTATTACGGAGGTACGGATCTTAAACGTTGCATTAAAATAAATAACATATATATTACTCTCTAAAAATGTAAAAAGTCTTAAAAAGGTGCCAAAAATCTTAAAAAGTGCAAAAAAAAAAAACTTTCTCAAAGGCACTCAGCAGTTCAGTCCAAGTTCTGTTCACCGTTTCAAAAGTGCAATCTCTGGTCTTAAAACCAAAGAGGAGCACACTAAGTGCGCAACTATGTACAATGAAAGTTTATGCCCAATCATCGTCCATGGCATCAATGTTCAAATAACATATAAGACGAACCGGGGAAAAGGCTAACATTCGTTCAGGAATGGGATGGGGCCAACAAGGATCACGTCACATTCACACTTACAGCTTCTGATTGTAGCAATCCGGGTCTTACTCCTGCTTCTTCCAAGGCAGAACCTGTGGTGCCCTCTTTGGAAATAGCTCCAATTCTTGCAGGGATTGCTCCAACAAATAACTGTCTGTAGTTTGAGTAACTGCGTCTTTGGTGGTCTCTACCACAATTGTCTCTTCAGGGATTAACGAATCCAAGTTGGTAGCTGGATCCGGGTGAATAACTGGATTTTCCAATTCTGGCATTCCTATAGGATCCAGATAAACAATCAAATCCTCTAGTTCAGTCATTTCTGTTGGATCCGGGAAAACAGTTGGATCCTCTAATGACAATTTTTTTACATTTATGCCATATGGGCCTCTTTCTCCTTTCACCACATGGTAGGAGACCCATTCTCCAATCTGTAATTCCTTGTCCGGGTGTTTTAGTGGAAGATGTTCCTCTACATCTCTCCTGTTAATAAATACATCTCTGTTTGCTCCCGGTTCTCTAACAAAGGCATATCCTACTTCAGGTTTTACCTTAACAACTTGGCCTTCATGGCGTGGGGACTGGTTAACACTTTGATCCCGCCGGGCATCAGCTTTGGCACTTATAGTGCGGGCAATCATTATTTGTTTTTGAGCTAGTCTTTCTGTCTCTTGCTCATCCCATTTCTGGGCACATCTCCTTAAATATTCATTTCTGGTTATGATTTCTACAGGACCCGCGTTGTTATCTGAGTCCTCAGGAAATCCCATTAGGCTCTCGTCTGCCTTATCCCTCTCCCACCAACAGCGGAGCTGCTCCCCTCTCACCTCTGTTGATGCAGGGGCCGGGATCAACGGTGTTGGCAACTCAAGGCAACTTTCCTCCAAAGCTCCGAGTGGGTCAATTGCTTTACTAGCTATCTGAGGCACAGCTTCAGGGATGGTCGTATCCTCCTTGTTTTCCAACCATTGCTGTTCCCTTCTCCGGGTTGCAGTGGAGGCACTAGCCCAGCCGGGCTGTACCAAAAGAGATTGCTGGTTCTGGCAGAAACCAATTTGAATCCGGGTTCGCTGTTCTATTTGAGTCCGGGTTATTTGCAGGGGCAGCAGCCGCATTACACCCCTCCGGGTATCTCGGATTTGTGGACGTTCCTCTCCGCCTTCCGCCATGCCGCTAGTATCACTCAATGTCTCTCCCTGGCCGGGTTCCTCCACACTCACGTTTAGTGGGCCCTCCGGGATCAGTTGAGCTCTTTCCTCCGCAGCACTCTCCTCCACGTCCTTCTCTTCCGTCCGGGTATGCTGTAATGGCCGCTGCTCCACATCCGGTTTCTTGTTCCGCCTTTCTGGGGTGACGACTTCCTCTCTCGCCATATTCTCACTGGCTATTACAACTTGAGACGGAAGTTCCTCCCCATGATTGATGGCTGGCTCCCCCGAAGTTAAGGAGAGCCAGGGTGGACCTTGGCTTTTATTTGGATCGGATCCATCTTGAATTCTGCAGCGCGACAGGGACTCTCGCTTTCCACCCAATGACGTCAGAGCGGTGAGCGGTTTTTCTTCCCGCGCGTCGCGCGCTCTGTAATGGCGGAATTTGAAATTTTCAGTCTCTGTGGCGCACTTAAAATTCAGCTTGCGCGCGCCCAGCAATGGCGGCATATTTAAAACAGTCAATAATCACGGCACACAATGCCCGGTAACGGGCACGGTACATCCTGTTCGTGACGCCAATTTGTGGAGCCCCACGGGACGGGGTACTCGGTACCGGACCGGGTACTGCTGGGGAATGTCACGGCGGTTCTGGTCCGGACCGTGTCCCGGGCCCGCACAATAAAATGGGGGTTATTTACAGGGAATTTGTCACTTGTGACGCCACCCACATAATGTGGTCAATAATGGGGACCACCGCTGCTGCAGAACCTCCGGGGGTGATGTTTTGGCAGCTAAGATAGAACAGTTCCTGTGGGCAGAACTGGGTCCCCCGGGGCAGTGGTAGTAAAAGTCAGTGATGGTAATTGTAGGCCTTGCAGAAGAAAGGAATGATGTGGAGACGGCTCCTGACAGGGCTAGATGGAGAACTGACAGCTTCTCATACCTGAAATCAGACACAGACAACGTAGCAGGGTTCACCCGGGTTTACTTCTCCATCTCTCTTGTCAGACAATACACGGTACAATACAATTCTTCACAGCTTTGCTATATTGAATCCGGTATACTGAACCCACTGCAGCCAGGTTAACTTTCCTAGACTCCTCTGCCTTTCTACGTGTCCTTTCAGGCTATATCTCAATGTTTCTCCTCAAAGTGGATTGCGGAGCGGCAGCTCGGTCCCTTTTAGCGGCTTCCTCCTTAATTCTCTGGGCGGTAAGCCGGGTCCTCTCTATGCTGCTGTGCTCCCAATCTTAAGGTGGGAATATAGACCTGAAGTCTGTATTCCCCGTCAGGTTGTCTGAGGCACTGGGTAAATCTTCAGTCCCCTTCAGAGCTGACACTCTGCTTTTAGCCAAACCACAGGTATCTCTATTTCTCAGAGATTACCAGGTCCCTTTCTTTCCTGTGTAATTTGTTGGTATATTCAGGGAAGATTTCCTGTCAGTCAGTTGCTGTCTTCACTATTCCTCTGGACCTGATGGTACTGGTCTTGTCTTGACTGCTCGGCACCTGCCTACTGACTAACTGCTTCCTGTCACTCCCTTATATACCCATCCGTTACCATGGCTACGCTCCATCCACTCATATCTAGCCTATTACCCCTTATCTGCCTAGAGTCCCAGACTCAGGGTTAGGTCCCCATGCAGTGGATATGTGTGTGTGAGGTGTTTGTTAAACAAACTATCTACCCTCCTGCCTGGCTGCAGTACTACCTGTGGCCACCCTGGACGCAGGGGCGCCACAGACATTTCCAGCAACTCTTACACAATTTTCAATGAACTTTTGAGGAAAGAAGACAATAATGATATTGGTTTGGAGAGAGCTCACAGGGTTTTCAAACCTAAAAATATTCACATTGACAAGCAAAGAGATATCCTGTGTTGCCTACAAAGCTTTAGACTAAAAGAAGAGAGCAAGACAAGCTAAAAAAATTGAATATGAAGGCAAAGAAATACAAATTTTTCAAGATTTATCTAAACTAACCCTAGAGCTCAGGAGGCAGCTTCAACCCCTCACAAGAGCCATAAGAGAAAAAGAGATCATCTATAGAAGGTTATTCCCGTTTGGGTTGGCTATACCTCTGGAAGATCGTACGCTTCATCATCAGAACACCCGACAACCTACCATTTGTTCTTAACATACTGGACTTAACCCATATCCACATACAAAATTGGACATCCGCTGAAGTGTTCCTAGGCCTGCCTCCTCTACCAAATCACCAAAACTGGTCCATAGTTACTCCAAAGAACACCAGGAAAAATAGAAAAGCACCATCAGCTCTTAAAAAAACACCAACGAAGGGAGAGGAGGGCTCTAAAGTCCTAAACAATTTTATGGAAGGCACCATAATGCTAGATGGTGATGTCAATATACCTATGCATCCTCCGCTAGATATCTCAAATGGTCATTCTTCAGTCCCACAGAAAACCCTCAATTCTATTAAAAAATATCTTTCAGAGTTACTGTTAATAGATGCCTGGAGACTATCTCACCCCTCTACTAAAGACTATTCCTTTTTCTCTTCGGTCCACAAGAAGTACTGAAGAATAGACTATATTTTCATTCCTCACCATTTATTTAGCTCAATTAGTAAAATATCTTATGACACTATAGTCCATTCTGACCACACACCTCTATCCTTAAATCTCATGTTAAATCCTAACGAGAAACATCCTTTTAACTGGAAACTCAACTGTAATCTAATTGAGCATAATGACTCTAAAACTTACATAAGCAGCAGCATCCAAAATTACTTAGAGGAGAATGACACTACAGATTCATTTAAACCCTGTATATTGGAGGACCATAAGGCTGTGCTTAGAGGCAGTGGCGGAACTACAGTCCACAGGACCCCGGTGCAAAATTTACACCTGCCTTCTCCCCGCGCACATGTTAGTCAGATGTATGGACCCCCTATAACGCTCTAAATTCTATAAAGCAGGGGTGGGGAAGCTTTCTCTGCCGAGGGCCATTTGGAATTTTCTACCATGCTTCGGGGGCCACACAAAATTATCAACTTAAAAATTACTGGGTCATATTTGGTTAAACAATCAATTCAGTGGCGGACCTGGAGCCGTGTGGGCCCCGGTGCAGCTGGTTCCATCCCAGGTGGGGAGCAGGGGGGATATGCAGTCCCAGGTGATGAGGGGGGGAGTTGGAGTCCCAGGTGAGGAGCGGGGGGGGCAGGTGCTGGTAAGTATGGGCTGCCACCCGTGTCTCCAACATGACCAGGGAGGAGAGGAGGGGCGGGATCTGCCACGGGAAACAGGGAGCTTCCCGCGGCTGCACCTCTCCTCTGACACACTTTTGTGGTCTCTGAGCCCCTCTGCAGGGAGGTGGAGGGCCCCCTTACAGGTGTCTGAGGGGCCCCCTAGCCGATCGGGGCCCTGGTGCAGCTGAACCAGCTGCACCACAGTAGGTCCGCCCCCTGCTTAGAGGTACACTCATAGAACTTGGTTCTAGAAAAAAGAAAGAAAAAGAGACACTAGTGCTTGAATTAACTAACCAAATCAACACTTGGAAAGATGCCATAAATCAAAACAAATTTCAACTTTGGAAAAAGATCTCAACAAGCTAAGATTAGATCTCAGAGGCCTATTAAATGAGAATTCAGAAAAATACCTACAATATTCGACAGTTAAATCCTACACTCGAGCAAATTAATGCGGCAAAAGTCTAGCAAACATGATAACAAAACAAATTAACCTCACATATATTGCTAAGATCAAAGACAAACAAGACTATTTACTAAACAAATCTGAGGAGATCGCTTAAACCTTCTCGGCATTTTACTCAGGTCTCTATAATTTAAAATTAGACTATGAAGACGTAGATTAGAAAACAACCTTAACAAAAAAAAGACTACCTAAAAACAATAAACCTCCCAAACCTCAACAATTCACAAAAACTTCTCCTAGATTGTCCAATAACCTATGAAGAGATAGAAAACCCTATCAAATCAAGCCAAGGAGAGAAAAGTCCAGGCCCTGATGGACTTTACATTGAATATTTTAAAGTTTTTTAAAAATAATTAATTGCCTTCCTACAGAATTATTTCAATCAAATAAACAGATCTAACCCTTTTCTCAAAGAAGACCTCTCAGCCCATATCATGCTCATCCATAAAGAAGGGAAAGATCCTACCACTTGCAGAAGTTATGGACCAATCTCGTTGATAAACAATGATATCAAACTTTATGCAAAAACTTTAGCTGACAGAATTAAAACCATCTTACACAATTTAATAAATTTGGAACAGTCAGGTTTTATAAGGGGAAGCGAGGCCAAAGACAACGTCATAAGAACCTTAAACATTACACACTATGCTAAACAAAACAACTTCCCAACAGCGATTCTTACAGTCGACGCTCAAAAAGCTTTTAACCGAATCAACTGGTCTTTTATGAGGCAGACACTAAAAAAATTTGGTTTCCCTTCCACCGTCATTGAAAAAATTCTAGCCCTATATACATGCTCCACGGCAAAAATTAAAGTAAACAATATCCTATCCCCAAAATTTACAATATACGAAATGGGACAAGACAGGGCTGCCCCCTTTCTCCCATTTTATTCATAATAATAATGGAGATATTCCTACAAAAAGTGAGACAAAACTCTGAGATCAAAGGCATCCAATGTGGGCAAACAGTGCACAAAACTACTGCCTTAGCAGATGAGGTCCTTTTCTATCTTACAGATCCACATCGTTCAATTATTGCCCTAACTAAGGAAATTCTTCCCTTTAGTTCACTTTTGAACTGTAAATTCAATTTCTCTAAATCTGACTTACTAATCATAAACATTGACACCCAATCCAGGCACGACATATCACAATTCTCATCTTTTAAAACTAAATATTCTCACATAACTTACCAAGGGACTAAAATCAGTAACTCCCTCTCATCCCTATAAGATTTAAACTATAAACCATTACTACACAAACTAGAGCAGGACAAAACATCATGGCAACCAATCCCCATTTCCTGGTTTGGTAGAATAAACCTATTAAAAATGATAACATTGCCAAAAGTTCTTAAAGGTACCGTCACACACGGCAATTTTGCTAGCAATTTCACTGGTAATTTGCTGGTTGCAGTGAAATCATGGACGCATTGTTCTATCTTGTTGACGTGTACAAATGTAACAATGTGTCCATGATTTCACTGCAACCAGCAAATTGCCTAGCAAGATTGCCACGTGTGATGGTGCCTTTACTCCTTTCAAGTACTACCAACTGAATTACCACATTCATTCTTCCAACGACATAAAACAATATCCCCCAAACTAATCTGGTCAAATAAAAGCCAAAGGATAAAACACTCAATCTCAGTGAAATCCAAAAATCAAAGGAGGACTGGGTCTTCCAGATTTTAAAAACTACAGGGTGGGCCATTTATTTGGATGCACCTATATAAAATGGAAATGATTGGGGATATCAACTTCCTATTTGTGGCATATTAGTATATGGGAGGGGGAAAACTTTTTCAGATGGGTGGTGACCATGGCGGCCATTTTGAAGTTGGCCTTTTTGGATGCAACTTTATTTTTTTCAATGGGAAGAGGGTCATGTGACACATCAAACGTATTGAGAATTTCATAAGAAAAATAATGGTCTTCTTGGTTTTAACATAATTTTATTATTTCATGAGTTGTTTACAAGTTTATGACCACTTATAAAATGTGTTCAAAGTGCTACCCATTGTGTTGAATTGTCAATGCAACCCTCTTCTCCCACTCTTGACACACTGATAGTAACACCGCAGAAGAAATGCTAGCACAGGCTTCCAGTATCTGTTGTTTCAGATGCTGCACATCTCATATCTTCACCAGCATAGACAATTGCCTTCAGATCAGTGATGAAGTTCGCAAACAAAACCACTGCTATTGGTCTGAAACTAACCCACAGTGGACAGATCCCTCCAAGACGGTTGGAACACAAAAACTGATGGTATAGTGTGGTATATGGGGTACAAAGATAGTGGGGCCATTCTTCATCAATGGAAACCTCAATGCCACTGGATATCTGAAATTGCTACATGATTCAGATATCCAGTGTCATTGAGGTTTCCATTGATGAAGAATGGCCCCACTATCTTTGTACCCCATATATTACACCATACAATCAATTTTTGAGTTCCAACAGTCTTGGAGGGATCTGTCCACTGTGGGTGGGTGCTTGCTTATGGGTGGGTGCTTATGGGTGGGTGGGTGGGTGCTTAATCCATAACGCGTTAACGCATAGGATTTTTTAGATGCAAAATGGCCTTTTCAAAAAACTGAATCAGGTTTTGGAAAAGGCAGAAAAACGGATTGGCATGTGTGACCCTAGCCTATGACTACCTTAGATTATGGGCTCTGTGAAATGTACCTTTGACAATGTTGTTCCCATTGCAAATTAATATCTATGCACAGTATAGTAATACAGTGGCTAGGGTCACACATGCCAATCAGTTTTTCTGCCTTTTCTAAAACCTGATTCCTTTTTTGGAAGAGCCCATTTAGCATCTAAAAAATGGATCCGTTTTTCAACAAATTCTAAGTTGAAAAACATATTCTTTTAGCGGATCCAGGGCTTATGTGTGACCCTAGCCAGTAACGTACCTTTAAAAGTCTGTAATAGGTATGTAAACCATTGTCGCACAGTTGAGTCTCCCATGAAGTAGATCATTTTGTCATTTAAACAATCGTATCTCTGCTCTTGGGTAGTAAAGTTGGAGATGCTGCAAAACACCGGTTTCCAGATATTTTGTAGCACAAAACCACTGGGAAAAGGAGACTCCATTCCAATCTTACATTGTTCCACAGTCATCGGAGAGGAAGCTGAAGGAATGATGACATGACAAAAATGTCAATGAGTAATCGTTAATAATAATAATAATAATAATAATAGTATTTATTCATTTATATAGTGCTGATAATTCCAAAGCACTTTACATACATTTGCAGCACTATCCCCATTGCGGCTCACAATCTAAACATCCTATCAGTATGTCTTTGAAAATGTGGGAGGAAACCAAGGGAAACTGCAGGAAACCCATACAAACACAGGGAGAACATGCAAACTCCTTGCAGATGTTGTCAATGGTGGGATTTAAATGCAGGTCCCTGAGCTGCAGGACTGCAGTGCTAACCACTTAGCCACTATACCACTTGGAGGTCCATTAAAAACATTTACATTATGAAGTAAGGTGATTTCCTAGGGTATATATAAAAAAACAAACATGCGGCGCCAATCTAAGCGCGTTACCAATGTAACTCTCTGGTGCCCTTTTAGTAAAGTTTTATGCACTCACCTCTTGCCATAAAACTTCAAGCATATGGTTTTTCCAAAGCCTCCTCACGCTTTGGATATTTATCCGGGTCTGCTGCTTGCCTTGAATTGATCCTGTGTTGTGTCCTGCCACGGATTCCCAAAGGCACAAAGGTTCAATAGGACGTAATCCAATTCTATGGCGGGTGCACTCCCCGTGGAAATGATTTTAAGAACTTCTTGTCCACAAATAAAATTTATTGCTCAAAACATACGAAAATATAAAAAACGGATACAATGCGTTTCAGCGGGGACAACCGCCTCCCTCAGGTATCTGAATAAAAATTAAAAAACCACTAAGAACATTTATGTAATTCAAGATTTTTCGTGGATAGTAATTTTATTGACAAATGTTCTTAGTGGTTTTTAATGTAGTGATTTGCTGTTTGGGGATGTCTGTTTTTACTATGTACTGAAGCACTATAGCTGAAGCGGACAATGAAACTGATTGGACAGGTGTGGTTATACCCACACCCTCAAGTGAATACCTAGCAAGCTGTAATTATCCTTTACCTATAGAGCTAAGTGTCATATGTATTTTTATTCAGATACCTGAGGAAGGTGGTTGTCCCCGCCGAAATGCGTTGTATCCGTATATTATATTTTCACATGTTTTGAGCAATACATTTTGTTTGTGGACAAGAAGTTCTTAAAATCATTACCACGGGGAGCAGGGCCACCATAGAATTGGATTACCTCCTATTGAACATTTACATTATGGCACAGAAGCTCTATCAACATAATCAACAGAGCGAGCTATGTGATAATTATAATGGCTGTTATCTCTGCCATATAATGCCTTCCATTTTTTCGGTCAATAGCAACAGGGGCTACATCATAGCTATGGAGCATCTGGAGGTTGCGTTGAGATATTCACAGCACATTGAGGGACTATGGATTGGTCAACACCATTTTAAACTTTCCCTCTAAGCGAACAATTAATTGATTTGTGTGACCAATACTGCGGTTGCCTTTCCGGTGCTCATGCGTGAGTTCCATTTTTTTGGTAGTGTGTCAAACTTCAAGGTTAATTACTCAAACACAGAGGTCCCCAACATCTCCTTAACTGACGAGTAGGTAGATAGACACTTGGTCTACTTCCCTTCTAAGTGGGCACGCAGGACGTTGAAGTATCTGGGAGTCCTAATCCCTAGAGAGCCTGATGACCTTTTTTCCCTTAATTACACTCCTCTTTTACATAAAATTCTTGGGGACCTTAAGAGATATGAGTAGGCACAACTCTCCTGGTTTGGCCGGATTAGCGCTATTAAAATGGACATCTTACCTAGACTCCTCTATCTCTTCCAGATTATCCCAATCGTTATACCTGATAATTTTAAGATGTTAATAGATTTATTTGGGGTACAAGCAAGCCGAGAATAAGATTTGCGGTCCTTGCCAGATCAAAGTCAAAAGGGGTGCGGGACTTCCCAACTTTAAAAGATACTATCATTCTGTTCTCATTTCCAGATCCATTGGTTGTAGAGTTAACAAATCCCATAAGCAATGGGTAACTGTTGAGGGGCTTGCCTTTCCTTGTTCTTTCCATTTTCTACCTTGGCTCCAGGCCCCTCATAGACCCCCGATGTCTGTTTTCTCGTTGCTTACTCAGGCCCACTTAAGGCCCCGTCACACGGGGCTACATCGGCGCCTGTTACATAGGCAACATAGGGGCGTATCTGCTGCGACATCGCCCCTACGTCGCCTCATGTAAAGGGGCGATGTCGGCGGTGCCGGGAGGTCGCCTCGTTTCAGAGCAGTGCTCTGAAACCAGGCGACCGATCTGCGGCAATGTGCACACATCGCCCCATG
Source organism: Allobates femoralis (assembly GCA_033576535.1). Taxonomy (NCBI): domain Eukaryota; kingdom Metazoa; phylum Chordata; class Amphibia; order Anura; family Aromobatidae; genus Allobates; species Allobates femoralis. The sequence goes on along the minus strand of JARQOC010000006.1, from coordinate 377,102,219 downwards.
TAACCGGCCACCGGTGACCTGTCAGGCTATGGGAGCCATAGGCTCCCATTGTCCTGCATCGCTGCTGGGGTTTTCAGACACCCTGGCGGCGATGCTGCCTGACAGCTCGTCGGCGCGGGGCTGGAGATGTCGCCCCGTGTAAATGGGGGATGGCGACGCTGGTGGGGCACCAAAAACGTGCGCACTCCCGCCAGTCACTGCCGGCATCCTCAGCCCCATCGCCAGGTGTGACGGGGCCCTTAGGGTATATTTACACTCAGAGATAAATTGCTTGCAACTCACTGGTTGCAGTGAAATCATGGACACATTATTCCATTTGTACATGGCAACAAAATGGAACAATGTGTCCATGATTTCACTGCAACCAGTGAGTTGCAAGCAATTTATCTCTGTGTGTAAAGGTACCCTTAGGGTTCTGTGACAGGTATGCGGACAAATTGGGACTAGTTGGGAGACCTAATAGACTGAGTCCCCTTTTCAATTACCTGGAATTCCTGCTGGCTATGAGGATAGAGTTGTTTCTATGTTGGAGGGCTAATGAACAGGTTGAGTTAGGACATGTAGTTGACAGGCTCTCTGTGCTACCCACGGTTGAGGTTATGCCGGAGACTAGTGGGGATGGCACACTGTCTTGGATGGAATACACAAAGTTGAGGGACTTCTTATCCGGAATGTCCTTTGATCCCCCCACCCCATTTGAGTCCCTGTTGCGGTTGACTGCGAGCCTTTCGCATATAGTCTTGTTACTCTATAACTTAGTTTCAGAAGCCCAGTCACCTGATGCCCCCCGGATTCATTGCAGCCTGGGACCGAAATTTGCAGGTCACTTTTTTGGAGTCAGAATGCATAAAAATTTTCACTCTCACCAATAAGATGTCTGTTTAATGTGGTTCTCAGGAGAAAAACAACAAATTGCTAACCCGATGGTACAGATGTCCTTCTCTGCTGCATAAAAGTCTCTCCTAGGGTTCCTGGGGTGTGCTGGAGGTGCGGCAAGGAGGACGGTGCATTGCTCCACATCTGGTGGTCATGTTAACTCCTACATTCGTTTCGGTCTGCAGTTTTTGAGATCTTTTTTACGATGTCAAGTATACAACTCACTGTGTTGCTGCAGGTAACCCTCCTTTCGATGCTCCCTGATTTTTTGTCTGCGGCCAAGAGAGGCCTCTTCAGATTTTGCCTGATGGCAGCCAGGACAATCATCCCCAGACATTAGAGATCAATGGAGATGCCCTCGATTTGGTAGTGGGTTGTAGAGATGAACAGATTAGAAAGAATGGAGTCGCTAATGGCCCAAGATAGCGATATGTGGGAGAGGCATGGGAGCACCTGGTTCATATGGAACTCCTTCAAAGAAAACCCTTAATTCCATCTTTGGCAGCAGTGATAACCTTCGACACCGACATTTGTTATAGTTCAGTTTGATGGCGGTGTCTATAAATCCTTAACCCCCTTTCCCTTTTTTTCTCTTTCTGTGGCACCCCTTCGGGGGATTGCCACAGGATCCACCGGTACAAGGAAGGAATTACACCTTGGTTAGCACAGCACACACCAACTTCCACCCCAGACCTGAAGGGGGAGCCCCACTGGCTGCATTAAGCCAGTTCCCCTTTAAGAACATCCAGGCCTGAGGGGAGGAGTTAGTAAGTCCCTGTAGTTTCAGTCTGCAGTGAGGAGAGGAAAAGAAAGGAGATGGAGGAGCTGGTCTCTTGGAGAGATCCAGGACCAGGGACCACTGACCGTTGTGTGCACCCTAGGGAAAGGGTCGGAGGCAAGTGGAAAAAGCAGGGAACTAAGAAAGGGAACCTGTTGCTACAGCCCTTTAGAACACCCGGACACCGGAGTCCGACGCTGTAATCATTTATTGCTACAGCAAAAGCCCGGAGGACTCAGGAGAGGTTTACCCCTGAGAAAAATAATTAAGAGATGCTGAAACTGACCAAGGATAGGATCAGGGGCCTTAGGAGAAACAGGGACCCCGCAGAAGAACCTCATTGTCAGTTTGCAGCAAAGCCCCGAGAGGGAAAAGAAGAAGCGGTGGGTAGGGATGGGCGAATCTACTCGCTAGGACTCGTTACTCGGCGAGTAGTAAGGGACTCGTAGGACTCGGTACTCTGCGAGTTTCCCAGCGTTTACTCGCACGAGTCCAATGCAAATCAATGGCAAACGCTGACAAAACTAGGATTGCCATTGTTTGCATTAGACTCGGCTACTGTGCCAGTGATAGCAGGGAAACTCGCAAAGTAACTGCTGTTACATTGCGAGCCGAGTCCAGCTGTCTTCTCTGTGCAGCTCCAGGGTCCTAGAGCCCGCCTGCTCACAGAGATGATGTAGCAGAGCTGAGATTGTTCTCAGTCTGCTCATTCCCTGTGCATAGACATCTATATCTATGCACAGGGATGAGCAGAGAGGACATCGCGTTTTGGACTGCGTCGGACAGAAGAGGATTTTTTTAATTAAAGATGGAGTCCCTAATGGCTTTTTTTTTTATTTCAAATAAAAAATTTTCTCTGTGTTGTGTTTTTTTAACCCTTTATTGGAGATTCTTAGTGGCTGGGTCAAACGTGGCCTGACATTAAGAATCTCGGGCTTAATACCAGCTTGTATAACAAAGCTGGTATTAACCCCTTTATTACCCAGCGTGCCACCGCCACCAGGGCCGCTGGAAGAGCGGGGTTCAGCGCCAGAGGATAGCGCTTCAATGAACGCGCCATCTTCTGGGGCGGCTGCGGGCTGCAATTTGCAGCGGGGGTGTCCAGAAAGCTTGGGCATCCCTGCGCTGCGGATTCCAGCCCCCAGCTGCTTAGCTGTACCTGGCTAGACATAGAAATTGCGCGGAGCCCCACGCATTTTATTTTTATTATTTCATGAATTTCAGAGTCAGAGTCTCAGAGTCAGAGTCTCAGAGTCAGAGTCTCAGAGACAGAGTCAGAGTCTGAGAGTCAGAGTCTCAGATTCAGAGTCTCACCCTCAGAGCCAGATTCAGAGTCTCACCCTCAGAGCCAGAGTCAGAGTCTCAGAGTCAGAGTCTCAGAGTCAGAGTCTCAGAGTCAGAGTCAGAGTCTCAGAGTCAGAGTCTCAGAGTCAGAGTCTCAGAGTCAGAGTCTCAGAGTCAGAGTCTCAGAGTCAGAGTCAGAGTCAGAGTCTCAGAGTCAGAGTCTCAGAGTCAGAGTCTCAGAGTCAGAGTCAGAGTCAGAGTCTCAGAGTCAGAGTCTCAGAGTCAGAGTCTCAGAGTCAGAGTCTCAGATTCAGAGTCTCACCCTCAGAGCCAGATTCAGATTCTCACCCTCAGAGCCAGAGTCAGTCTCAGAGTCAGAGTCTCAGAGTCAGAGTCTCAGAGTCTCAGAGTCAGAGTCAGAGTCTCAGAGTCAGAGTCAGAGTCTCAGAGTCAGAGTCTCAGAGTCAGTGTCTCAGAGTCAGAGCCAGAGTCAGGGTCTCAGAGTCAGAGTCTCAGAGTCAGAGTCTCAGAGTCAGAGTCTCAGAGTCAGAGTCAGAGTCTCAGAGTCAGAGTCTCAGAGTCAGAGTCAGAGTCAGAGTCTCAGAGTCTCAGAGTCAGAGTCAAAGTCTCAGAGTCAAAGTCAGAGTCTCAAAGTCAGAGTCAGAGTCTCAGAGTCTCAGAGTCAGAGTCAGAGTCTCAGAGTCAGAGTCTCAGAGTCAGAGTCAGAGTCTCAGAGTCAGAGTCTCAGAGTCAGAGTCAGAGTCTTAGAGTCAGAGTCTCACCCTCAGAGCCAGAGTCAGAGTCTCATAGTCAGAGTCTCAGAGTCAGAGTCTCAGAGTCAGAGTCTCAGAGTCAGAGTCAGAGTCTCAGAGTCAGAGTCAAAGTCTCAGAGTCAGAGTCAGAGTCTCAGAGTCAGAGTCAGAGTCAGAGTCTCAGAGTCAGAGTCAGAGTCTCAGAGTCAGTCTCAGAGTCAGAGTCTCAGAGTCAGAGTCTCAGAGTCAGAGTCAGAGTCTCAGATTCAGAGTCTCACCTTCAGAGCCAGAGTCAGAGTCTCAGAGTCAGAGTCTCAGAGTCAGAGTCAGAGTCTCAGAGTCAGAGTCAGAGTCTCAGAGTCAGAGTCAGAGTCTCAGAGTCAGAGTCAGAGTCAGAGTCTCAGAGTCAGAGTCAGATTCTCAGAGTCAGAGTCAGAGTCTCAGAGTCAGAGTCTCAGAGTCAGAGTCAGAGTCTCAGAGTCAGTCTCAGAGTCAGAGTCTCAGAGTCAGAGTCTCAGAGTCAGAGTCAGAGTCTCAGATTCAGAGTCTCACCCTCAGAGCCAGAGTCAGAGTCTCAGAGTCAGAGTCTCAGAGTCAGAGTCTCAGAGTCAGAGTCAGAGTCTCAGAGTCAGAGTCAGAGTCTCAGAGTCACAGTCAGAGTCTCAGAGTCAGAGTCAGAGTCAGAGTCTCAGAGTCAGAGTCAGAGTCTCAGAGTCAGAGTCAGAGTCTCAGAGTCAGAGTCTCAGAGTCTCAGAGTCAGAGTCTCAGAGTCAGAGTCAGAGTCTCAGAGTCAGAGTCAGAGTCTCAGAGTCAGAGTCTCACCCTCAGAGTCAGAGTCTCAGAGTCAGAGTCTCAGAGTCAGAGTCAGAGTCTCAGAGTCAGAGTCTCAGAGCCAGAGTCTCAGAGTCAGAGTCTCAGAGTCAGAGTCAGAATTTCATGAAATAATTAAAAAAAAATGCGTTGGGCTCCGCGCAATTTCTATGTCTAGCCAGGTACAGCTAAGCAGCTGGGGGCTGGAATCCGCAGCGCAGGAATGCCCAAGCTTTCTGGGCACCCCCCGCTGCAAATTGCAGCCCGCAGCCGCCCCAGAAGATGGCGCGTTCATTGAAGCGACATCCTCTGGCGCTGGACCCCGCTCTTCCAGCGGCCCTGGTGGCGGTGGCACGCTGGGTAATAAAGAGGTTAGGGCCAGCTTTGTATTATCAGCTGGCCCTAAGCCCGAAATTTATGGCGGTCACGCCAATATTAGACATGACCGCCATGAATTTCTATTAAATTGTTTTACAAAAAACACAACACAGAGAAAATTTTTTATTAGAAATAAAAAAAAAGCCATTAGGGACTCCATCTTTAATTAAAAAAATCCTCTTCCGTCCGACGCAGTCCAAAACGCGATGTCCTCTCTGCTCATCCCTGTGCATAGATATAGATGTCTATGCACAGGGAATGAGCAGACTGAGAACAATCTCAGCTCTGCTACATCAGGCAGCAGGCAGGCTCTAGGACCCTGGAGCTGCGGCAGCCAGAACACAGAGCAGACAGGACTCTTATCTGTGCGAGTTTCCCAGCGATTACTTGCAAAGTAAACGAGTCCAATGCAAATAAATGGCAAAACTAGGATTGCTTCAGGCTGAAGCTTCCGAGACACATCTCCGATTTGTAAATCTTACACTACTCGCTATTACTCGCTTCCCCATTCATTAACATTGGACTCGCTAGACTCGCAACGAGTAGCGAGTCCTGTGCTCGGACTCGCTAGAGTCAAGCGACTCCGAGTAATTTAGGATTCGCTCATCACTAGCGGTGGGTTCAGGCTCAGGGAGGACTCATCCCACACTACAGAGCACAGACACAGAGGAGGCCTCATAACTTTCTAAGGAGGAAGTCCCAAGTTGCACCGGGGACCTGGTTAATACTCTGGACTGTGCCTGTTACCTTGTCATCAGTAAAAGGTACCGAAACAACAATCCCTGTGTGTCTGTGTACCTGTCTAGCCGCCGCAATTTACCGCTGTGTCGGCAAAGACTTAAATACTACTCCCCTCATCCATCCCTCTGCCCTGAGGTAAAGCTCCGCCTGTGGGGAGCTGTACCACACTCTGCTGCACCCACCATCACCTCAGCGGACGGCTTGCAGCGCCGGTACCATTTTACCGGGAACTACAGGTTGGCGTCACGTTCCCTTGTAAATACTCCTTCCCCTACCATCTAACAAATGATAACCAGGGCACGGAACCGGGTTCCTGTCCACCCGTGACTCCCTATTCAAGTCATCAGCCCCGGTGTCCGAGTACCCGGCAGCCCTGGCCACATCATTTCTATTCTCCTTTTTCTCTCCTTTCCTTTTTTTTTTCCTCCTTTTTTCCTTCTCTTTCATGAGTATCAGTATTGGCTTCACTTCTATCCTATCTCGTTACCCTTAAAGAAATTGAATGTTTCATATGTACTTGAATAGGGGTTGTTTTTCCTAAGTTAGCGCCCTTCTCCGAAATTGCTTTGTCTCTTGAAAATTGTTTCATGTATTGGAGGAGGATGGAGTCTTTGATTTGTTATAACTTGAATTGATGGAAATGTCATTTGTTGGTTTCTGAAAAGCTTATTAAACACATTTTCTGAAAAATAGCAACAGGGGCTGACTTTGACAGAGGGATGATGGATTGAAAATTTCACATAAAAATCCACCTCTGCAAATCATAGTGTTTATTAAATGGAGACCACTTAATAATGCAGTAAAAAAGACCAGAATAAATATAACTGTGGCGCCCTGCTCATGCAGGTAACCACAGATTTCTCTAGTGTACAGCTGGGTTTCCACAGCAGGTACCTACTATGAACAACACCTTCCACCCCGACACAGTAGGGGGAGCACCACTTGCTGACCTTAGGCAAGATTCCCTATATATACTGCTGCTGGGGAGGAGCTAGTCAGAGTGTGTGCAGACGCTAGAAGAGCTGCAGGGACGTCCTGGTGTTCAGTGCTGCGTTCAGGCCCGAGCCTGATCCAGAGAGGCCCTTCAGCGTCCCACAAGCCTAAGTGGGACTGAAGGCAGAGAGCTCAGAGCAGGAAAGGGATAGAGGAGCTTGAGGGAGTTCCTCCCAGGAAACGCCAGATATTGGGGATCCGCACCCGTGAGGACTATAGGCCCACAGAAAACCCCATCGCGCCGTGGAAGCTTCAGCTACCCGGTCTCCCAGGTGGTCAAGAGAGGGAGCCAGGCACAGCGGGTGGCTGCAGTGTCCAGAGAGGGTCATCCCGGAGACCGCACAGGAGGAGAGAGAGACAGACAAAGGAAGAGATTGGAGGCAAGTCAGGCTACAGCAGGCTGTGCTTCAGGAACTATGCAAAGCAGAGGAGGCCTTATACCCACTTGCTGTGGGAACCCACTGTGCAACCCTGTCACCCGTCAGTGCCCTGGACATATTTACCTGCAAGTCATCAGTAAAAAGGTAAAAGAGACTCTCCTGCGTGTGTGCTTTCTTCCCTTCTACTCCCAGCATCCTCTATAGACTGTTTCACTTCTTCCTAAACAATCTCATCTCTGCTACAACCTGCTTCCCCTTACTAGGCTGCCGGAGGTCCCAGTCCTGCCTGCAGAGGACTATACCATCCCGGTCGCATTACCACCGACCTCCGGAGGACTGTGGCGGCGCAGGTGACATCTCACCAGGTACTGCAGGTGGCGTCACGACAACCTATAAACTTGTACATAATCACTTTTAAATACCCCTTTTAAAGAGAATAGTCCCCAGGACATGGGGTCAAGCGCGGCCGCCATTCCCCGTGACACAGCAGTTAACCCCTTGCCGCCTGATACCCGAGTACCCCACACCCTGGGGCAACACATAACTACACAACCTGTCCCAGATCTGGACACTGTTCTCTTCTGCCTGGCCCACTAAACTCAGTTTTATTCCATGTCAGCATTTGCAAGTAGTAGTTCAAGGTCTGTATAATGTTGACCAAGACATACTTTTGTTTTGTTTGATTTACTGTGCCCCACTACCTGCTTCTGCCTGCTGTGCCTGCATTGACTTGAACGTCCCTGCATCTTGTCTGCCTACATCTTCCAGTACTTCTAGTCCTTGCTCCATACATGCTTTCCTATGCCTGTCCGTCTGTGGCCTCCAGTCACTCAAGTCATGCTCCACATATGCCTTCATGCTGCTACACTAATGTATGAGATCCATGTGTCCATCCTAAATTAATTTTAATGCCCTATAACAAAATCTAGTATATATAACTGGTAATATTATATTTTTCAAGAAAGGCATCCAGGCCTTTCTTAAATTTTTGTAGTTAATCACCCATTACACCATCGTACTGCAGAGATTTCCATAGTCTCACTACCTTTACAGTAAAGAATCTGCATTTGTGATTATGATTTAACCTTCTCTCTGGTGATGAGCGGTGTTCGATTCGAATTGTTCACCAATCTCAAATTCGAGCTGTTTTGGGCGGTGTTCGAGGCATTCGACGAATTCGAACAATTAGCTTCAAATTCGGCATTTCTAGGTTATGTTCGATAACGCTTCGATCACCAAAAGCTTAACCCTAACCCTAACCCTAACCCTAGCCCTAGCCCTAATACTGTAAATGAATGTTAATATTCAGTTTTTGTGTATAGTGTGCAGGGGGATTGCACCAGTGCAGCTGCAATAATATCGATCTCCATTTTTTTTTTTCTCCTAAATGCATATACAGTGGGGCAGTTCAGGCTGCCTGCCAATCTCAGTCCCACACTGCAAAGTGCATTTTTTCACACAACCAAGGTCAGGCATCATTGGCTGTGTAAGTCACATGTCCTAGCCCTATATGACCTGGCCATTTTCCCCATCGCCACCATTTGCTCATTGCTGCAGAGCTGTGTTAGACGGCACCGCTGCTGCTGTGGGCGCTATACAGTGTAAACTGTCAATTCTGTTCTTATTCATCTAGTGAGCGAATACAAAGTTAGATAGATAGGTTTAGGGAGTAGGGACTGGAGGGAGGTGTGAATTTTAGCAATATTAGCCCTTTTGAGGGCTACTTCATAGGAGTAGGGATTAGGGAGTAGGGAGTAGTAGTGAATCAGCCTTTTTCAGGGCTACTGCATAGAAGCAGGGAGTAGTTTTAATTTCAGCTCTTTTTAGGGCTAGGTTAGAGCAGTCCTAATTAGTTATTGCCAGGCAGGTGTGTGCCAGTGCTGTGCAAGTCTTTCTTCACAGCATCTGGCCACATCTAGATCTTTGAATCCTTTAGGGCAGGTAGTGTAGCACTGCTGTGAAGAAATCTACACCACCTGTCATAAGTAGGCTTTTTTTTTTTGCTGAAGCTAGGCCAGGCAATTTGTTTGGGCTAGTAGTGTCCCACAGTGGTGTAGCCCACTTGTAAAAGAAGCTACACCGCCTGTGTAGTTCCTACTAATTTTTAACTGCACCTAGCACAGATGTCAGTTTTTGCCTAGTAGCAGTGTTCACAAAACCATTACTGTAGGCCACTTGTAATACAATGAAGTACACCTTCAGTGTAGTTCCTTCTACTAATTTTTAACTGCACCTTGCCCAGGTCTCACTTTGGGTCAAGTAGCAGTGTTGGTTCAGTCACCACTGCTTGATTTACATCAAACTTTTTCTTGTCCAACAACTGCACAGTTCCCCATTTTTTTACATACAAAATAAGTGGCAAAAGGCCTGCTGCTGGTGGGAATGGGAGTAGGCGTGGTGGAAAGGGAAAAAAAGTTTGTGTCCGTGGGGTAGATGCTAAAGCTACATTATCATCAGCTGAAGAAAGACAATCTTTCAGCCAAAGTAAGATGTTCACTTCTTTACGTGGCCAATCTGATATGATCCCTTTCTTACGGACATGACCATCAATCGCACTTGTAAATGAGGCACAAAAACAGCAGGTGCTTGAATGGATCACAAGTGCTCCATCAAGTGGTCTCTCCTCCACCTTAACTACTACATCATAAACCCTCCAGTCATCTGAGGTGTCAGCCCAATCGCACTTGCTTCCTCCCAGCTCCCAAGTCTTCAGCCGCCCTACTGTGTCTGGGGTAACAGACATAATTGAGTCTGCAGAGCTGCTCAGTCACACAATAGCCTGGGAATCAGAGGTCTGCTCCAAAGCTGCAGTGAGTCGAGACGAGTTAATGATCTGCCCTGATGCCCAGAAGCTTTGTGAGTCAGATCCATGCGAGGCCCCAGAGGAAGAAGGTTCTGACCTTCGTGTAGACCTTCATTCCCTAACAGTAACTACTCTTGGTGGACACAAGGAGGATGATGCTGATGAGACTCAGATACTGGATTTGATTGACAAATTAAGTTTTCGGCAGGTGTAGAGTATGATTTACCAGCAGAGGACAGACACAATATATGGAAGACAATAAATTGTGAGTGATCAAGTGCTATAATTTATAAACCATCTAATGATATAGTAACTTGTAATATAGGGAATAATTGATAATTTTATAGGTTTTTATATGTTTTTTGTGTAGTCTATACTGGATTGCAAAGGAAGAAGCCATATATAGGGACAGATATAACCTTAAAGAAGTCAATTTAAGGTCAAGTATAATAGTGCAAAATACCAAATTGACATAAACACAAGGTACTTATACATTTTATTCATGTAAAACCCCTATATAGGAAAGAAAAAGAACACAGAGGAAGATAGTGACAGACAGTAAAGACTACACTGAAGATTAGAGGTGAGGATTTGTATGTACAATAAGCATAGGGCAAAGATAAATATCTGAATTAGGTATTAATAAGAATCCCCTCTATTATAGGAACAGGATATCATACAATTTTAATAAAGATCCAGGAAACAACAAATGTGGGAGAAGGATTCAACAGTGGATCCAAAACTACCTATCAGCTTTATGTTTTGAGCGAAAAGTGTTTGAGATAAGTCGATTGGCTATCATAATAATGAATGTTTATTGATATAGTATGTATGGTTTTAATTAGATTTTTATGAATCCAATGAAAGAATTTTTAGACAATACCGTGAACATCTCTCATATTTATATAAAAATAAGAAGGTGAAAGTGAGCGCGGGACCCTATAACCATAAATTTATGTCCACTATTATAATTAGGGTGGTCAAACAACACGGAACCCCCTAGTGGTCCCTTGAGCAGCATAACTTAGGGTATCAGAAAAAAGGGCCCCAGACTGATACCCCCTAGCCAGCTCCAGTGTCTACCCTATCGTTTCCTACACTCTAAACAATATTCGGAGTCAGGTGGTGGGACAAGAGGAGGTGGAGGAAGTACAGGAGTCCTATGTGGAAGAGATGACAACATCTCCAAGGTCCTCACGGTTGGCAGCATCAATACGGCAGGCATGGGAAGGTGGTGGAGACGGATTAACGAGGGCGCATGCTAGCAATCAAACTCTTGAGGAAGGTGCAGGAGCCCAGGAAGAAATGGAGGACGAACTGGCGATGGGCATGGAAGGGTCAGCAGATGAGGGAGACCTTGATGACATTTATGTTGTGCAAGGTTGGGGGGAGAGGGCAGAGGAAGCAAGCATGATACTCATCTCCCCACCACCAACACAACAAGGACTTGGTCCTCCTGGATGCGCAAGACACATGAGCGCCTTCTTGCTGCACTACCTGCAACATGACCCTCGGATTGTCCGAATTAGAAGCAATGCCGACTACTGGGTTGCCACACTCTTAGATCCCCGGTATAAGACCAAATTTGCCAAAATAATTCCTGCCATACAAAGGCACGCACGCATGCAGGAGTATCAGCATAAGCTGATACATAATCTCAGATCGGCTTTTCCACAAAACACTAGTGGTACACAGAGTGAATCTCACAGTTCTAACTTGGCAACCTTGGAACTGTCGAGTCATCATCACTCACACCGTACCAGTAACACCGTAATTGGTGGTGGTAACAGCAATTTTGTGGCCTCGTTTCACAATTTTTTTCGACCATCATTTGCAAGGTCTGAAGACACGAGAAGTCTGAAACATAGTCAACGCCTTGAGCGGATGGTACACGAGTATCTCCAACTTAATATCGATGCCATGACTGAGGAACTGGAGCCTTGCTCATTTTGGGCTTCCAATCTGGAAAAATGGTATTAGCTCACCACTCACGCCTTATAGATCTTATCGTGCCATGTAGCCTGCGTTCCCTCGGAACGTGTCTTCAGCGCTGCGGGTGGTGTGCTGACAGAAAAGCGCATGCGTCTGTCCACCCAGAATGTGGACAGACTAACGTTCATAAAGATGAACAAAGCATGGATCACCAAGAACTTTTCTACCCCTGTGTCATCCCAGGGAGAATAAAGCCTTGTGGATTTTTGACTACAAGTCACCGTTTTAAGTTTGCAACTGTGGGGCAATTGATGCCACTGAAGTGGTGTCTGTGCCCAAATTTTTGGAAAAAATGGAGACTCTTCTTGCAGTCCCCTAAATGTGACACAATACTCCTTGTTTGCACGAGACCTTACAAACACTGAGGTAAAAACCTCACCAAATACTCATCGCCTGCACAAGGCCTTACAGATACTGAGGAATAACATCACCAAAAACTCATCGCGTGCACAAGGCCTTACAGATACTGAAGAATAACATCACCAAATACTCCTCATCTGCATGAGACCTTACAGATACGGAGGTAAAAACCTCACCAAATACTCATCGCCTACACATGGCCTTACAGATACTGAGGAATAACATCATTAAAAAGAGATCCTGTCACCTCCAAAACCCAACCTAAGCTACCAAATCATGCTCATGCAGCATCCGATCACTAATCTCACACTCCATTTGTCTTCTAAAAACATCATGTGAAAGTGCATAAAAACGTTTTAATACTTACTCATTAGGGATTATAATTAGCCGGGGCTATATTCTTTAGCTTTTAGGTGTGTTTTTTTGCAGCCTCAAAGATCCAGGCCTCTCGGTCTGTGTTGCTCTGCTTGTGCAGGCTTTGCCCTCCCCTCTCTGTCACTCACAGAATGCAAATCATTAGTCCTGCCTTCAGCTCCACATCACAGCAGAAGCTGCACAGAGAGGGCTGGATCATTTAGGCTGCAAAACAACATGCCCTAAGGGTTAAAGAATATACTAATACTACTAATTATAGTTCCTAATGAGTAAGTATTAAAATGTTTTTATGCACTTCCACAGGATGCTTTTAGGAGACAAAAGGAGTGTGAAATTAGTGATAGGATGCTGCACGGACATGTTTTGGTAGCTTAGGTGGCGTTTTGGAGGTGACAGGATCCCTTTAAATAGTCCTCATCTGCACGAGGCACTACAGATACTGAGGTAAAAACCTCACCAAATACTCATTGCCTGCACAAGGCCTTAGGGTACCTTTACACGTCACGATATCGCGATATGGTGTGGTCGTTGCAGTTGATATCGTTCATGCGATGTGTCGTGTAGATGGCAATGCGACAAAAAAAAACCTACCTACGATATTGCAAGAAGATTGTGCAAGCCCTTCAACCGTACGATATTGTATATGCAATGTGGCAGGATATATCTATGTGACAGCGCAACTACGATTTTGTTTGCAACTTCCCCCGTTCACTATAATGTTAAATGCTCGGTCCCTGGGTTGCTCATACCCAGCGCACAAAAGTTGTGTACAAAATCGAAGTTGCGTTGCCTGCCGATATATCCCTGTGTGACATCTCCTATGCGATCTTGGATAAGTGCCAAAAACATGCGCGCTCCCGTGAAATCGTATGCAATATTGGAATAAAATCGTAGTTGCGCTGTCACACAGCACGATCCTGCCAGATCACATATACAATATCGTACGGTTGAAGGGCTTGCACAAACTTCTTGCAATATCGTAGGTAGGTTGTTTTTGAGTCGCATTGCCCATTTACACGACACAATGCACGAATGATATCAACTGCAATGACCACACCACGTAACTTTTTGTCGATGTTGCATTGCGATATCGCGACCTTGTAAAGTTACCCTTACAGATACTGAGGAATAACATCACCAAATACTCATTGCCTGCACAAAGCCTTACAGATACTGATGAATAACATCACCAAATTCTCCTTGTCTGCACGAGGCCTTACAGATACTGAGGTAAAAACCTTACCAAATACTCAGCGCCTGAACAAGGCCAGGGGCGTAACTACCAGCATAGCAGACGTAGCGGTGGCTTTGGGGCCTGGCGCTTGTGGGGGACATGTGCAGTCTGTCCCTGGGGTGTGTGCAATCCACTGTGGAATGCATATAGGAAGAACAGTTCTTCCTTATATATATACGTTCCACAGTCAGAAGACACCATAATATAACTGCCAGAATGAAGACCACACTGCCCAGTGCTTTGATGCATATTTCGCCCGCAGCTTTATTAGGAAACACTGGGGTAATATTAGAGGTCAGTTTATGTAGTGTTCATAGTAATCACCCCACCTGACTTTAACTTGGTGCACGGCACCCACCAGTCAAAACTTTGAAAGCTGCGTCTGATGTCTCAGACATCACAGAGTGAATGCATGTACAGTACGGTGAAGGATTGGATGCTAAGCAAGGGGAACAAGGAAGTGACAATATGGTCTGTGCGCACACTGCCAGGAAGCTCATGACGCCGTCTTGAAAGAGGGACATGTAGTAAATATGTGCTTAGTGCAAGGGCAAGATAAGGACCATAGATAAAGAACATTTGTTTGAGCAGTATAATAAGATGGGACTGCAATTAAAAACATCACTAGACGTCATCTATTATTGGTATTAGGAAAGTGCATATGACCTACACTGGAAATTTTATAAAGGCTGGAGTTACACTGGCATATACATCTGATACCAGAGCGTTTGATGCAATATGCTAATAAGCCTCAACTCAGGCTCTGCTGCAAGTGTGAGTCAAGTGTTGTATATCTGTGATGCAGCCCTGTGATGGTGATGGGAGAGGGAGAGATTAATCTCCCTATCTCATCCATTGTAAGCCTTGGCGTATATCGTGCTACACTTGCATGTCTGCCAAGTGCATGTGAGTGCAGTCCGATGTTTGTCTCGCACCCATAGATTTGAATGGGTACGAGTGATTCAAGACTTGCAGACAATCGCAGCATGCTGCAATTTTATCTGTAGCCCATACAGGACTGGGGAAAAACTCACAGGTTCTAGCTGCCTGATTGTCAAACATGGACCCAAGTGCAATGCGAGCCACACGTCAGGGAAACTGCAGCCACAGAAAAATTATAATATATTAGACAGATATACGATGAAATACTTATAAAATATTCATCACAAATATAAAAATATTAGAATCTGAGAGTCCTCAGTGGTTGATACCTTTTAATGGCTAACTGAAAAGATGGTAAACATAGCAAGCTTTCGGGACACTGTGGCCCCTTCGTCAGGCAGATAATGACACAGATTCTGAAGACACACACATATATACATAAGCAAATGAAACAAAAAAGAAAAAAAGTCTTATGTTATAGTAAATGTGACAGGTGACGCAAAACAGAGTCAGGCTAGGGAGGAAGAGAGCGGCTGGGAATTGAAACTAAAAGTCTAAGATAAGTGGAGCAAATTGTATAATGGTTATATGGTAGTGGTCTGTGGAGACCTGAAAATACTTAAATGAGTTGAGAAAAGCAATAAAAGGAAGCAAGGGTGTTCATATAAGAAGTGTCAAAAGTTCATTGTTCTCAAATTGAAGTCTGTTGGAGATGTGTTATCCCCAAAAGTCTTTTCAGTTTATATGAAAAGGCATGAATCGGTGATATCCCCAAATGTCCATTCATGTTATATGAAAAGCCATTAATCCATTTGATACATTTTATCCTATTTTGAATGTGTCAAAGGTCGTTATCAAATTCTATTTCCTGACTCTGTTTTACATCAAGAGAAGGGTTAGCTCCAACCACCTAATATTCCCAGGACTCCCAGGCAAACCGGAAAGTGGCTTGGCAACCACCAGTAGCAATAGAATAAAGGTGTAGAATCCGGAGAATCCGGTGCCACAAAATTCCTTTTTATTTTCAAAAAAATTTAAAAATCACACATGCTCCAGAGGAGCTTCTGGACGCGTTTCGTGGGTCTAGCCCACTTAATCGTCAGTGACGCGTCCAGAAGCTCCTCTGGAGCATGTGTGATTTTTTTAATTTTTTTTTAAATAAAAAGGAATTTTGTGGCACCGGATTCTACACCTTTATTCTACCTCTGTTTTACATCAACTGTCGCATTTACTATAAAATCTAAGGGCCCTTTCACATCAGCGTTTTTTTCAAATCAGACGCTTTTTTTTCGCGGTCGCACCTGCCGCAAGTGCAAAACCGCACTTGCCGCATCTGCCGCAAGTCCCCCTATACTTTCTATGGGAAAAACCGCAACCGCGCCGCAAGTGTATCGGTTATGCGGCAATTGCGGCAGATGCGGTTTTTTTCACAGCATCTGCCGCGATTTTCAAAAAACGCTGATGTGAAAGGGCCCTTAGACTGTTTTTTTTTGTTTGTTTTTTGTTCCCTTTGCTTATGTATATATGTATGTGTCTTCAGAATCTGTGTCATCATCTGCCTGACGAAGGGGCCACAGTGTCCCGAAAGCCTGCTACAGTTATGGCCAAAAGTATTGACACCCCTGCAATTCTGTCAGATAATATTCAGTTTCTTCCTGAAAATGATTGCAAATTCTTTGGTATTATTATCTTTATTTAATTTGTCTTCAGTGAAAAAACACAAAAAGAATTGACCTAAAGCCAAATTGGATATAATTCCACACCAAACATAAAAAGGGGGTGGACAAAAGTATTGGCACTGTTAGAAAAATCATGTGATGCTTCTCTAATTTGTGTAATTAACAGCACCTGTAACTTACCTGTGACACCTAACAGGTGTTGGCAATAACTAAATCACACTTGCAGCCAGTTGACATGGATTAAAGTTGACTCAACCTCTTTCATGTGTCCTTGTGTGCACCACATTGAGCATGGAGAAAAGAAAGAAGACCAAAGAACTGTCTGAGGACTTGAGAAACCAAATTGTGAGGAGGCATGAGCAATCTCAAGGATACAAGTCCATCTGCAAAGACCTGAATGTTCCTGTGTCTACCGTGCACAGTGTCATCAAGACGTGTAAAGCCCATGGCACTGTAGCTAACCTCCCTAGATGTGGACAGAAAAAAAAATTGACAAGAGATTTCAACACAAGATTGTGCGGATGGTGGATAAAGAACCTCGACTAACATCCAAACAAGTTCAAGCTGCCCTGCAGTCCGAGGGTACAACAGTGTCAACCCGTACTATCCGTCGGCGTTTGAATGAAAAAGGACTGTATGGTAGGATACCCAGGAAGATCCCACTTCTTACCCCAAGACATAAAAAAGCCAGGCTGGAGTTTGCCAAAACTTACCTGAGAAAGCCTAAAACGTTTTGGAAGAATGTTCTCTGGTCAGATGAGACAAAGCTAGAGCCTTTTGGGAAAGGCATCAACATAGAGTTTACAGGAGAAAAAAAGAGGCATTCAAAGAAAAGAACACGGTCCCTACAGTCAAATAGCAGTGTGCCAAAGAAGAATGGTCTAAAATTCCAGCAGAGCATTGTAAGAAACTCATTGATGGTTACCGGAAGCGGTTGATGGCAGCTATTTTGGCTAAAGGTTGTGCAACCAAGTATTAGGCTGAGGGTGCCAATACTTTTGTCTGGCCCATTTTTGGAGTTTTGAGTGAAATGATCAATGTTTTGCTTTTTGCTTCATTCTCTTTTGTGTTTTTTCATTGAAGACAAATTAAATGAAGATAGTAATACCAAATAATTTGTGATTGCAATCATTTTCAGGAAGAAACTGAGTTTTATCTGACAGAATTGCAGGGGTGTCAATACTTTTGGCCACAACTGTATATGATATCATTATTTAAAATTGCAAGGACACTATGACAGGATTTGACTAATCAAACTGATATTTTTACTCCGAAAATATCCTGATGTAATTTTCTCCTCAGTTAGGATAGGTGGACCTCTAACTACTGTTTACCACTATACTATCAAAGGCTTTCAGGTGTCAACCCACTCCTAGTATAGTTGCACTGGTGTCTGGGTATAGTACACGGGGCACCAGGCCTGTTCTCATTTAGGGGGCTGAATCCCGCTGTGTAGGAAGGAAAGTACAAGGTATATTTCTTTCTCCTGTTCTCATCCATTTTTTAGCTTTGATGTGTGCTATTAATTCTACTATTTTCAAATACAATATCATTTTTGGCCTTGTTTTTTAAAGACAAAGTATAGGACGGTAACGAAGAAATAAGTAAAGTACTCACATAACCCACCTCAATGTTGAGACCCTATTCTAAAAAGGATGTGAAACTGATTGTGTCATTTATCACTTTGGGTTTGATAGTATTCAGAATGGTGATCCACTTGCTTCCCTCTGTGCCAATAATTTTTGAAGTCGTCACCTCTAACTCCCAGGTGAATTTTATCAATTCCCCTAAATTTCAAAAGGTGCCAATTAAAATTATGATGCTTCTTACAATGTTTAGGAATGCGCTTCAAACTTTTTGTTTGAACATATTCATTGATCTTTGCAGCACTCTTAATATCGCGAATGTGCTCAAGGGCCCTAAAATTAAATTCACGTGATGTTAGACCAATGTGGTTTAAACTACCTGGGCAGGCGGCCCAATAAATAATTCCAATTAGCGACAATTCATATAGTGGCAGATCTTAAATTATTTTGTATTTGATGTGTTGAAAAATGTACCAGTTTTGTCCCTTTGTGGACAAACTCTACAAGACCCACATGAAAAATTACCCTAATTTAGGGCCATGAGACCTAAAAATATACTTAGGCTACGGAGGTACATAATGACTACCACCAAGATATCTTTAAGAGTAAAGGAATGTTTTAATGTAATCAATGGTTTAGATGGAATAATTTTAGCAAGGTCAGTATCAGACAGCAATATGGGCCAATATTTTTTAAAGATGTCCTTCATGATTCCTTTGCGCATGGTATGGTGTTATCAATCTCATCTGTTTGTTGTCTTTACATACAGCTGGTCTCAACAAATGATCACATTGTGCTCCTCTAGGTTTAGTGAACAATTCCCCCACATGATAGACTGAGAAAGGTGGGAAGGCAGTTGACCTCTTGACATTAGATGAGAATTTGGATTCAACTGTTCCCTCCTGTTCAGCAAGCAAATATTCTAAAATTGACAAAACTTCACATTCTTCTGCTGTAAAGTCATAACAAACATCTGAGTCTTTCTCCGCAAAATATTTCTTCAATAATAGTGTGCGACTATATAAGTGCACATCTTTAACTACTTACATTTACCTTGATATTTATTAAAAGTTATTATATTTTATATCTTCTTGCTGTAATAGTACATATTCCTTGAGTGGTTATTAGCTCTGGCTATTTCTGTACTTATAACACTACAAGACCTATCCTTTGATTGTGGTGTTGTCATGGTAAATCTGGATGCTGAAGAGTTGTATACCGTATATACTCGTGTATAAGCCGACCCGTGTATAAGCCGACCCCCCCCACTTTTGCCCCCAAAACCTGGGAAAACCTATTGACTCGTGTATAAGCCGAGGGTGGACCCCAGCACAGGTATACAGCCCCCAGCAGTGTGGTATACAGCCACCCCCAGTGGTATACAGGCCTTCCCAGTGGTAGTATACAGCAGCCTCCCCAGTGGTATATACAGGCCCCAGCAGTATATACAGGCCCCAGCAGTATTACAGCAGCCTCCCCAGTGATATATACAGGCCCCAGCAGTATATACAGCAACCCCAGTGGTGTACAGGCCCCAGCAGTATATACAGCAGCCCCAGTGGTATATACAGCAGCCCCAGTGGTATATACAGCAGCCCCAGTGGTATACAGCAGCCCGAGCAGTATATACAGCAGCCCCAGTGGTATATACAGCAGCCCCAGTGGTCTATACAGCAGCCCCAGCAGTATACACAACAGCCCCAGTGGTATATACAGCAGTCCCAGTGGTATACAGCAGCCCCAGTGGTATACAGCAGCCCCAGCAGTATATACATCAGCCCCAGTGGTATATACAGCAGCTCCAATGGTATACAGCAGCCCCAGCAGTATATACAGCATCCCCAGTGGTATATACAGGCCCCAGCAATATATACAGCAGCCCCAGTGGTATACAGGCCCCAGCAGTATATACAGCAGCCCCAGTGGTATACACAGCAGCCCCAGTGGTATACAGCAGCCCCAGCAGTATATACAGCAGCCCCAGTGGTATACAGGCCCCAGCAGTATATACAGCAGCCCCAGTGGTATATACAGCAGCCCCAGTGGTATACAGCAGCCCCAGCAGTATATACAGCAACCCCAGGGGTATACAGCAGCCCCAGCAGTATATACAGCAACCCCAGGGGTATACAGCAGCCCCAGCAGTATATACAGCAGCCCCAGTTGTATATACAGCAGCCCCAGTGGTACACAGCAGCCCCAGTGGTACACAGCAGCCCCAACAGTATACAGCCCCCCCATCAGTGGTATACAGGGCATACAGGGCCCCCCTTGCTGCCGCACACCTGTAAAGCAATAGATCATTATACTTATCCCTGTCGCCGCCACCCGCCGCTCTCTGACACCGCGCTCCTCCGGGTCTTGATGCTCACTCCTCCGGCGCACAGGAAATGACGTCATTGCCTGCGCCCGCCGGAGGAGGAAGCATGAAGACCCGGAGGAGCGCGGTGTCAGACAGTGGCGGCGGCAACAGGGATAAGTATAATCTATTGCTTTACAGGTGTGCGGCAGCAAGGAGGGCCCTGTATGCCCTGTATACCACTGATGGGGGGGGCGCTGTATACCGTATATGACTCGTGTATAAGCCGAGGGGGGACTTTTCAGCACATTTTTTGTGCTGACAAACTCGGCTTATACACGAGTATATACGGTATTTTTATTGGACATAAGGATGGCCTGGAGTCAGCTGAGTTTTATTTGAAAATTACTTATCTGGACACGGGGGTGAACCTAGCCTCTCTGCTGCCGGAGGCGAAATGCAAATTGGCGCGCCCCCCCTCCCGCTAGTAATTTTTTTTAATCGGTTAATAATAAATCTGGTTCATACAGATTTATATTTATCCTGTAAAAATGAGCAAAATAGGCAACATAATAGTTAACAGAAGCAGAAAAAAAGATGCCCACACAAGGATGTCAGCGCCAACACACGCACATACAAGAACCACACAAAAGAATCTGGACCAAGGATCATTAATGGCAATGGTGGCTTGGCACAAGCATATAGACACATAATGACGACTAGCAGAGCTGTGGTCCTGTAGGCAGACACAGTCCTGCATCCTTATTGCACAGGAGGCAGCACTGATTACCAACCTCTGGCACACACCTACAAAACTCTGGACCACTGCCTGGCACTAACTAGTCAGACATGTCCACCATGCAGCACCGTCCACACACCACAGGTAATAACCTGCAGTCTTAGCATCAACAAGCCGCCACTGCACTAAGCTGGTAAAATGGCGCTTCTCCTCCAACAGACCACACTTCTGAATTGCTTAGCCAATCACAAGCGCCGCACAAGGGGCTGTCTGGAATTAATAACAGGGTCTTTCCTATTGGGTTGAGCAAAGGATATGGGAGCGGGAAGGGGCAAGATCACCACTGACCAACCTCTGGTCAGTAGAAACATGGCTGGATGCCTGTATGTATCGAGGGGCGGCACAGGACCTGGTGTGTAAATTATGTCCAATCAGTCCTGCAGCAGAGGGACTATGCATCTTGCATCATAGAAATCATGGGGCCCCAGAGCAGAAGTTCTAATTGGGCACCACCCAAAGGAAAAATAATATTTGGCTGGGTCATATAGGTACATCTCTCACAACATTTCAGCACTTACAAAGTAATTTTCCTCCTACTGAAGCCCATAGATTCCCCTTTCATTGCCCGTAGAAACTGTGATGCCAACAAAAGTGCCCACAAACACTGTATGATCCCCCACAGTGCATTCCTCCACACGCACAGTATGACGACCCTACTGTACCTCCTTCAACTACCCCAGTACAGTACAATCCCCTACTATGACCCACGTCCAGCCATCCATGTAGTATAATAAACCTATGTACAGTATAATGGCCCCCAACACAGCCCTCAAATAGCCCTTCATAAAGTATAATGGCTCCCTTCTAGCCCTCCAAGTATTATCAAGCCTCCCACAGAGCCCCCCAAATATTATAATGGCGTCCATGTAGTATAATTGTCTCCATATAATATAATACACCTCCATAGTATTCCACATAGTATATTGCACCCCCAAATTCCTCCATATATTATGCACCCCCATAGTCCTCCATATAATATAATGCACCCCATAGTCCTCCAAATAGAATATTGCACCCACACAGACCTCCATACAGAATAATGCACCCCCATAGTCCTCCATAAAAAATAATGCACCCCCATAATCCTCCATATAGTATAATGCACCCCCATAATCCTCCATATAGTATAATGCACCCCCATAGTCCTCCATATAGTATAATGCACCCCTATAATCCTCCATATAGAATAATGCATCTCCTATAGCCTTCCTTATAGTATAATGCACCCCCATAGTCCTCCATGTAGTATATTGCACACTACATAATTCCCATCAGTGTACTCACTGATTAAAAAAAAAAAGGAAATACTCACTTCTCTTCTCGCTGCTCCGATCTCCTCAGCATCTGCTCTGCTGCTCTGCACATCTCAGTACAGCGGCGCTCAGTTATGACATCATTGTGCCCCGACATGCTGAGTTGCAGAAGGCAGACAGCGGTGGCTGGGACTCGGGAGAAGAGTGCTGCCGGCAGAGGTGCTCTGGCTCCGCTTCATACACCTCGTACACACTCAGCTCTGCTTTATACATCTAGTACACTCTCAGTTCTGCTCCGCATGACCCATACACATGTGGCTCTGCTCCGTACACCTTGTACACACTGGGCTCCGCTCCATACACTTCGAACACACTCTTCTCTGCTCCGCATGACCCATACACACGTGGCTCTGCTCTGTACACCTAGTACACACTCTGCTCTGCTCCACATGACCCATACATACGCGGTTCCACTCCGTACACCTTGTACACACTGGGCTCTGCTCCATACACTTCATACACACTCTTCTCTGCTCCGCATGACCCATACACATGCGGCTCCGCTCCATACACCTCGTACACACTGGGCTCCGCTCCGTACACCTCATACGCATGCGGTTCCACTCCGTCACCTTGTACACACTAAGCTCCGCTCCATACACCTCGCACACATGTGGCTCCGCTCCGTACACCTTGTACACACTGGGCTCTGCTCCATACACCTCGTAAACACGCGGCTCTGCTCCGTACACCTCGTAAACATTCGGCTCCATTCCATACACCAAGTACACACGCGGCTCTGCTCCGTACACCTCGTACAAAGGCGGCTCTGCTCCGTACACCACGTACACATGCGGCTCCATTCCATACACCTAGTACACACGCGGCTCTGCTCCGTACACCTCGTACAAAGGTGGCTCTGCTCCGTACACCTCGTACACATGCGGCACCGCTCCATACACCTTGTACACATTCGGCTTCTCTCCATACACCTAGTACACTCTCAGCTCTGCTACATTCACACTGTGAATCCAGACCCCACACAAACGTCACCCCATCCAGGACCGAGGAGCTGACCATGTGACCCCCTGACTCCTCCCCTCCATTGACATCATCACAGGTCTTCTCAAACAGACATTGTGTGGGATGGGTGCAATATGTGGGGAGAGCCCAGCGGCACCCCCCTGCCTGCTGCGCCCCCCCATATATTCCACTGACCTGGTCGCAGCAGCAGCCAGGACTATAGGAGCGGGAAACGGCATCTGCAGGGGGCGGTGCTAACATCAGGCGCCCCTGCAGATGCCGCCCCTTGTCTATTAGCAGCGCTTACCGCCTGAGGCTGACACTTCATGTCGCCTTATGGATGCTGCGGCCCTGTCTGGACAGTGACTTAATCGATCTACTTCTTCTTCTCTTAAAATTTATTTTAACTCATTATTTTTTTCTGTTCAAGGCTTTTTTTTTCTTCAGGAGGTGGGTATTGCGATGCAGGCATCATATGCAAACATCTTCCTGTAGTAATGGGAAAGGGGATTCAATTATACCCAGGAACCTTTTGTAATGGGCCACATATGAGTTCATTTGCAAAATCCTCATATTCTCCAAGTTATTTATATCTATACCCACAGGTCAGTTTCTGCGTGCCCAGCAGATTTGCTCAATCAATCTTCTGTTTAAAGAACAGGACAGTGACTTAAATAAATGTTTTAAATCTCATTCTTATATGAATTATACAATTGAAAAGGGTTATCACAGAGCAAAAGGGACACCATGTGATCACTTGTTGAGTCCAGCTATCTCTAAGGATGACAAACAGGTGAGATTTATAACACCACATCATGCAAAATGGAGAGAGATAAAGAACATCTTTAAAAAAAATTGTCCTTTATTGCTGTCTGATACTGAATTTGCTAAAATTATTCCATCAATGCCAGTGATTACATCGAAATGTTCCAAGACTCTTAAAGATACCTTGGTGTGTAGTCATTATGCACCTCCATGCCCTAAGTATATTTTTTTGTCTCATGGTCCAAAATGGGGTCATTTCCAATGTGGGTCTTCTGGTGATTGTCCTCAACTGGACAGGACTGGTGGGTGAATTTTACAATGCATTAAATACAAAAAGATTCAAGATTTGCAGCTACATCAATTGTCGCTTGACTGGAATTAGTTATTGGGCCATCTGCCCATGTGGCTTAATCTAAATTCGGCTAACATCACATGAATTTAGGGTTAGGGCCCTTGAGCTCCTTTGCAATATTAAAAGCTATGCCAAGATCAATTAACAAGATCAAATCAAAAGTTTGGAAAGTATTCCTAAACATTTTAAGAAGCATCAAAATTTTAATTGGTGCCTCTTGAAATTTAGGAGAATTGATAAAATCCACCTAGGAGCCAGAGGAGGCGATTTAAAAAAAATGTTGGCACAGAAGGAGAAGCCAAGCGAATTATTATTTTGAATACTATCAAACCAAAGGGTTTATATAATGCACTCGGTTACAATTACTTTGCTTATCTCTTGGTTATTATCCTGTCATTGTCTTTGGTTGTTTTTTGTAGTGTTGTTATGTCTATATGTCTTTTTAAGGTCATTTTGGAGTTAAGGTTGATCAAGTTTTGACTTCTTGATAAGGAGTGACATCTTTTATATACTATGTTCTTAATGAGATAGGGGCCCAATGCTATCGCATCGGGAGAGTGGTAAAGTCACAATTGGGGCGGGCTCTCTGGCATTGAGGGCGCCCCTGTGTGCTCTCTCCCCTGTCTGCTTTCCATCTCCCCCTGTGTGCTGTCTCTCTCCTGTCTGTGCGGTTTCCTCCCTTCTATGCTCTCTCCTTTGAGCTGTCTCACCCTCTCTCCCACTGTTTGCTCTCTCTCTTCCCCTGTGCGCTCTCCCCCGTGTGTTGGCTTCCCACCTTTGCTGTCTACTTCCCTTGTGGGCTCTCTCCTGCCTGTCTGATGTCTCTCTCCCCCCTATGCTGTCTTCTCCTCGTGTGCTTCCTCCTTTGATCCCCTACCCCTTGTGCACTGTGTCTCCCTCCCTGTGTGCTGTCTTGAGCTCCTTGTGCTGTCCTCTCCCCTCATGGATGCACTCCTTTGAGCTGTCTCTCCCTCCATGTGACCTTCCCTCAGTGTGCTATCTCCCGCCATGTGCAGTCTCTCCCCCCAATGTGCTATGTCTCCCCCCAGTGTGCTGTCTCTCCCCCCAGTGTGCTGTCTCTCCCTCCAGTGTGCTGTCTCTCCCCTAGTGTGTTCTCTCTCCCCCCCCCCAGTGCACTGTCTCTCTCCCAGTATGCTATCCCTCCCCCTGTGAGCTGTGTATCCCCCTGTGACCTATCTCCCCCCCTGTGTGTTATTTCTACCCCAATGTTGATGCCATATGAAATTGGAGGGTTTTATAACTATATATATGGGGGCTGCAGCTCATAGCTGTCTGCTTTATCTGTGCTGGGTATAAAATACAGGGGAATCCACACCATTTTTTTCAATTATTTATTTATGTTTACACTGGTGTGCAGGGCAACCAATCACAGACGCCAGCACAGAGGGTCAGGGCACAGTCTGACTGCAACCGATCACAGATGCTGTCACAGAGGAGGGGCAGTGGAAGCAAATAAATATTCATAAGGTGTAATGAGCGGACCCAGAAGCAGTGAACAGCATTGTGGTAAATCAGTAAATAAAATTGCCCTGCTTTAATCCCCATTTTGCTTCCTTTTGCAGCCCCCTAGCCCTTTATCCGGGCGGCCAAACCTGAACAGTAACACAGATTCCTGAGAAGGGTTAAGCTCCTGGGTTGAAGAGCACCTGCTGCCACTGATTTTCATCACTATGGAAATATTAAAGACACCAATAATGTTTTATATGTTTTGAAAGATATTGCATAGGAATATGATTTTCTTTCATGTGTTCCAACAGGGGTGTAACTACAACAGGTGCAGGGGTTGCAATCGCACCTGGGCCCTGGAGTCTAGGGGGGCCTCAAAAGTCCCTTTGGCCTATAGAAAAATTGAGGGCCCCTTTGGAGCTTTTGCATCGGGGACCACGAGTTGCAAGTTACACCACTGTCTTCCAATGTGATAAACCTTTATTCATGTATACCTCACCATTTAGCCATAAAAGGTAAAGAGTATCATTGATCCAATTCAGTTCATAAAGCAATGATTTAAAACATGAAAGGCTAAAAGGCTTCTTCCCCTCGTTTGATATCTGTGGTTCTCTGGCCTGTGTCAGCATGTCTCAAGGTAATTATGCCTCTTATCTTACAAATTTTGTTATGCTGATTTACTCCATGTGACTGAAGGCCACTTCACACGCTAGGATCTCATTAACGATATCGTTGAAACATCACGGATTTGTGAACGTTCGAACGATATCGTTTGTGTGTCGTTGCGTGTAAACAAACGATGTAGGAAGGAAAAATCGTTGGATCATTCATCCAAAATTTGAGATCTGGACCTCAAATCCATCGTTCATCGTCCAATTAACGTTCTGGGAAGCAGCAACATAGTTCAGTGTGATATCTTTTTGAACAATGTAGTTCATAATTCTCCTATTCCTGCCGCTGTTTTACATCGTTCAAACGTTCTTCTCAAAAAAGCTGGAGCATTGCCAAATTTAAGATCGTTAACGATATCCTTGCGTGTGACAAGGCACTAACGATGTCGGAAGGATCGCGGTTACGTGACTTACCTTAAGGTACCGTCACACGCTAGGATATAGGTGAACGATATCGTTACCTATGTCACGTGACTGTGATCCTTCCGACAGCGTTGGTGCGGCGATGCGGAGAATAATGTTTGAACGATCTGAAATAGCGGCAGGAATAGGAGAATTATGAACGACATCGTTCAAAAAGGTGTCACACTGAAAGATGTTGCTGTTTCCCAGAACATTAATTGGACGACAAACGATAGATTTGAGGTCAGGATCTCAAATTTTTTCTGAACGATCCAACGATTTATCCTTCCTACATCGCTCGTTTACACGCAACGATGCACAAATGATATCGTTTGAACGATCACAAATCCATGACGTTTCAACGATATCGTTAACGATATCCTTGCGTGTGAAGCGGCCTTACCAATATCCTTCACCTATATCCTAGTGTGTGACAGTACCGTGAGTGTATGTGGTAACTAACTGCTCTCTGTTTCAATGGGATGTGATGTCAATCCACACACAGATAATGTAGCGTTACACGCAGGGATGCAGGGTACATAGGAAACCGGTGTACCAGTATACCAGTCAGCAGCACATCTGGGGCTTGTGTACAGGCTTAAAATATCATATATCCATCCAAAAACAGTCCTTATAATTATTAATTTAGCTCTCTATAGGCAGGAGTGGTATATAGTGCAGTACGGTGTATCAGAAGCTGTATACCACTCAGCACACCTGGGGCTGGAGTCCAAGCTTTTAATATCATTTGATCTATAGTATCCATACAAAACCATTCATTCTACGGCTTAATTTAGCTGTATACAGGCAGGGTATATAGTACACTTTTAAGAAGCAAGTATCACGCTGCTTAAAATGTGCCAGAGCGGTGGCAAGGGACGAGGAACTGAACGTGATGGTTATGGTACATGCAGAGGCCGAGGCCGTGGGCAAGCTAGAATTGTGCCACAACAAACACCCACAGCTTCTCACTCGACCTTCCTGTCCCAATTTCTAGGGGACCGCAGCACACCAGAGCCCAGAGCAGTGTCAACAGGTTATTAGTTTGGATAGCAGATAATGCTTCAAGTCAGTTTACCACCACGACAACCACCCTGTCTTCCTCACGGTCAAGTCTCAGTAGCCGTGAGTCTGGACCGCTTATTCCTCACCCTGGTACTCCTTCCTCCCACCATGCCGAGTGGGATCCCACACTTCGACACTCTGAAAAGCTGTTCAGTTTGCCATTGATAGATTCGGGCTTTTCGCCCACTCTACTCGAAGTGGGGCATGAGGAGATCCTATGTAGCGATGCCCAAATATTTGAGCAGCCATGGTTGCACAAATGCGACGGTGAGAAAGTGTCACAAGAGATGGACGATGATGAGACACAATTGCCAGAAAGTCAGGAGGAGGATGTGGAAGATGACGTGGTGAATGATTCAGTAACTGACCCAACCTGGCAGGAGGACATGCAGAGTGAGGACAGCTGCGCACAGGGGGAGGGAGGCGTAGCACCACAACAGGCAGGAAGAAGCAGTGTGGTGGCCTCAGACAAAAGGCAGGCAACCGTTCCCCGTAACACCAACATGACGGAAGTTTCCAGTAAAACTCTTAGGTCTTCCCGAGTCTGGCTGTTTTTTAAGG
This sequence comes from Allobates femoralis, assembly GCA_033576535.1. NCBI lineage: Eukaryota > Metazoa > Chordata > Amphibia > Anura > Aromobatidae > Allobates > Allobates femoralis. Next base: position 377,073,659 of record JARQOC010000006.1, on the reverse strand, counting down.
AATCTACTGATAATTCCAAAAAGGCCATGTGCACCACCTGCCATGCCAGCATCAGCAGGGTAGCAAAACTACCAGCCTGACCACCACCAGCATGATCATGCACATGACAGCAAAGCACCCGTCTTTGTGGGCTGATCTCCAGGGTCCAGGAGCAGTGTCTGCGAGTGACACCACTGCTTCTTCCATTGTTGTGCGTGCAAGCCAATCCCTTGTCCAAATTTGCAATCAACCACCCACAGGCCACACTACTCAGTTCGTACATTTCGTGACTGCTTGCACTAGAAATGTTGCCTTTTAGGCTAGTGGAGACGGAAGCATTCCGTACCCTGATGGTTACTCGGTCCCCAGCCACCACTATTTCTCCCTGTGTGCCGTCCCCTCATTACACAAGCACATGTTCCAAAACATTAACTGTGCCCTTAACAATGCAGTTTCCGTGAAAGTCCACCTAACCATGGACACGTGGACCAGTGCTTGTGGGAAGGGATGGTACATCTCACTGATGTCACACTGAGTTAATATAGTGGAAGCCGGGACCCAGTCGGAAGTTGGGACGGAACACGTCCTGCTGACGCCAAGGATTGTGGGCCCTAACTCAGGCAGGGTTGCCCCCACAGTCTACAGCTCCTGCACATCATCCTCCTCAGTCTCCTCCTCCTCCTTTACACCCTTCACAACAGTCACAAGCTGGAAGCACTGTAGCACTGCCTCAGCTAAGCAGCAACAGGTTGTGCTGAAGCTAATATGCATAGGTGACAAACCCCACAATGCTGAAGAGTTGTGACCAGCTCTGAAAGAGCATGCAGATCTGTGGCTCACACTGCTGAACCTACAGCCAGGCATGGTCGTGTGTGACAATGGCCGGAATCTGGTGGCGGCTCTGAGGCAAGCTCACACATGTATCATGCGTGGCCCATGTGCTCAACCTTGTGGTTCAGCGGTTTATTAAATCCTACCCGGAGCTGTCTGTTCTGCTTGTCAAAGTACGTCGCCTGTGTGCCCATTGTAGAAAGTCACCTACTGCTTCGGCCGCCCTTACAGGGTTTCAGCGGAGTTTGCAGCTTCCGGCTCACAGACTAGTGTGTGATGTCCCCACGCGTTGGATTTCGACACTGCAGATGTTGGTCAGGATTTGTGAGCAGAAGAGGGCAGTTGTTGACTACCAGCATCAACAAGGCCGTTGGTATTCGGTTCAGACTCCACACATGAGACCTCAGGAGTGGACATGGATGTCTGACATATCTACTGTCCTCCAAAACTTTGAGAACTCCACCAAGATGGTGAGCGGCGATGATGCCATCATTAGCGTCACCATCCCGCTTCTCTGTCTTCTGAAACGCTCTCTGCTCAAAATCAAAGAGGATGCATTGCAGGTGGAGCACGATGAGATGGAGCAAGGAACCATGCAGGGTGATTACACACAGCCCAGCCTCATCTTATCACAACTTCGATTGGGGGACAATGAGGAGGAGGAGGAGGAAGAACAGGAGCTAGTTTCATGCGCTATAGACGGTACTACCTGCACAGCTGTCATACTGTCTGTTCAGCGTGGATGGCCAGAGGACAGGGAGGAGGAGGAGGAGAAGAGCATGGTCAGTCGTCCTCTTGGAAAAGACATGGAAGTCTTGCATGTTACCAGTCTGGCGCACATGGCTGGCATGTATGTTAAGCTGCCATTCCTGTGACCCTCGCGTTATCAAAATCTTTATTGGTTAGTTAGACCCGAGCATCGAGCACCTGTGCATTTTCCTGCTCGCTCATCACTAGTCCTAATTATTGATGAGTATCGTAATATTCGTAATTGCTATACTCGTAACGAGTACCGTACTTTGTAGTAATTGCATATTCGTTCCGAATGGCAAGTAAAATGCAAGTCAATGGGAAACATGAGTAATTTTCTTCTGGACACTTCAAAGAGGTCTGGGGGGGCTGTAAAAAGGCAGAGATAGCTGAGAACATGCTCAAACTGCTTAGTAACAGTAGACAGATATAATGTAGACTGTCTGCATACTGTTCTGCCATACAGCTGTCTGCTCTGAGTGACAGAACCAAGTGAGTATAGATAGAACAGGTAGATCAAGCTTATCAGAGCTGTCTGCTTTCACTTTGCTAGACTTAAAAATACTGCGAAGCCCAACGCATTTTTTTAAATTGTTTATTTATTTAACACCCTATAATGGCAGGTTGGTTGCCATACACTAATGACCCCATGCTGCACACGTCAATAACACATTTCCTCAACTACATTTCCTCAAGCAACCACCTAATTAAAAGAATGCAGGTTTGATTCAAGTCACCATCATACCACCTGTATGGTACTACTTTTACTTGATACCTTAAAACATGATGGTTGGCTCCCTTTAAACACAAAACAGGCCAATGTCATGAATTTCCAGAATGGTTGAATGTTACTTTATTAGAATGACATATTTAAATCTTCTCCTCTTGCTTCCTAAAGCTCAATGTGAACAAATCAGAACTTATTATCTTTCCTCCATCTCACGCATCTTCCCAACCTGATCTATCTATCCCAGATAATGGCATCACGCTTTCACCCGCACCTTAAATCTGCTGCCTCTGAGTAACGTTTGACTCTGCCCTGTCCTTTAAACCTCACATCCAAACTCTTGCCATCTCCTGTCGCCTCCAGCTCAAAAACATCTCAAGAATTCATCCTTTCCTCCGCCCTCAATCTACCAAATGCTTGTATTTGCCCTGACCATCTCCCGCCTTGATTACTGCAACATCCTTCTCTGTGGCCTCCCTGCTAACACCCTTGCACCTCTCCAATCTGTCCTCAATTCTGCTGCTCGACTAAATAATGTCTCTCCTCACTACTCCCATTTCTACAATCTGAAAATCTCTTCACTGGCTCCCAATTTCCGAACGAATTCAGTTCAAGCTACTAACACTGATCTACAAAGCCGTCCATAAGCTGTTCCCTTTTATATCTCCGAACTACTCTCCCACTATCTTCCCTCATGTAATTGTGGCGCCCCTGGGACCAGGAGGCCACATGAGGGAAGTGCAGCCAGGTAAGCAAGGTTGAAAATGTGGCGCCTTGCTCACACAGGTAGCTACAGACTTCTCTAATGCACAGCTCGGTTTCCACAGCAGGTACCTACTACATACAACACTTTCCACCCCTACACAGTAGGGGGAGCACCACTTGCTGACTTTAGGCAAGATCCCCTATAAATACTGCTGCTGGGGGAGGAGTTAGTCAGAGTATGCAGACGCTAGGAGAGCTGCGAAGATGTCCTGGTGGTCGGTGCCAAGATTAGGCCCAAACCAGTGACCCGGAGTGGCCCTTCTACGTCCCGCTAGCCTAAGTGGGGACAGAAGGCAAGGAGCAGTTAGCCAGAAGGGAGCGAGGAACTTGGAGAGTTTTGCCCAACGAACTACCGGATATTGGGGATCCGCACCTGTGGAATACTCTAGGACCACAGAAAACCTTGTCACACCGTGGAGGCTCGGCCACCCGGTTATCCCCTGTGGGTCAAGAGAGGGAGCCAGACACAGCAGGACATCACTGCAGTGATCAGAGAGGGTAACCCGGAGACAGCACAGGAGGAGAGACAGACACCAGAGTCAGGAGGAAGAGAAAGGAGGCAAGTCTGGCTGCAAGCAGGCTGTGCTTCAACCATCATTACAGAGCAGAAGAGGCCTTATACCCACTTGCTGTGGGGATCCATTGTGCAACTTGTCCACCCGTGAGTGCCCTGGACGTCTTTACCTGCTAAAACATCAGTAAAAGGTAAAAGAGACTTCTGTGTGCATGCATCATTCACTTCGTTCCATAGTCCCCCAGGACATGGGATCACGCGCAGCCACCATTCCCCGTGACACACTTAACCCTTGCCGCCTGATACCCGAGTACCCCGGAGCTCAACAAAAACACACCCACACAGCACAAGCACCGACCCTACACTACGGGGTGGCAGGGTATAGCACAGTGGGTGGAATGTAGGCAGGACACTGACGAAGTGGGAGGAGTGACTCAAACAAATAGGAATACACAGGGGAGTTAGTTAGTTGGAGAAGGAAGAACAGCAGAGCAGAAACAGAGAGACACTTCCCAGAAAGTTTCGGGCTCCCTGGAGGCACAGAATCCTGTCAGGCACAGACCCCTCGAGAGAAATCCTGCTCCACAGCCTGGGATCGAAGGGAAGGGGAAAGACTGGACAGAGACCCCACAGCTAAGGATGGTGGGAGGACAAGGGCCCGGCAGCCTGAGACCAGTGCTGCACGGAGGAACCCTTAGCACAGTGACTGAAGGAAGGAGCCTGGTGTGCCCAAAGGCAGCAACCTGGGACACTGGAGGCCTAGGCCGGCACCAGAGGCTCTGATGAGGTGACCGCGGATTCTATACCCTAATCACGAGACACACCAGTGGGGAGTGGAGACTTTACGTGCTGCAGCCTAACTTATCACTACGACAAAGGAACACAGTTGTCACAATAGGACTGGTGACCCTGACTTTAAGGGAAAATCCTTCACCCATGAGTCTGAGACAGCCAGACCAAACCCGTGAGGGAGGTACTACGTGAAAGTTGAGAGAAGGGGCTGAGAGGACTTGGATGGATCAACACAGAAAGCTACCTGAGCTGCACAGTTAAGAGTAACCCGGAGCAGTGTTAAAGTGTAAAGTGTTAACTGGAAATAACTGTAAACTGTACTGAAAGAACTGTGACCCTTTGTAACTGCCGAAAAGAACTAAGTAAAGTACCCTGCGAGCTCATCTGTGTGTGGACATTGGATTACTTTCATTCCTGCTTGAAACTGCTTTGTTTTCAGCTCTGACACCCCCTGTACTGTGGAGAGCTGCAGCAGCAAATGTTGCAATTGAATCCCACCTGAAGAGCCACAGCCTGTCAGCCCTGCACACTGACCGGAGAAGCTGCAGCATTGAGGTCAGTGACTTGTACCCAGCACAGTCCCTCACTACATCTGGCCCCATCCTCAATTACTACTCCTGCCTTGGGCACCCTCAGCCCTACCCGAGGAGGGCTCACCATCCACGCTGCCCCAAGTCACCGTCCCCAGCAGGAATACGGCAGCGGTGGTTCTATTAACCACATACCCCAGGTGGTGTCACAACAAATAATCCCCTGTAAATACCCCTTTTTTGACTGATCCCAGGCCACGGGACCAGGTCACGACTACCGTGATACCACAGAGACAGCGCCGGCCCAGTTCCGGAGTACCCCACAGCCTGGGAGTGCATCATAATCTTCGATCCTCATCCTCTCTCTGAGTAATATCAAGGAAATAATTAACAGATCACAGGATAACTTTATAAAAAAAAAAATAGCACGTAGTAAGTAATGAAGCTTTTATAATTAAAGCATTATTTCAGCACATTTAGGGTATGTGCCCACATAGTGGTTTAGTGACGTTCAAATCGTCAGTAAACCGCTGAAAAATTCAAGGAGCCTAGACTCCTGAGCTCAGAAGTCTCCAGCGGTTTTCCAGCGGTTTCTCAGCGGTTTTCTCCAGCGGTTTTAAGAGCTGTTGAACAGCGTTTTACAGTCGGTTTTTCTGGCGGTTTTAAAGGCGGTTTTCTATGGAGGATTTTGTTCATGGAAGGGTAGAGTAGTGCCTCAGAAACGCTCAAAAACCGCTGAGAAGAATTAACATGTTGTATGCTGCTAAAACGCTAGGAAAACCGCTCAACCTCTGGCAGATCCGCTCACATAAACCCACTATGTGTGCACAGCGTTTTCTAAATTACATAGGGTTACTTGTAAGTCCTAAAGCTGCTTAGGATTTACATAAATTTAAATAAAACCTATGCTAAACCGCCGGCGGTTTTCGCTGCTAAACCGACGTTAAACCACTATGTGGGCACGCACCCTAAAGGTGTCACATATTAATGCAATTTCAATTCACGTTGTTATACGTAAAAGAACCCATTATAAAGAGGGTCGCAAAAGGTATCCACATCATGGAGTATATGGGGTAGGGTAATGATTTATAATAAAGTATCAAAATGACAAATTAATTAAAGGTGGTTTATAGTGAATTATATGTATAAATTTTCAGATCTTATAAGGATACAAAGACAGCACAACATGAGTATACTTAAATATTAAAGAATTATAAGAAGGTGAATCCAGCTAACAGTAGCAGTAGCGAAAGAAACCCCTATGTTATGGTAAGGGTATTTTTTTTTAAATATAGGACCTGAGATGAACGCAAATATTAATTGAATGTATCTTTTAGGATCCTTCATGTAGAATGAAGAAATTTGACCCATAAAAGATCGGTGTCTAAGAATATTAAGAAGAAGCACCATAATAGCAACTTTGCTAATTTTAGAAAAATAATTGCACAAAGTACATATATTATGGCATTATGGTTTTAACAATATGAATTTTTTCTTCTAAAGATGCGGTGTTTTTATTTTTGAATAATATCAGTTACCGTAAGTCAAGCAAAAACGTTTTCGGCCCTCCAAGGCCTTCATCAGTTTCCAAGACTTGAGTAATAATCCTCTAAATATGACTAGTGTAGTCACAGCATATAAATGAGAGGTTAACGGACCGATATGTCTTGAGCTGGGGCAGCTATATCAGAGGCTGGCTTCACACTGCAGTTTTTTGCCTGATCGGGTTCAATCTGGTTTGTGCGACAAAACCAGGAGAGGAACTTACAGAGAAAACTATAATTGAAAGATTGACCCCTGTTCTGAGTTTTGGAGACACTCCTGGTTTTGACACACAAACCTGATCGAACCTGATCAGGGTAAAAATTGCAGTGTGACACCAGCCAAAGTCTGCCTTTAACACTATTGGAAAATAGTGTAGCCATCAGCACCCTCAAAGTCTGAGCAATTAAGAGGCTATATTACAAAAACAATCTCAAGATATCAATTTTCATGGGGCTCACAGATGAGGAGATGCCTATAATGAAAACAGGTGTGTGCTATAATGAACCATACCTGTATAACCACTAATGGCAAAAGGGACTAATGAGTAGTCAATCCAGGCTTACCAGTGGGTTTTTGTGGACTATGTGACCACCGTGAGGGGCTGTGTGGCGCTGTGAGTGCTCACAGCCTCACACAGCCCCCCACAGTGGTCAGACTTTGATATAGCTGCCCCTTTTGGTGTGCCAGAGTTCATATACTATTGATATTCCGATTTTTCTCTGTGCACCCGTATACCCAGGGTGAGCCAAGCACTCTATTATATTATTGATCCCCGCCGATGGGCAGGGTACATCCACCAGGGACTGACAGCTCGCGGTTTTTGGACACTACGTTGCACCATCTGACCTTCAGGTGATCCCACTATATCAATAGACAAAAATTGTCCTTGGGCCACATCTGATGTAGTGAACACTGTTTCTGGCCTTACGGGACATATAAGGGCGATTTTAGGGACAGCCACCGTTGACGGGGGGCGCCATATCGACTATTGAGCGCTAACCCCTGCAATAAGGTAGCAGTAAGGAGGGAGGCTAGTTGACAGAGCCTACCTTCCTTTCTAAGTGTTCACCATAATTTTTAACTGATTTGTGAGTTTGCAGATAGAAATACAATTTATAAGGGTTTTATATATTATTTAATTTTACAGGAAAAAACTAAAAACATAGAAACTTTGTATAAAAATTTTGCTTGTTGTGCTGAAAGAAAAAACCTCAGAAAACATATCCACTTCACACAAAATAAATTTGGAGACAATAAATTAACGTGTATGTGGATTGGGTGAGATTAATGTACATATAGCAATCAATTAAATTTACAAAATGCAAAATACTTACTGGTACACTGCTGTACATCAACATATTCAGGCTTCTGGGGAATTTCTATTGCAATGTTTTCTCTAGGAGCAAATTTATAAATCAAGGTAATTATTAATATTGCTGAGATCATATTCTGACAGACAATAAAATAAAAAGCTGTATACTGTTGTGTTACTGTATTCTAATCTGAGCTCTATTAAAAACATCCATATGGAAATAATACACCAAACTTTCCATCACAAAATAAATAAAATAAAAAATACACGACCTAACATTGATATTTAGGCATACTTGCAGTATTGTGGACTAGAAGTTTGTGGGTGTGACTAGCTTAGGTGGTAGGCATAGCCAGGGGTTTCCTGTTCCAGAGTAAATATACATTTTTAATTCCACTTGGTCATGGAGTCCGATATAATAGAAGGTGGGGTTTGGGATTAAGACCTCAAAGTAAGGAGCTGCAGGAGGAATGCATAAGTAAAGCAGCATGCTTGCAATTTAGCTTGTGGGTGTGATGTCCATTTTGGTGGGCGGGGCTTGGGACTAGAGATGAGCGGTGTTCGATTCGAATTGTTCGCCAATCTCAAATTCGAGCTGTTTTGGGCGGTGTTTGAGTCATTCGCCGAATTCGAAAAATTTGCTTCAAATTTGACAGTTCTAGGTTATGTTCGATAATACTTCGATTACCAACAGCTTAACCCTAACCCTAACACTGTTAATGAATGTGAATATCCAGTTTCTGTGTATAGTGTGCGGGGGGGGGGGGGGGTTTAGATCAGTGCTGCAGAAATAATGTCGATCTCCATTTTTTTTCTCCTAACTGCATATACAGTGGGGCAGTGCAGGCTGTCAACCAATCACACTCACACACAGCAATGTGCATTTTTTGCACACAAGCAAGGGCAGGCATCATTGGCTTTGTAAGTCACATGTCCTCGCCCTATAAGACCTGGCCATTTTCCCCCATCGACATCATTTACTCATTGCTGCAGTGAAAACTGTCAATTCTCTTCTTATTCAGCTAGTGAGTGAATATAAAGTTAGATAGATAGTTTTAGGGAGTAGGGACTGGAGGGAGGGTGTGAATTGTAGGAATATCAGCCCTTTTGAGGGCTACTTCATAGGAGTAGGGACTAGTTTTAATCACAGACATTTTGAGGGCTTGGTTAGAGCAGTTCATAGCAGTTTTTGCCAGGCAGGTGTGTGCCAGTGCTGTGCAAGTGTTTTTCACAGCATCTGGCCACATCCAGCTCAGGGAATCCTTTAGGGCAGGTAGTGTAGTATTGCTGAGAAGAAAGCCACACCACCTGTCTTAATTAGGCAAATTTTTGCTGAATCTAGTCCAGGCAATTTGTTCGGGCTAGGCAGTTTGACGGGGGACCTGCAGGAGTGGTCTCAGATCAAGGACCTATGCACCCTTCTGCACATTTTTGAGATGGCGACAAAGATGTTTAGTGCTGACGATGCCATTATCAGCATGACTATTCCGGCCATCTACATGCTGGAGCATACTCTAACAATATTCAGAGTCAGGTGGTGGGACAAGAGGAGGTGGAGGAAGTACAGGAGGAGTCCTATGCGGAAGGGATGACAACATCTCCAAGGTCCTCATGGTCGGCAGCACCAAGACGGCAGGCATGGGAGGGTGGTGGAGAGGGATTAATGAGGGCGCATGGTAGCAACCAAACTCTTGAGGAAGGTGCAGTAGCCCATGAAGAAATGGAGGACAAATTGGCAATTGGCATGGAAGAGTCAGCAGATGAGGGAGACCTTGATGACATTTCTGTGGTGCGAGGTTGGGGGGAGAGGGCAGAAGAAGGAAACATGATTCTCACCTTCCCACCACCAACACTACAAGGACTTGGTCCTCCTGGATGCGCAAAACACATGAGCGCATTCTTGCTGCACTACCTGTAACACGACCCTCAGATTGTCCGAATTAGAAGTAATGCCGACTACTGGGTTTCCACACTCTTAGATCCCCAATACAAGACCAAATTTGCCGAAATAATTCCTGCTATACAAAGGGACGCACATATGCAGGAGTATCAGCAGATGCTGATACATAATCTCAGATCGGCTTTTCCATAAAACACCAGTGGTACACAGAGTGAATCTCACAGTTTTAGCTTGTCAACCGTGGGACTGTCGAGTCATCATCACTCACACCGTACCAGTATCACCGTATCTGGTGGTGGTAACATAAATTTTGTGGCCTCGTTTCACAATTTTTTTAGAACATCATTTGCAAGGCCTGAAGACATGAGAAGTCTGACGCATAGTCAACGCCTGGAGTGAATGGTACATGAGTATATCGAACTTAACATCGATGTCATGACTGGGGAACTGGAGCCTTGCTCATTTTGGGCTTCCAATTTGGATAAATGGCCTGAGCTTGCCACTCACGCCTTTGAGATCTTGTTGTGCCCTGCAGTCAGTGTTCTCTCGGAGCGTGTCTTCAGCGCTGCTGGTGGTGTGCCTACAGAAAATCGAATGCGTTTGTCCACCCAGAATGTGTACAGACTAACGTTCATAAAGATGAACAAGGCATGGATCCGCAAGGAATTGGCGTAAGGAGGGCGAACTGCGGCATTGTAACTGAGAAGATACTGGGGTTACTCGAGGACAGCTCAGGTGGCATAACCTGAGCTGTCCTCAGGTGACCAGAGTTACCCCCTCTTCTGCACTCTGGGCTCCACTTTAGGGACCACGGGGATAGATGCTTTGTTCTTCTCCTTGGTCTCTGATGAAGCAGTGCTGAGAGTGTTCAGCACAGAGATGAGAGTCGAGGGGTTAATAAAGATGCAGTCCCTTTTTTTTTTATTGTTTTATTAATTTTTCAAACAAAATTTGACGTGGGCTTCGCCGTATTTCTGTATGCCAGCCAGGTACAGCAGGCAGGAACGGGCTGCCCCCAACTCCCAGCTGACTATTTGTACCTGCCTGGAAACAATAACATAGGGAAGCCATTTTTTAAATTATTTCATGAATTTCATGAATAAATAATAAAAAAAAAAAATACGTGGGGTTTCGCACCATTTTTGTGTCCAGCCAGGTACAACTAGACAGCTGGGGGCTGGAATCCACAGCATAGGGTGGCCCAAGCTTTCTTGGCCCCCCTGCTGCAAATTGCAATTTGTAATAATGGGGTTAGGGCCAGCTTTGTATAATCAGTTGGCCCTAAGCCCGAAATTCATGGGGTCACGCCAATATTAGACATGACCGCCATGAATTTCTAGTAAAGTATTAAAAAAAAAACACAACAAGAGAAAAAGTATTTTATATGACATAAAACAAAAAAACACTTAGAGACTCCATCTTTATTAAAGAATTCCCCCCCCCCCTCCAACATAGTCCAGGTTCGAGGGTCCCGTAACGTCCAATCCATATCCAATATCATCTGATTGGTTTGATGGCCGGCACGCCGATCAGATGATCAATGTCAGGTTCAAGGACATGCATCAGCTGTCAGAACAGCTGCATTTGAAATTTCCCGCGCTGACACCAACAGCTGATGTCAGCGCGGGAGATTTAAACACAGCTGATCTGATAGCTGTTTAAACCTCCGGCGCTGACATCAGCTGTTGGTGTCAGCGCAGGAAATTTAAACAGCTGTCAGATCAGCTGTGTTTAAATTTCCCGCACCGATACCACAGGGAGATGAGCGGCGCTAGCCGCCAGGAGATCAACGGCGGACATCGCTGATCTCCCGACGGTGTCCGCGCGGGAAATTTAAACACAGCTGATCTGACAGATGTCTAAATTTTCTCGCGCTGACATCACCTTTTGTTGTCGGCACAGGAAATTTAAACAGGTGTCAGATCAGCTGTGTTTAAATCTCTGGCGTCGAGATCTCCGGGAGATCAGTGGGTGCCGCACATGCAGCCCCCTGGTGACATCCGATAACCCCCTGTCCCCCATGCCTGCCACCTGACACTGAACATCCGGTGTCGGCGCAGGAAATTTAAACAGTTATCAGAGCAGCGGTGATTAAAGCTCCCACGCCGACACCGTCGGAAAAATGCTCGAATTCCCCATAGATTTACATTGGGCTCGGTGCTCGGGTCGAGCACCCGAGCATCTCGATATGCTTGACTCAAGCCTTGAGCACCTGAGCATTTTAGTGCTCGCTCATCACTAATAATAGCATAACAGAATGAAATACAACCACATATAAGTGATAGTCAAGTATAGAAACATTAAAGCAACATAAAGGTACCTTTACACACGGCAACTTTTCTAGGAATTTCACTGGCAATTTCCTGGTTGCAGTGAAATCATGGACACATTGTTCCATTTGTTCACAGCAACAAGATAGAACAATATCTCCATGATTCCACTGCAACCAGCAAATTGCCAGTGAAATTCCTAGAAAAGTTGCTGCGTGTAAAGGTACCCTAAGGTATATAAAGAGAATATCTCTTGTCCTATCTGCAAAAAATCCAGTTTTTAGATTTACAGTACACAAGAGTTCCAAAGTGCTCCACATCAAACAACCTGTTGCAAAGGAAATTAAGTCCATTTGTCCCCAGTCCTGCGGAGTGAGCACTAGAACTAAACTATCAACAATATCTATCAAGAATGGAAAGTTGGTGTATCATTAGTTGATTATTGTAAGTATGCATTGCACTTGTCTATCTAATGGAGTTCTATCTACTCAACATATCTTCAAATTTCTACAATTAGAGTATGAATAAAATAACTTTCCACTGCATGCAAACCATACATCAGGGGAGCTGACAAAGCAAGTAACAGGCAAACCACAGAGAGATTAAAAGAATCTTAGGGTTAAAAGAGGATAATGAGTTTAGATGGGAAGGGGAGGAAAACAGGAAAGAGAAAGAGGGAGAAGGTATTACTCACGAGGTGGCCTCACTGAGTTACTGTGGTAATCAAAACTTTCTAAAAGCCCGAGGCAGGATCCCCCATCCTACCAAGCCACTCGAGATAAGCAGTAGCCTCTTAAGATGCAGATGAAGCTGTCTCTCCTCTTGTATCCCCGAAAATGTCAGGAAGGTCCGGGGAATCTAAAAAAAAATCCACTGACTCCGGGTAAGCAGGTAGGCGTCCCTGGCACCTGCGACCTCTACCATGAGATCCTCCATTTTGAACAGTTGCTCAATTTCCTCAAGCCATTCGGTTATAGAGGAACTGTGATTTGTCTTTCAATATCTGGGGATCAACCCTCTTGCTGCCATAAGGCAAAATTGTAACAGGTCTATTTTTTGTTTCTTAAGATAACCCGGTAAGATGGACAGTAGGGCAATGAGGGGTGACATATCTACATTTTTACCAGTGATTCTACCATATATTGTAAAGACTGCCTTCCAGAAAGGTCTGATTTGGTCACAACTCCACCATATATGCAACATAGATCCACTGTCTTCACTTCATCTCCAGCACTTATCCGAAACGAATGGGAAAATAGCGTGAAGGGTCACCAGGCAATAATACCAACGAGAGAGGATCTTATAGTTCCTCTCCTGGGCTAAACATGCCTTAGATAATTTATGTGTCAACATACATGCCTTCCTTCGATCTGCCTCAGAAATTTCCTCACCCAATTCCTCCTCCCACCTTCTAAAAAAATTGGAGCCTGACGAGACCTCACCACTATTCATAATGGTGTAAATACCAGATATACAATGAGTGGGCAGGGACTTCAACAGGAACAGTTCTTCAAACTGTGTCGGGCGACCCGTATAGTTACCCGATTCCCCCTCAGAAGAGTGCAATTGTGCATACTCCAGCCACGACAAGTCCGGCCTTGTATTAGCCATTTCGGAAAAAGGGTCAAGTCTCTGACCCCCAAGAACATGAAGCATATGAGGCTCATCCCATCTATGCAGTTTTAAAAAGGTCAAAGTCAACGTTGCCGGAGGGACTCTAGGGTTGGAAAACAACGACATGAGAGGCCCTCTTGTAGTAGAAAGTATCTCCATCCTGACCTCCATATCCCAGAGGCATAAGGCTATGATTAAAAGCTCAGATCCAGAATCAAATTTAGCTCTATTAGAAGAAGGGAGCCAGTGTAGGCACCATAGAGGGGTTTTGGAGCCCAGTTGTTCAAGTGCAACCCATTGTTTAGAATTTCTGTGGAATTGCAAATCCAGCAATCTTGTCAGAATGGCTGCCTTGTGGTACTTTCTAAAATTTGGTAGGCCTGCTCCGCTGAAGTCTTTATGGCGGTATAGTGTTTTGACACCTACGCTGGGTCTACAGGATCACTATATGAACCCCAGGATAGCTGTCTGAAGCTTTGATCTGTGGCTGGAAGACAAATAACAACAAGTCGTCAGCGAATAACGCTGATTTGTAATGTCCCCAGTCTATCTCCACTCCCCGAATACTAGGGTTCTGGTTCTGTTCCATGAGGATAAGATAGAGCAGTGGGGAAAGGGGGCATCCCTGATGTGTACCATTGCATATAAGGAATGAGGCTGACAGGGCCCCATTAACTCTAACTTTAGCTGTGGGACAACTATAGGGGAACGCAACTCAGTTTAGGAACCTGGCACCCAGACCAATCTGTGCCAGGGAAGCGTGCATTAATCTCCACCCCACTCGGTTGAAGGCCTTCTCAGTGTCCACCGCAAGTAGGCACATAGGAAGAAATGATGCCCTCGACCGAGACATAAGGAGCATTCATTTATTAGTGTTATCCCTGGCCTCTCTTCCCTGAACAAATTCCACTTGATCACTGTGAATAATCCCAGGAAGGAGAGGCGCCAACCTGTTAGCTAAAATTTTTTAAAACAATTTAATGTCAATATTAATTAACAAAGTTGGCCTATAGTTGGCAACCTCAGTGGTATCTTTGCCTGGATTAGGGATAACACTAATATCGTCTTCCAAAGATTGGGGTGCCCATGAAATCACATTAAACAACCTAGTCAACAGAGGGGTAATCTGGGCGCCAAATTGCTTGAAGAATTTCAGAGTGAAACCGTGAGGTCCAGGACATTTTCCCACAGGGGAGGCCCGGATAGCCTCCAACACCTCTCCCTCAGAACTCCTCCTCCAATTGGTCAATATCCAGATCGTCTAAGATAGGAAGGGCAGTATTATGGATATACAGTTAGGGCCAGAAATATTTGGACAGTGACAAGTTTTGTTATTTTAGCTGTTTACAAAAACATGTTCAGAAATACAATTATATATATAATATGGGCTGAAAGTGCACACTCCCAGCTGCAATATGAGAGTTTCCACATCCAAATCGGAGAAAGGGTTTAGGAATTATAGCTCTGGAATGCATAGCCTCCTCTTTTTTAAGGGACCAAAAGTAATTGGACAATGGACTCTAAGGGCTGCAATTAACTCTGAAGGCGTCTCCCTCGTTAACCTGTAATCAATGAAGTAGTTAAAAGGTCAGGGGTGGATTCCAGGTGTGTGGTTTTGCATTTCGAAGCTGTTGCTGTGACCAGACAACATGCGGTCAAAGGAACTCTCAATTGAGGTGAAGCAGAACATCCTGAGGCTGAAAAAAAAGAAAAAATCCATCAGAGAGATAGCAGACATGCTTGGAGTAGCAAAATCAACAGTTGGGTACATTCTGAGAAAAAAGGAATTGACTGGTGAGCTTGGGAACTCTAAAAGGCCTGGGCGTCCACGGATGACAACAGTGGTGGATGATCGCCGCATACTTTATTTGGTGAAGAAGAACCCGTTCACAACATCAACTGAAGTCCAGAACACGCTCAGTGAAGTAGGTGTATCTGTCTCTAAGTCAACAGTAAAGAGAAGACTCCATGACAGTAAATACAAAGGGTTCACATCTAGATGCAAACCATTCATCAATTCCAAAAATAGACAGGCCAGAGTTAAATTTGCTGAAAAACACCTCAAGAAGCCAGCTCAGTTCTGGAAAAGTATTCTATGGACAGATGAGACAAAGATCAACCTGTACCAGAATGATGGGAAGAAAAAAGTTTGGAGAAGAAAGGGAACAGCACATGATCCAAGGCACACCACATCCTCTGTAAAACATGGTGGAGGCAACGTGATGGCATGGGCATGCATGGCTTTCAATGGCACTGGGTCACTTTTGTTTATTGATGACATAACAGCAGACAAGAGTAGCCGGATGAATTCTGAAGTGTACCGGGATATACTTTCAGCACAGATTCAGCCAAATGCTGCAAAGTTGATTGGACGGCGCTTCATAGTACAGATGGACAATGACCCCAAGCATACAGTCAAAGCTACCCAGGAGTTCATGAGTGCAAAAAGGTGGAACATTCTGCAATGGCCAAGTCAATCACCAGATCTAAACCCAATTGAGCATGCATTTCACTTGCTCAAATCCAGACTTAAGACGGAAAGACCCACAAACAAGCAAGACCTGAAGGCTGCGGCTGTAAAGGCCTGGCAAAGCATTAAGAAGGAGGAAACCCAGCGTTTGGTGATGTCCATGGGTTCCAGACTTAAGGCAGTGATTGCCTCCAAAGGATTCGCAACAAAATATTGAAAATAAAAATATTTTGTTTGGGTTATGTTTATTTGTCCAATTACTTTTGACCTCCTAAAATGTGGAGTGTTTGTAAAGAAATGTGTACAATTCCTACATTTTCTATCAGATATTTTTGTTCAACCCTTCAAATTAAACGTTACAATCTGCACTTGAATTCTGTTGTAGAGGTTTCATTTCAAATCCAATGTGGTGGCATGCAGAGCCCAACTCGCGAAAATTGTGTCACTGTCCAAATATTTCTGGCCCTAACTGTAATCTGTAGTTTTAGCCTGGGCTCTGTCAGGGTTCATGTCATCATAACAGCCTTTAATATTGTAAAGCTGTTCATAAAATTGTTGAAATGACTCGAAGATCTTGATGTGGTTCTGGGTCAAGCCCCCCTTTCGGTCTCCTAATCTGTGGAATGTGTCCAGGGTTTTCTCTAAGGTGCAAAACCCTGACCAGTGGTCTCCCACACTTATCTCCATACTCATAAAAAAATCTATGCAGTTTCACTCTGTGTCTCAAGTACCTCTGATCCAGAAGAGCCGTCAATTCTTCCCTAGCTTTTATAAGATCAGCCAGGGTCTGGGACAGAAGCATCTGTTTATGGGTACGCTCTAGATCCAAGAGATCCTCTCATTCAAGAGAAGAATATGTTCTGCCTTTTCCTGTTTCAGTCGAGCTCCGTGTTTCAAAAGAACCCTCCGTACCACACACTTGAGAGCTTCCGATTGTAATGGGTGGGAGGTAGGGTCCGAATTGTGGACCGTCAGAAATTCAGAAATGGTATTCTTTATCTCTAAGCTACATGAGATGTAATTTAGGAGATTATCGTTTAGGCGCCATGTCCACTGTTTCGGACGTCCCTCCAGCAATGTCACCTGACAGAACACTGGAGTGTGATCTGACCAGCATATCCGTCCTATGGAGGCTCGGACCTGCCATGTCATAGCAGACTGACTCACTAAAAATAGGTCAATCCTGCTGTAGGAGGAATAAACCTGAGAAAAAAAAGTGTAGTCTTGCTCGGTCGGGTGCAGGGCCCTCCACAAATCAACCAGCCAGAGATTCTGAAAGGCTCTTCTAACCGAGGCAATTTTCCCCTTAGAAAACACTCGCCTTTTAAGGTGACGGTAGATTTCAAAAGAGCACTGGAGTACAGCTACCTAGTGAAACAGTGGTACTACCCTACGTAGGTTTTGGTAAGTAGGTTTGGGCAGATGCAATACAAAAGAGTTTTATGCGCTGTGTGGCAGTAGATTTCAAAAGAACACTGAAATACAGCTACCTAGTGAAACAGTGGTACTACCCTAAGTAGGTTTTGGCAAGTAGGTTTGGGCAGATGCAATACAAAAGAGCTTTCTGTGCTGTGTGGGGGTAGATTTCAAAAGAACACTGGAGTACAGCTATCTAGTCAAGCAGTGGTACTACCCTAAATAGGTTTTGGTAAGTAGGTTTGGGCAGATGCAATACAAAAATATTTTCTGAGCTGTCTGGCAGTAGATTTCAACAGAACACTGGAGTACAGCTACCTAGTGGAACAGTGGTACTACTTTAAGTAGGTTTGGGCAGATATAATACAAAAGAGTTTTCAGCACTGTGTGGTGGTAGATTTCAAAAGAACACTGAAGTACAGCTACCTAGTTAAACAGTGGTACTACCCTAAATAGTTCTGGTGAGTAGGTTTGGGCAGATGCAATACAAAAGTGTTATCTGAGCGGTGTGGCGGTAGATTTCAGCATAACACTGGAGCACAACTACCTAGTCAAACAGTGGTATTAGCTAAAAAGGATTTTCTTGGCTAGATGCAGTAAAAAATACCTATTAAAGACAGGCGGTGTTGCTTTCTTTACATCAGTGCTACACCAGTGCCTGGCACACACTGCTAATAACCAAAAAGGATTTCCTTGGCTAGATGCAGTAAAAAATGGCTAGTAAAGACAGGCAGT
Organism: Allobates femoralis; assembly: GCA_033576535.1. NCBI lineage: Eukaryota > Metazoa > Chordata > Amphibia > Anura > Aromobatidae > Allobates > Allobates femoralis. Next base: position 377,055,509 of record JARQOC010000006.1, on the reverse strand, counting down.
GTAGTTTTCTTCACAACAGTGCTACACCAGTGCCTGGCACACACTGCTACTTACCAAAAAGGATTTGCTTGTCTAGATGCAGTAAAAAATGGCTAGTAAACATAGGAGGTGTAGCTTTCTTCACAACAGTGCTACACCAGTGCCTGGCACATACTGCTACTAGCCAAAAAGGATTTGCTTGTCTAGATGCAGTAAAACATGGCTAGTAAAGACAGGAGGTGTAGCTTTCTTCACAACAGTGCTACACCAATGCTTGGCACACACTGCATCTAGCCAAAAAGAATTTGTTTGCCTAGATTTGGCCAGATGCTGTAAAAAACACTTGCACAGCACTGGAACAGACCTGCCTGGCAAAAAGTGCTTTTAAGCCCTGAAAAGGGCTGTATTTGGAAGTAGTCCCTAAACCTATCAACTATCTTTCTATCTAACTTGCAATTGAATCGCTATCTAACTTTCTTTCTATACAGCGCACACAGCAGCAGCGGTGCCGCCTAACACTGAGCTGCAACACTGAGGAAATGGCGAGGAGGGGAAAATTGCCGTTTCTTATATGGCAAGGACATGTTACATACCCAACCAATGACAAAAGCCCTTAGTGCAAAAAGTGCACTTTGCGCTGTGTGCGCTGATAGGCTGACAAACCGGACCACCCACAGTAAGTGTGGGAAGGAAAAAAAATGGAGATGTGCATTATTTGACCACAGTCCTCTCCCCAACCCCCACCTCCCTCCCACTATTCCTAGACACTGAAACTCATAACAACGTTGAACAAAAGCATTACTGTGAAAAGTCAGTAACACTTTTGGTCAATGAAGCATTATCGAACATAACCTCGAATTACCGGGTTTTTAGCAAATTATTCGAATTTGTCGAATGACTTGAGCATACAATTCAACCAAACAGGTCAAATTTGAAATTGGCGACCAATTCCAATCGAACATCGCTCATCTCTAGTAATGGCTTCTACTTTTGCGGGTTCTGGACGAATGCACCCACTTCCCACCCGATGTCCCAGGTATAGCACCTCGGCCATCCTCATTTGGCATTTGTCAGGTTGGATGGTGAGCTGGGCATTGGCTACCCTCTGCAGCACCTGGGATACATGCTGAAGATGCTCTTCCCAGGTGTCGCTGAAGATAGTGATGTCATCCAAATAGGCCTGGGCATACCCCTGACATCCCTCTAGTAAATGGTCCACCATCCTCTGGAAGGTAGCCGGGGCATTCTTCATCCAAAAAGGCATGCTAGTGAACCCATATAGGCCAAAAGGGGTTATGAAGGCCGATTTCTCTTGAACCTCTTTTGTGAGTGGGATCTGTCAGTATCCCTTGTTCAGATCCCATGGGTAGATATAAACCGAGATCCCCTGAACCTATCTAGTAGTTCATCCACCCGGGGCATGGGGTAGGCATCTGTAACTGTGACCTCATTGAGTCATCTATAGTCCACACAGAAGCGAGTACTCTTGTCCTTTTTTGGCACCAGCACAACAATGGCAGCCTATGGACTATGAGAGGGAACTATGACTCCCATATTTAACATGTCATCCACCCTCGGCCTTCATCATTGCCAACACAGGAGGTGTCACCTGATAGGTGGGTTGACTTAGTGGAGTGGCTGTTCCTGTGTTGACATGATGCTGGGCCAGGGGTGTTCGACCAGGTTGACTCGTGAACAGGGATTCATATGGTGCAAATATGACTGATAACTGTCGCTTCTGTGATGGACAAAGCCGTTCCCCCAGGAATACATCCTTTACCCCCATTTCCCTTTTGGAGTCCACTAATAGGTCTGGGATCTGGTCCATATCTGGGTCATCTAAATCGGGACAACAAACTGCTAAGTTCGTGACCTCTCGTTCCTCATAAGCTTTTAGCCTGTTGACATGGTAGGTACGCTTACGAACACCTGCTCGATCCAGGGCCACGGTGTAGTCAGTATTGCCACATATCCTGGTAATGGTAAATGGACCCGCCCACATGGCTTGCAGCTTGTTTTTTCGTACTGGTACTAGTACTAGGACCTTCTGTCCACAGGCAAATTTTTGGAGTCAAGCAGTGTAGTTGTAACATCGTTTTTGCCTTTCCTGAGCCATTTCTAGATTCCCGTGGGTCATGAGGTGCCTCATCCTTTCCCTAAACCTTTGAACATAGTCCAGTATGGGAACCTTTTCTGTGGGGAAGGTGCCTTCCCAACTCTCATGTATCAGCTCTAGGGGCCCTTGTACTTTTTGGCCATACAGCAATTCAAAGGGGAGAACCCAGTGGAGTCCTGCGGCACCTCCCGGTGAGCAAAAAGGAGCTGCTGCAGGTTTTTCTCCCAGCCTCCCCTCTCAGAATCTACATAATGGCAAATAAGCTGTCTAAGCGTTCAGTTGAAACGCTCACACAATCCATTTGTTTCAGGATCATAGGGGGTTGTGCGCATGGGGCAGACTCCATGTTTCTCCCAGAGGGTCTGAATCTGTTTGCTTTGGAACTGTGCCCCCTAGTCAGTTAATACTTCCTGCGGAAACCCTACCCAGCTAAAGATGTCCAGTAGAGCTTGAGCCACGTGCTCTGCATCTCTGGAGGACAAGGCAGCGGCTTCTGGGTAGTGGGTGGCAAAGTCTACAAGGGTGAGGATGAATCTTTTTCCGCTGCAGCTGGGGATGGCTAAGGGGCCTACTAAATGAATGGCAACTCTCTGGAATGGTTCTCCTATCAAGGGCATGGGTTGGTAGTGGAGCATGACATGGGGCTCCCCCATATGCTGACACACTGGACAAGAGGCTCTGTATTTCAGCACTTCTCAAGTGACTCTTGGTTAAATAAAACTATGCAGCAGGCTGATCCAGGTCTTTTTGGTCCCCATATGCCCAGCTGCAGGAATATCATGAGCTAAGCGCAATAGTTGGGGTCCGTATTGCTGTGGTACCACAAGCTGATGTACACGGGTCCAGGGTTTTTCTAGGCAGGATACAGGCTTTTCCCAATATAAGGGGCCTTTTTCCCATCTATACACCTCCCCTTGATTTCCTCCCCCAGGTTGGGCAGCTACACTACGAATAAACTCTAGGGTGGGGTCTGTCAGTTGGGCTTCCCTGAACTCCTTACAATCTAACTCTCCCCAGTCAATTGCTACAGTTTGGTTTGATGTACTCACATTTGTTGGCTGAGAGGAGGAGGCTGAAGATTGAGGAGGGGGGCATCTTCGGATAAGTTGGTAGAAAGATTTGCACAAGGATGGTGATTGGCTTGGCTGCCGGTGATGGCGGTGACAAACTGGCTGGATAATCCTTGTCCTAGTTCATTTCCCAAAATAACAGGGGTTGGGAGGCCGTCCATGAGCTCCACTTCAACGGCTCCCTGGTCAGTTCCCCAGTCCAACTGCACTCGTGCTAGAGGGATATTCAAGCGCTGACCCCCAGCAAGGGAGATGGTCACTTGGCGGCCCGGTAAATGATGTTCTTTGGGAACAATATCTGGGCTAACCAGGGTGATGGAAGATCCAGTGTCTTGAAGTCCCTGAGCCTTTATTTTACTGACCTTGACCGTCTGGATGCATCGATAGAGGTTGGCTGGTGTACGATATCCGGTCTGCCGTAGGGTGTGGACCACTTCCTCAGCTACTGTTTTTTTTTTGGGGGTAGCATTTCCCAGGCCTCGCTGGTTCATCTCGGCATATGTTCACTGCTTGGACTGGCAGACGGGTTCCAGACATGGGACCCCAACTTTGAAGAAACTCTTTGGCCATGTGTCTATGTGCGGGTTAGGCAAGTCACAGGCCCTGTTGATAAGCCTTTGTCCTGTTGGGGTTTCTGCTGTGTAGGGAGTTAGTCCAGCACAGGAGTCTGGAGGTTGCTTGAATCCATGGTTGAGGGACCTCCTGGGATCGGTGGGCCTATTGGGTCTCCAGCTGGGTCGGTTGGCTGTAAATTCATCAGCCAATCGAGCTGCTTGCGCTTGGGTGTCAGGCTTCCAGTCAGCTACCCATTCTAGTATATCTGGGTCCATCTTCTCCAGAAGCTGTTTGAGCAGTATCACATCCCAGAGGGCAGGCGGAGTGGGCAGCCCAACCATCGAGCCAGCTGTTACAGTGTCATCGGAGTTGACTGCCCAATTCAACGTAGGAGACACCCTGGCGAGACATAGTCCGGAACTTAGAGCGATATCTTTGGGGTTATGGTAAAAAGGGCCAACAGAGTGTCCTTAATAATTCTGTAGTCCAAGCAGTCCTGAGGCCCAAGTGATCTGACAGCCTCCTGGGCTCGGCCAGGCAAGCTTGTCCACAGGTATTGGGACCACTCAGCTGTGGGCACCTGGTGCATACTCATTAGCATCTCAAAGTTTTGCAAGTGTTCATCTATCTCAGTGCTGGATTCATTAAACACTGGCACGTCCCTGTAGCGAAGGGGTCTTCCATGGTGGTGGTCTATCATGGAGTAGGCGCTGGTGGTACAGAAATTAGAACTCCCAACCCTACTTGCAGAACACCAGCCCTCTCTTCTCTTAAAGCTTCAGGCCCCAATACAGCCAACAATTCCTTAGCTTGGTGTGCTTGGGACTGTTTTGATCTCAGATTGTCACTAGATCCAGTATGAGACACACAGTTTACATCCTCTGGTACAACATTGGTGGAGTCTTCATCATCATCCGCATCATTCTGGGTCTCCCAATGGACCAATTTCTGGATCAAATCCGACCGAGTGTCAGTGTTCCTGTATTCAATCGTTCACCTCTGGCACAGATACAGTAGCATCCATTTACTGCTGCGGCCGTTTCTCCTCTCCAGTCCTCGTCCCATGGCTGAGCTGGTGGGGTTGGACATAGAAGTGTCCGAAACCTGTATGCCTAACCTATGGCCTGCTGGGTATGCTTATATGTCTCCCTGGTTGTTGAGCTTTTGGACGGTGTCCACGAACACCAATCCCCTGCAGCTCCCCTGGATGAACCAGGCTGAGTAGTATCCTACTGCTGCTACCAATTGTGGAGACTCAGGGGTTAGTGGGTGCTATCATCTGCTGGCCCAGCCGCCTTTAGAAAGACAACATGAACCAGGGCTCATCCCAACTGAATGCCCGAGCTCCTTACCTGTAGGCGGAACACTACTCAGACAACACAGTGGGAAGGAACTACAATGTTCAGGTTTTATTGGATCCCCAGTTAACCGCATATAACACATAACCAGCAAACAGAAAATGTAACAGGCAACAGTTTCTCACCCTTCCGCTGGCTCACCAGGGATTAGAATATTTGTGCCTCCGAGCTTCCAGGGCTACTTACTCCAAACCAGCATCACCCCGCTTTTGGCAGGCACCAACCGAGAAAGAAAAAATGCCAGATTTAGGAAGCTGAGCTATCACAGAACAGTCTGTAGTCAGGTGACTGGATTATCCCAACATGTGTTGCTTTCTTGTGTAGTCTTTGATTAGGGATGGGCGAATCTACTCGTTACTACTCGGTACTAGGCGAGTAGTAAGGGATTCGCCCGACTCGTTACTGTGCGAGTAATCGCAGGGATTACTCGCACAGTACCGAGTCCGGTCCCCCTTCCCCCCCGTCCTAAGTTAGGACTGGGCTGAGGGAGCGAGCAGGGAGCGAAGGGATGGGGGAGAAATTCTCCTTACCTCTCTTCCGTCTTCCGGCTGTGTGCTCTGTGCTGCGGGCTGCTGGCAGCTCCAGGGTCCTAGAGCCAGCCTGCTCTCCCTGTGTACAATCAACTATGTCTGTACACAGAGATGTAGCAGTGCTGAGATTGTCCTCAGTCTGCTCACTCCCTGTGCATAGACATCTATATCTATGCACAGGGATGTAGCAGAGAGGACATTGCGTTTTGGACTACGTCGGACGGAAGAGGATTTTTTTAAATAAAGATAGAGTCCCTAATGGTTTTTTTTTGGCTCACTGGGTAATAAAGAGGTTAGGGACAGCTTTGTATTATCAGCTGTCCCTAAGCCCGAAATGTATGGCGGTCACGCCAATATTAGACAAGATTGCCATGAATTTCTATTAGATTGTTTTAAAAAAAAACACAACACAGAGAAAAAAATTTTTATTAGAAATAAAAAAAAAAGCCATTAGGGACTCCATCTTTAATTAAAAAAATCCTCTTCCGTCCGACGTAGTTCAAAACACAATCTCAGCTCTGCTACATCCCTGTCTGTGCTTAGACAGACAGGGATGTATCAGAGCTGAGAACTGACTAAACAGTCAGGGTTCAGCTCAGGTCATTATGACCTGAGCTGAACTCAGCTGTCAGCCAGACTCGCTCTGCTCCGGAGATTTCCGAGCAGTGACGGAAGTTAATTTATTCACTGCTTCTGTCAGTGTTTGGGAATCTCCGGAAAAAGCAGCAGAGACTCGGGGAGCGAGTCTGCAGCCGGCGGAGGCAGCAGTAAGTAGCCGGCCGGTCCGGTGCACCCCCCACCCTCTCCACCCTTCCCCCCTGCTGCCCCAGGTGTATGGACATTTGTCTGCTCACAGGGATGTAGCAGTGCTGCAGATCTTGAGTGATATTATTGTGGATTATCATCAGAGGGTATGTATCATGGTGGACTCTCTTACCTGGAAGACTTGTAACTGGTTTGGGACCTTTGCAGTTTTGGTGCAGGTTTGGGGGAAGAAAAAAGAAATCTGAGCAACATCTGCAAGGAAAAAAAATCAACGTGGGCACAGCACTTATGATCTGTCATAGACTTTGCTGGTCTCTAGATAGACAAGCAGATTTTGATGCAGATTCTCCAACTCTGCATCAAAAAAGCATCAAACAATTCACCATGGTCACAGGGCCAAAGAGGGTCCAGGAAGAGCTGTAGTTGTGGTGAAAGGGCTAGAGGATTCGCCCTGCCCCATGGCTATTTCCACAGAAACTTGTAGGGCAGAAGTGGCCCACTACAGTCCTCAAGGTCTGAAAACAGTTCAGGTTTTCAGGATTCCCTAAGCATACAACAGGTGCTAAGTTAATCACCTGCAAGCGTAATGATTACAGCACTTTGCGCAATGCTAAGGAAATCCTGGAAATATTCACTGTTTCCCTTAAGGACTGCATATGGCCAGCCCTGTTCTACAGGAGTGTGTGTAGTGTCTTGCATTTCTGTACCTCAGACCATCAGACCAGAGGCCTGCGACTTGTTCACCAGTCTCTGAAGGGCAGTATTAATGCACCTGTTTACAGAAGCAGTCCAGCACACAAGGAGTGAAGAGCAAAAAACTACTGTAACAGACAATAGTAAGTATCAAACACAAATATATTAATATATATAACAAAAGTCCCACATGGATCACCAGACTCTTAAAATGAAGCAAAGCCAATGAAAGCCAGAGTCAATTTAGGGCTTTGAGTTGTAGCCCAAAGACTGCATGCATGCCCACTCATCCAGTAGGGGTAACTGCAAACGGCACACATTTTTGGAAGGGGAAGAATAAAATGAACAAAAAAATCAGGCCATGGTCAAGGAAGAACTGAAAATCAGCTCAAAAAAGTCCTTCCCTGGACAAAATGAAGGGATGTGTAAGTGACCCAACAACATGTCTTTTTAAAAAAAAAAGTCCACTGTAGTTGGCGTTAATACTGACAGCTTTCTCAGCACTAGCCAGGCTGAATGTCGCCATTGGTCATGGTGTTCCGCTGCTGGATGGTCTGGGGGGTTGCAGGGACTACTCCTGCAGGGGCATTCTCCACCACCACCTGCCCCCAAGCACACTCCATCATGGTCACCACTGGAGAAGATGATGGAGTAACTAGAGAATGACCACCCGCTCTAGGAGAGTCGGAATCCACTTGGGGAACACTGACAGGCCTAGTGGGTTTGGGTGCAGCTGGCTGGCTAACCAAGAGAGACCTGCCCTCCATCTGATGCCAGATTCTCTGTGTTTCAGCCTCCTCCTGCCACTTCTCAATGTCGTTGGCTGGGCAACCCAACTTACGCCAACCGTAAACCACCCCTTGTCACTCATTACCTTTATGAAGGTGACCGCTTCCCCGAAAATTACTGTGCGCAGTCTTTTGGAAAGATGGTCACAAACCAAGGTGGACTTGTTGATATAGCATCGATGTCCAGTACATTGTTCGGCTAGGAAGTGAAACCCACTCTGCTGCAAAAATGACAACAACTTGCCTGGGGTGCATTGGTCATTGAAGTGATTGGCCTTAGGCCCATGCAATCACTCTCAGGCCATGTTATCCGCAAACTGAATCTATTCAATAAAGGACACAGGACATGGTGGTTTATGCCATAATGAATAGTTGCTTGGAGGGGGTATGGGTCCCCACTTGGCATTTTTCCACTCGAAGGCCTTTGGCGGGGGGTGATTCACATGGCTAGGAAACAGGGCCTTCTGTCTGTTCTACCTCCTCCTCTTCCACATTCTCCTCAACAGGCTCCTGGTGGAACTGATGATCATGTATCTGCGGCACTGGCTGCAGGTGGAATGCATCCATGCTGCAAGATCATCTGCAGTCTGACATATGATGCTCCCAGACGGCATAGGGAAAGAGTTACCTCCTGACTGTGAGCTCCTTAGGTCTTCCTCTGGCATCAGAGCCCAGCAGTGTATCCAGACCTAGCTGCAGATCAGGACCAATGTGGGTAGCGCGGTGAAGATCCAGGTCACATATGTGGTTATACCCTCTGCAGGCCGTCTAGTTCTGATGCTGCTGAAGCACCCTCGGCCCCTGGGATGGTGAGGAAGATGACCTCCTCCAGATCAGTCATGTCAATCGAGGGATCCATCACCAAACTGTTTACTGTGAGTACATGGTATAAAACAGCGCAGCAACTGTAGCAGAGGGTAGCTGAAGCTGACTAGATGCATTGAGCTGCATGGCTAAGATGACACTGATTTGCTGTGCTCTGCGGTGAGGCCTGTTGGCTTTGCCTAGGGGTCCACCTCTTCCAGTGCCAGGAGTCAGACACAAACAATCACTTACTGAATATTACTGTTTGCACAATCTTGTTGCCTAGCTCCTTATTAACCCATCCATGAGGTGGTGTGCAAAAGTAATACCCCTCACAAATCCAATTCCCCATGCGACAAGGTTGCCTGGGTTGCCATTAAGTGGAGTGATTATTAAAGCCTGACATATTTGGACGACAAAAAATGATGAAAACAAATAAGTATATTCTGGTCACCATTCACCAATTCATCTGGAATGAAGAAGGCTAGTGGCCAGCAATGCAAGGACAAGTTCAATATGAATTATACATTTAACACAATTGTGCACATGACAAAAATGTGTATTGTGAACCTATAGAATGAAATTAAATAGTGATTGCACATTTTTAAGAAGCAATATCGATAGTACGGTGTTTCATAAGTGTGAATAGAACTATAAGACCATGTATGTGAAGCACATAATGGCCATATGCTATTTTTATATGAATTGCTATCACATAACTGCAGAAAAGATGACCTTGTATATTGCTGACCCGCTGAAAAAATAATGGTTTGCTTTCCAAATTAAAAAGAGAATTAAATGTAATAATAATAACAATAAAATTATTATTATTATTAATATTATTATTATTAATATTATTATCAACAACAACAGTAATATTATTAATAACAATATTAATACTAAAGTAAAATAAAAAAATTTTTTTTAAAAGTTCCCCAAAAAATTTAACATTTCTTAAACAGATGTTTTAAGGACATTGTACCATTGTAATGCTTTACCCAAGAAATCAGGACTATCCACAACTTGCATGGCTTCAGGCGATCCCTAAAAACGTATCTTTTTAAGGCGGCCTATCATACTCCCTAATAGAAGTCCATTGTACTGTAGACAGTGAATGGGCTATCCCTCTGGACATTACTCTTCTACAAACTCCACCAAACCAAAAAGGTCTACACAGACTGTATAATTACTATTTTCAAGAACAATCCACACCAGCCATCAGTCAATTTTAGCATGGTCACTTAGTAGTCTACCATAATGGTGTGCAGATAGGATATAAAGTACTAGTAACACTCCATAGACTAATTTTACACAAGTGAAACCACTTAAAGAGTATACGTTACAAAATGACACCTTTATTAATTAAAAGCAGATAAGTACACGTTACATACAATGAGTTTGGTATAGGAGATCCCAAAAAGATACTGCAGGGCCAGTAGTCCCAGTGCAGATACAGAGATAATCCACAGTATACAGGTATCACATTAGAATTAGTCATCAACAGCCCCCAGAGTGGTAGTCATGGTCATAATAGCCCATACATGCATTATCACTCACCCATTGGAGGTTGTGCCTGTGGTGGATCTCCTCTGCTCCCTCTGCCCTGTCTCGCCCTGCAGAGCCAGACTGTATAATGACCATCCATGTAAGCTTAGTCCTATGCCACACTTCCTCAAGATTCCTGTACCATCAGTGCAATAAGCCCCTGTACCTTGTGCAACCCCTATCCTGTTGTAGATTGTAAGCTCTTTTGAGCAGGGTCACCTTCATTTCTTGCTTTATTTATTTATTGTATTTTTTTTACATTGATTCTATGCCTATTGTTTTGTATCCAATTATTGTACTTTACTTGTTCTCTACTCTAATTACTTACTATATATTTTCTGTACTCTAACCCTACATTGTAAAGCGCTGCGGAATATGTTGGCGCTATATAAGTAAAGCTTTATTATTATTATTATTATTATTATTATTATATATTGTAAGCTTCCTGGACCTGCACACTCCAACAAATTTTAAAAAACCATTTGAAGCTCCAAAACATTTCTCAGCTTGATACAAGCTGGTAGACCAGATGGCGGGAACACTCCTAACCGTAAGATTAAGTGTTGTTCCTGGCCAACTGGTCTTCCTTCAAGTGCTTTAGCCCCAAACATTCAGGGAAAGTTTTAGGGCCATTTTAAATTTAAAACTTTTTTCCCAAACAAAACCGTGTTCGCCAATTTTTTTGGAAAATTACTTGGGTTTCCAATCCCGAACAAAATCTGCAATGTTCGTGCCAAATTTGAAGTTGGTGAACATGTTCGGGAAAAAGTGGCTCATCTCTAATCACAAACACAATTCTTGAACGCTACATATTTTGGGACAATTACTTCAACAGAGTTTGGTGCAGACTCCTCCCACTTTTCTGGTTGCTTAACACTCTTGTGCCATCCTTTCAACACCACTATGCTTTGCCTCAAATTAATATAGTCAATTTTACGGCTCCAGCCATATCCCACATACAGGGAACCATCCAGAAAACCAACCTTGGCTACCATTAGACAAAGATTACTTTGATGCAAGTATGCTGATAGCCTATTCACCCCAGTCTATGTAGAAGTTCACTGCACATGTAACACAGGGAACAGCATACTATAACTAAGAATGTGTGATACATCAGAAATGCATCAGTTGTAAAGCATGCCATATGATTTGTTACCATCTTTTAAAATGAAGAAACAATAAAGCAAGAATCTATTTTTATCAATCCGGTGACTAGGAGTTCCCTATTTTCCTTAAAAAGGTTTTTGTATTTGCTCTGTACTACATGTTGACACCAGTGGAAAATTGCACCCGTCAAGGTTTGCGGATATTTGGTCTCCAATACGACATCACAGAGCAGTGGTGAGTCCTACTTTCCTTTTTTCTATGAATTACACAGAGGATGGGAAGCACTATCGATCTAACTTTATATTCCTCACATAACTGGGGCCCTGGGTTGATCCAAAAGATCTGGCCTAATTAGTCCTTTGGGCCTCGGTGCCTCTCCATAGACAGAGCACTTAGGGTTCTTCACACATTCACTTCTCTGGTGATATTTCCTGTGTAGACATGCCTGACACCTAGTTTTATAACTATTATTCTCCACCCCTAGTGCGAGGACTCAATAGGTAAACTATAACACTACAGGGAATGTTAGTAAGGGATTGGCATCTAGTTCACAAAACAGGCTGTTATTTTAACACTTGGTTTTGAAAAAAAAACTGGATCCTTTACCTTGAAATAAGTCACCTTTCTTCTTCAATGATACAAAAATCGCCATCTTCAGCAAATTATGAATAAATACATTTGTGGCAAGCTTTACTCTATATAAATATTAAAATAACACCCTTACGTCCGTACCTTTTAAATAGCGTGTTTTCAAGTGGATTTAGGAATGAAAGATTCCTATTGAAAGATTGGAGGGAAGCCAACGATCCACAGCTCAGTAAATCTGGTTTGTAACAGTAAAATGTTTCATGGTTTTCATTTCCATATTCACAAATGTTTTTATCAGAGTCGAGCTGGAATCCACATTCACTTTTGACTTGTTGACCTCCATTCACAAAGGTTCCTATGAAGTACACAAGACCGTAGTCCTTGTTCCGTGATTTCCATAGAGCGGCAACTCCTTCACTTGGGTGATAGAGGACAATAGAAATATAAACTCTCCCCTCCCAAAACAAGGTGAAATGGACATGATAAGTTCCATTATGGAAATCTACAACTTTACCAGATGCCGCTGCCTTAAGATCAGGTGTGGAGATTCGTACTTTCATGAAATCTCCTCCATACGTTTTCTTGTTACCTAAATGGTCAAACATGTCAATTTGGACAATTATGTTGTCTCCAACACAGTATCTCTGCTTAGGATGGACTATGGTGGCTCTGCTCCTCCGGGCATTTGATGTTTTGTCAAAGTCAATCAAAGTAAGGTTTGGAATTATAGATGATATCATATTGAACATTTCAGTACTTTTAAGTTCATCTTCTGATGGTGTTGGGGTAACAACGGAAAGAAGAGTTCCTTCATGGCTTTCATTTTTTTTATCTTCAGTAAATGTGGTTTTATGCTGAAAAAAGGGAATTTGAAGTCATTACATGTCAGATGGAGTAATTTGTAGTTGCAATTCTTAAATGTATAAATTCCAAATTATATTTACGGTAGTTGTAAAAGATCAACAATAAGAATCTATAATCGTATTCTGAATGTTCTGAGATAGTGCTACGTTACATCAAACTTAGCAAAAGAGATAATGCTTCTAGTGCCTATAACATATCTTATTATAGAAACATTTTTAAACAGGATTTTGAGGTTTTTCAAATTATATTCTACATACATTTATTGTAAGAATCTAAATACATTAATATTAAACAGCAGAACAAAAATGATAAGCATAAATTGCGAAGAATAAACGTAGACATAAAATAACCAAAACCTTAGAGAATTGTTTTTATAGACAGGCAAATCCTTATAGCAGTCACTTTTCTAATATGAGGAAATATGTATTTTCAAATAAAATCACAAAAAATGTGTCTTTTATAAATGTATATTTTGCCAAAAAGAAATAGATAACACATACATTAATATAATTAACAAATGTAAGAAAGAAATAGATTGATTTGATTTTTGATGACTATTTCTGGTGGGTGGACACTATATGATCCATAGGCTGTGGTCATGTCCCAAGCATCAATTACTCCAATGTTAAGTCCCCTGAAGATCTCCTTCACCAAGAGATATTGAATATATCCATGAAAATCACTAAATCTTTCAACATCATTGTTCATTTCTCTGCTGTTTTCTGACTTTATGATGACTTTTGTATCCGGGCTTCTTACAAATAAGTTTTCAATGGCTTTACGAATATTAAGAACTCTTCTGATGAACAAGTCAAGAGGAAAAGGTCGGAAATGTTGTCCTACAGCAATGACTATTATAGTGTTAGCTCCTCCACCAATTCGGTCAATTTCATTAGTGATATAGGCATGGTCCTTCATGGAAAAGAAGCTTTGAGTAACAAAGGGGTGTCCATGCTTCTTCCACTGGATGTAAATATTATTTGTTAAGTCGAATTCTAAATATGTCCTGTGCCAACCATTTCCATGATTATTAAACAACTTTAGCGCTGTAAGCAAGAGGAAAAAAAATTAATTGCTTTTAAAGGCAAGACTTAATTAAAATTTTTATAGTTTACCTTAATATAAGGTAATATTTTTAGATTATTATTAAACTATTTACCTAACGTATTATATATAAATAGTGATGAGCAAGTACCGAAATATTCGTAATCACTTTACTTGTAATGAGAACTTTGTAATAATCGCGATAATTTGTTCCGAATAGCGAGTACAATGTAAGTCAATGGGAAATGCGATTAATTTTCTGCTGGACCCTACAAAGAGGTCTAAAGGCCTGATGAAAAGGTTGAAATAGATGGGAAAGTGATGAAACAGAATGGGAAGAGCCTGGAGAATATACCTGTATACATTTTTGATTCACATATGGTTTCTGGGAATAAGTTTGCCACAGTATTACGCCACTTTTACAGATTCACAAGAACACCTATAAAACATAACCTAAACTACATTTAACAGGCCAAAAAGTTAAGAAACAAGCTTTCCTGCAAAATCACTTATATATATATAAGGCTAAACATACCAGAGAAAAAAAATAACCCTTTTATCGTTTGTTCACATGTACTGTTGTGGCTTTTTTTTTCACCTTTTACAATTGGGAGAGCCCTGACTAATACATTTTGTTGGTCCATCTGTCATACATCATATTTATTTAGCTATTCCCCAGCACTTTACATGGCCAGCTAGACCTACCAGTAGGTATGTTGATCTTTGACCTAAGGGGCCTTAGGTGGCCATATAACATGCATTTTCGAGGGACTGCTCTTACTTAGACATTTGGCCAGTCCCTCCCCCTTTGAGATTCTGATAGTATAAAACATATTCCATAGCAGTTTACAGTGTGCCCATTGTAGCGTTGGGCTTTACCCTCCTCCTCCTTCACCTCCATGTGATTCTGTGGCCCTAAATTCAAATGTTCAGAGGCCCTGCATTAGTCAGGAAACCTGAATTTGGTGAGGACCCAGAGGTGGCACTGTAACATACGTTTTAGAGGGGCTGTTCTTACTCAGACATTTGGGCGGTCCTTCCCTCATTGAGACTCAGATAGTGGAATACATATTCCATAGCAGTTTACAATGAGCCCATTGTAGCATTGGGCTTTACCCTCCTACTTCACCTCCATGTGATTCTGTGAACCTAAATTCAAATGTTCATGTCATGCCCTTGGCCGCGGGGTTGGCCTTTGCTAAGCAGGGAGATCAGCACCCACCATGCAGCTCCACTAATGCTGCTTACCATGTCCATTGTTCCATGTGGCCATCTGCTTTCTTCTATGCTAGGAACCTGCGTCCTCTTGGCAGGTCTCGTGGAAATGCTCTCAGCATGTGCGCCCCGCTTCATGCACACACTTAAAGGAGCAGTTCACCTGTTCCCTATTAGGACTCAGACTGAGTGCTGAATGCTTTGTTCATAATAGGCATCCTCCCCCTTAGGGCAATGTGTTCACTCATTTGGATGGTTGCCTCTTCCCAAGTTGCACTCCTGCAGTGCTCTGTGACAGGAAGACTGTTGCCTTGCATTAAACTAATACTTCTGTTTCCACAGAATACTCTGCTGACAGTTCCTTATCCTGGATCCCTCTGAACACTCCGGATGCCTCTACCAGGTCGATCAGCTTTTCTGGGTATACATGGAGCCCCCAGAATCGTCTCCACTGACAAAGCCAGTGTTCCACAGTCTCTCCATATCTACTGTCCGGTCTGTACGGGTCGCCCCTCTGGTCCGGGATTCACGCTATTTAGGCCTCCTGGTGTTGTAATGGGTGAATCTCTCTGCAGGGTTTACCTCTGCCGCTGCTCCATTATGAGTGTACAGTGTCGCGATCTATAGGGTCCTCTCCTCAGGCACCTTTTCCCTTTTG
Organism: Allobates femoralis; assembly: GCA_033576535.1. Lineage (NCBI taxonomy): Eukaryota > Metazoa > Chordata > Amphibia > Anura > Aromobatidae > Allobates > Allobates femoralis. The sequence continues at coordinate 377,039,830 of JARQOC010000006.1, read as the reverse complement.
TTAAGCTTTCCTCAATAAATATCCTTGGTTTTACGAAAGTCACTTCCCTGTCTCTTGAGTATTGGATATACAGTGAAGTCCATGGCATGGGCAAACTGTTACACCCACAGGGCATGATGATGCAGAGTAGACTCCCTAGACCACTGGCTACAAGCAGGTTTCAGTATATAAAGGTGGAACTTGGACCGCGCTACTATCCAGAATAAAAGTCTTGTAATGAAAGTTTTAATAAATGATTGTGATTTTATTTCTACGCATGGTAGGTTTTCCTGAGGAAGGGGCCGTGTCCCTTAAATGCGTAGAATAAATGCGTAGAAATTAAATTACAATAATTTATTACAAATTTCATTACAAGATTTATTATTCCGGATGGTAGCTTGGTCCAAGTTCCACTTCTATATATTGAAACCTGTTTGGGACCTACCTCGTGGGAGACTGCTGCAGACCATCACTACCAGGATAGCAAGGAGATATCACAGGTTTTTGAAGTTGTTGTGACTATACAAAACTATATTAGGTGAGCAATATAAACTCACTACTAATTTTGTTTATAACGGGTAAACCCTATGAAGTGCCATTTCTTTTCCAGCTATTCCTATTACATTGCCCTGGTTTTAGACCACTGGATATACAGCTGCCACTACACCATCAGTGATCTAGTGAGTCCCCTCTACATCATCACGCCCTGTGGGCGTAACAGTTCAGAGGGCATGCAGTAGTCAGAAAACCTGAGTTTAGTGAGAGCCCAGTGGTGGTCCTGTAACATGTGGCCTCCTCTACAAAGTTTGAAGGTACCTCTTGTGTACATGAGGGAGGGGGTGGCAGACGGTGGACAACGACTCATTTCGTGCTACTCAGACTTCAACTAGTCCGGTATGACCAGTTGAAGTGCTGAGTAGCACGAAACGAGTCATTGTCGCTGAGTAGCACGAAACGAGTCGTTGTCCACGATCTGCCAACCCTCCCTGCACCGTTTGTAAATGAATCCGGATTAAAGAAAATTGATAGCACCAGATGGATGAGTGCCTTTTCTATTTTTTCCCATGTCACACCCTATGCTTTTCCAATGATGGCTTTGGATGCAATGTGTGCAAAATGACTAGGCAACCAGCCAGTCGCAGTAATGACACAACCAAGATGGCTGCGGCATTACTGTGACTGGCTAGAAGCCCTGCATGTTTAGTGGCTGCAAATTAGGCGCCAAACTGCAGGGCAGGACATCCGAAAACTGCGAGGTGAGTACACAAATACTTGCGATATAACGAGTAACTCGAATACCGTACTATCCGTGTGAGTAGCGAATAGTAACGATTACACTTGCTCATCCCTATATAAAATGTTTTTAAATATAAATTAAATGAATTACAATTACAAAATTATATTAATTTTATTGCAATTATAACATTTTTTTTATTAAATACACCACATTCAGTTTCACATTATATAACTGATGTGGAAAATGTCTATCTAGTTGGGCAATTTGAATTTCACTTGACTTAAAGGGAATCTGGCACTAGCTTTACGCTACTTCATGTGAGAACAGCATAATATAGGAAAACAGTCCTTGATTTTATCAATGCATTACTTAGTTTGCTGGGTGCAGCAGTTGTGGCACAATCAGAGTTCTTAGATGTAGCATGTAGCAGAGCTTACCGAGGGAGGGTGTGGGTGGCTTCACTGGTCCACGGTGGGGATGGGGCAAAGCTTGCAGCTGCAGGGGGTCGCAGTAGTAATATGATGAGCGCCGCCATTATTCATATCCTGGCATGCATGACCGAGCTAAAATACGTGCTGTGTCCAAACTTCAAGAGAATGGCTGCAGAGACGGTGCATGCGAAGACTGCAACCTGCGGCCATTTTCTTGAAGTCTGGACACAGCATGTATTTTAACTTGGCAACGCATGCTGGGATATGAATAATGGCAGCACCCATCTGATTACTACCACAATCCTTCCGCAGCTCCACACTTTTCCCCCACCACCCATGGACCCGTGGAGCCATCGCATGCACACCCGCAACCCACACCCTCGGTAAGCCATGGGGGGCTATGTGCATGGATGGGGGATATATACTATGAACCAAGATGGGGGGACATGTGTATCAGGAGAGGGCACATATACACACTGTATGTCCAACCTCCTGATATATATGTCCCCATTCTGTTATGTCTGTCCCCCATTTTGGTATATACACTGTATGTCCCCCATCCTGGTACATATACCAGGATGAGGGGACATATATATCAGGAGGGTGCACATATCTATACCAGGATGAGGGACATACAGTGTATATACCAGAATGGGGGACAGATATAACAGAATGGGGACATATATACCGGGATGGGGGCATATATACCAGGATAGTAGACATATATACCAGGATGAGGACATATATACTAGGAAGGGGGGGGTCATGTACAAGGATAAGGGACATATATACAAGAATGGGGAAATATATACTAGGATGGGGGGGGGCATGTACAAAGATGAAGGACCTATATACTGATTATAAGATGGACACTGGCATTATAAGACAGACCCCATTTAACATTAATAATTATTTTTTTTCTCTTTTGCTTCACCAAATTTGGGGTGCATTTTATAATTCGGTGCGTTTTATGAAGCTAAAAATATGGTAACAAAATAAAAGAAATTCCAGCATCCAGATTCCATAAAAGAGGTGTCTTTAATCCATATTGTAAAAGTCACAGCACACAAAAATATAAAAAAGATCAAGGATAAAAACTTGAACTCTTGTAATCCAATAATTGTGTAAATGTGGCGCCCCACATGGTCAGGCGTCACAGTGGGGTATTGCACCCGTAAAAGTGGTGTCATTTTCCCCAGCTGCAAGTGGATACTAGGATGATGGGTGGGACCCATTCCTGCACTTCCACATTAGAATAGGAGTGGGAGGTTACCCCAGGGAGGGAGATATATTCACCTCTAGAGGGAGTAAAAGAGAGTTAGAGTAGTAGTCAGAGGAGAGCTGTAGAGGAGTCGAGGAGAAGTGTGGATCGAGGCAGAAGGTTAACCCGGACAGCTCTATGCTGATCCGGAGGGAAGATGAGAGAGGATCCTGAGGGGATCCTGAGAGAGAGTGCCTGACGCGGGAGTCTGAACCCTAGAGAGAAAGAGGGAACCCCAGCATGGATAGACCATACTCCAGGGAATTCCCCAGTTCACCACGGGAACGCTGCACCCAAGAAAATGGCCAGAGTCCACCTCTGAAGTCGTCAACCAGCTGCTGCGGTCTGTTCACTGGCTGCGGCACCCTGCTAGACAGAGCGGTCTGCCTGCTTCTTCACCATGAGGGAGGGGAGCGCCAAGTCTACCTTTAAGGAACCATTGGGCATAGACTCATCCTAGGTGGGGAAGAAAGGACACAGGTTCGTCAACTAAGGCTTACCACAGGTTCCAACATACCACCTGGCATCCACTTGCAGCCACCCGTAGAGCTACCTGTTTGATTAACATCTTGCTCAACTGTGGACTCTGTATTTTGTTGCTGACCATTTACAGTTAAGTACCCGGGAGAAAGTGACTTTGCCTTTGTGTTGTTTTCTCCATCAACCTGTTTGCTTAAAGGATCTCTGCCCCGGAAAACCTGCTCCACCTGTAGGGAGCTTTGCCATCTTTGCCGCGATACCATTGCCCTTCGGAGGACTGTGGCGGCGCTGGTGACCCATCACCAGGTACTACAGGTGGCGTCACATGACAACAACAAACTTTTATCCCCTGTACATAACCCCTTATTGAAGTGTCACCCAGGCCACGGGCTCAGGCGCTGCAACCCGTGACATCCCCTTGAAGACCCCTCCAAGCCTGATACCCAAGTACCCCAGGGCCTGGGGCTCAACATAAACATGTTTCAGACCATAGTTCTTGTTCACTGCTTAACACTCAAAGCAGTGAACAAGGACCACGGTCCGAAACATGTTTGCTCATCTATTGGATTACAAGAGTTCAAGTTTTTATCCTTGATCTTTTTGATATTTGTGTGTGCTGTGACTCTTACAATATGATGAATTAAAGACACCTCTTTTATAGAATCTGGATGCTGGAATTTCTTACTATTACTGATGATGTCCTGGTTTGCATTGCCAACTTTCCTTGCGGCCAGGTTTCCATTTTGGTGAGCTGACTCGCTCTATTTTATATATTATAACTAAAATAAAAATGCTGGCAGAAAAACACACCAAAAATGCATGTTATTACACACAGAAAATGCACCATAAGCGCACATAAAACGTATGGCATTTTTGGTGCCTTTTCCTGTCAGGAGATTTCTGCAACGAAATAGTCAACATGAATACACAGCCAGACCAAGATTCCTCAGTATTGAAGTCTTTTTTATCCCTGTTAAACCTAATTATGACTCAGTTTCTTGGGTCAAGACCATGCCAATCTCTTCATTGAGGGGAATTATAAACTTTTCAGAAGTTCTAGGAACCCTTATTCAGATGTAGAATGCTACACATCTCATTTATAATACTTAAAGGGGTTATCCAGGATATTTAGAAAAAATAAAGTGCCCAAGCATTAACAGGCAGACAGCTGCCACCTACCTGCCAGTTGGGCCTGGCATCAGTCCCTACCGTTCATCACCAGCACAGAGCAGTCACAGACCACTCCTGCTGGGTACAGTATGGTGGGGTCAAACAGAGCAGAGTGGAAGAGTGGAGGGTTCTTTTCCACTCTGCTCTGTAGAAGTGAGTGCATAGCCAACATCATGCTGATTGACAGCAGACTCCCTGCTACCTGATTGAGGGAACCAGCTATCAATCAGCGTGATGTCAACTATGTGCCCCTTTATAGTTGTGACATCGGAAGCGGCAAAATCGCCGACAGGAGCTGGCAGTGACCGGTCCGTGTCGGTGGTGAATGGTGCCAAGCACAACAGGCAGATGGGTGCCAGCTACCTGCATGTTAGTGCTTAGGCACAATTTTTTTTTTATCCCGAATATTCTCTTTAATTGACTTGTCATAGGATGTTCTTAGAAAATGCCATAGCTACAAGCTTCATCTGAATATGTAAAGGGTAAACAGGAGATGATAGAATAAAGTAACATCATACGTACTCTTTATGATTTTCGGGAAGTACTCGATCCACTGACGAATAGTTGAATCTCCCATGAGGTATATTATTTTATTAGCAAGACATGATGATATATGAGTGAAGGGTTCATAGGTTGATAAATTACAGTATATTGGAAACCATTGATTTTTAAGGAAATATCCACTGGGAAATGGGGGAAGCATCCCAATTTGGCATTTTGTTAACACTTTCTTTGAACAATCTGTAAAATCCATTTACCAGAAAAAAAAGATTTAGTATTGTTTCCTTAAAGTGGATGCTAAGAAAATAAAATGTATCCACTTTAGTATTACTGAAAGTAAATTACGAAATATAAGTATGAGTATAATAATGGTCTGGTTTTGCTGCCATGACAATAATTAATTGTAATACATTCTCTCACTAAAATTGAACTGTTAGTTAATATAGTCATATCAAAATTATCTAGAGAAGGTTTCAGCCACACAGACACACACATTAAAAAACGACAAATACAAACTAGTCACAACTAGTTGAAGTTAACTGTTTAGTGCCTATGACATTTTTCATTTTTGCAATTCAATTTTTTTCTCCCCATCTTCCTTTGGCCACAACTTTTTATTTTTCATCAACATAGATATATAAGAGCTTGGTTTTGAGCTTGTTTTTTTAATTTTTTTTTTAAGCACGATACTTAATTTGTATGACGTCATTTATGTTAACATAGCATGTACTAGCAATGGAAAAAAATTCATGTTGGTTGAAATGGTGAAAAATATTCAATACCACTATCAGGGGTAGGCCAATCCCAGGGCAGTGCGTGCAATTGTATGGCCCAAAGTGCAGCAGCATGATGAGGTCACCACGCTGAGACCTCATCACACTGCTGCTGGAGACGCAGAGTCAGGCAGAGGAGGTGAGGACATGACATATAATGGTAAGCGCTCTGTGTAGGAGCTGAAGATTATATGTTCTAACATTTACTGGGGAGAGATGGGAAGGGGTATGGGGTAAAGTGTTACAATGAGGTCACATTAAAGGACAATAGGGAAAATTGTTAAAAAGGGCACAGTATTACGAGGGGCAGTGTGTGTGTAGGGGGAATATTATACAGAGGGGCAGTGTGTGTGGGAAATTTTATTCAGAGGGGCAGCATGTGTGGAGGATATTATACAAATGAGCATTCTGGGAGGATATTTTACAGAGAGGCAGTGTGTGGAAATATACAGAGTAGCAGTGTGTGGGGATATTATAAAAGGCTTAGTGCGAGGATATATTATTCAGAGGGGCAGTCTGTGTATCGGGAAATATTATACAGCGGGGAAGTGTGAGGATATGTTATACAGTGGTGCAGTATGTGTGGGAGTATATTATAAAGTGGTGATTTTTTTATATGGGGGAATATTATACAGAGTGGAAGTGTGAGGGTATGTTATACAAAGGGGCAGTTTGTGTGTAGGGAATTATTATAAAGAGGGTCAGTGTGAGGGTATACAATACAGAGGGGTAGTGTGTGTTTGGGGGGATATTATACAGAGGGGCAGTGGAGAGGGATATTATAGGGAGGGGTGGTGTAGAGGGTGTATTACAGGGAGCAGTGATGTAGGGGGTGCATTATAGAAATGGGCTGTGTTGGGGCAGAGTTTATGGAGAGGGACAGTTAGGGGGTATATTATGAATAGGGGCGGTGTGGGAGTGATATAACAGAGAGGCAGTGTGGGAGGGCTAATAAGGAGAGGGGTGTTGTGGGAGGGAAAATAATGGTGAGGGGTGGCATGGGAAGGATATTATGGAGAGGGGCAGTATAGGGGGGTATTATATGAAGAGAAGCAGTGTGTAGGGGATATTATGGAAAAGGGGTGGTGTGGGGGGAGACATTTTGTGTACGAAGCACAGTGAGGGGAAATTATTTAGTCAGAGATGTAGCATGTAAGATATTTATATTTATGAGACAGTAGAATGATACTTTTTAAGGGCACCAGAAGGAGGCCTGGAGAGATGACCTGTGGGCATGAAATCTCATAATGCGCATATACTGTACTACATAGAGACAAAAAAAGTCGAGAACCACTCAAATCAGAGAAGATGTAATCTATAAGAAACCTGGATGTAAATTGTTGTGATACTGACTGCATCTGATGAACCTTGTAGTTCCTGTATGGTCAGCAGCCTGATGACAGTTAACAACAACTCCTACAATCTCCTAAACATTTTTATTGATATAGTGTTAGGTATACGTTCATGTGATACAAGTGTATCATGGGGCTATTCTGACACTGAAATGAATTATTGTACTAAAAGTGGCACTGCATTCATACATTGAATGTGGTCCTGGCCCTACATTCATGTATTGATAGTGGTTCTAATGCTGCACTTGTGTACTGACCATAGTTTTGGCGATGCATTCATCTACTGACTGAGGTAATGGTGCTGTATTCATCTACTAAAGGGAATTCTGGCACATAATTCATCTACAGATGGTGGTTGTGGCTCTGCATTTATTTACTGACTGTGGTTCTGGTGCTGCATTAATCTACTGACGGTGGTTCTGGAGCTTCATTCATCTACTGACTGTGTTAATGGTGCTGCATTTATCTACTGACTATGATAGTGGTGCTTCCTTCATCTACTGATGGTGGTTCTGGTGCTGCCTTCTTCTACTGATTGTGGCTATGGTGCTGCATCTATCTACAGACTGTGGTTCATCTGATGATGGTGGTTTTGGTGCTACATTCTTTTACTGACTGTGTTTATGGCACTGCATTCATCTACTGATGGTGTTTCTTTACCCTGCATGTGTCTACTGATGGTAGTTCAGATCGATCTTGTACACATGTAGCAAACCATAATATGCTTCATGGCTATGTTAAGATTGAAAAATCCTCAAAATGGTTTTTTTTTGCTCAATCTCTCCTCTAAACATTCAGTGTAAGTTAGGGAATATTTGTGACGAAATGGATCCCTTTAATGGATAACATATTATGATTTCTTATTTATCCAGACAATATTGTATTTTATTTGCAAACTTGTAATATGCTACTCATGGGTTACACAAGATTTCTAGGAGCCAGTATTTAAAGTGGGTAATGTAATTATCTTGCCTCTTTGTATTGTATTTTATTTCCTACCTTGTGAAGGGCCACTCATTGTTCTTACCAGTCTTGTAGATGCTTGGTGATGTTGACTGTTTGTAATGTAATTATCTCACTTCTTTGTCATGACACTCAGAGAACTTAATCCTACTAGCATTCCGTTGTATTGTTATGTCAATTAGTATGTGCATCTCCCTTGCCAGGACTGCAATACTATTAGAGATGTTTTATATGAGGCTTGAGATCGAGCCAATGAGAAGACAGTCTTATTCCACCAATGGTGAGGTCTCCAATATCCTGATTAAGTGGTCATGGGGATATAAGCAGAGCTGTTCATTAACCAGGGTGATGGAGATTCTGCCTAGTAGTAACCACAGTCTAGGGATTTCATTCCCAACTAGAGGTGCACGGGACTTGTTACATGCAGCTAATCTAGGATCTATGAACTCGATTAGCACGTCATAACCCCAGGACTAGGCATTTCGGTGCCGACCGAGGGGATCAGAACCTGGTTTATAAGACTACAAGGACTTCAGCATCAAATGTTTGGATTCGGCTGGGATGACAAAAGCTACATACGGAAGCAACCCAGGTTGGGACGATCCAGTCACCTGGCTACAGACTTTGCTGTGCTATATTCTAATCCCTGGTGAGCGAGCGGAAGGGTGAGACTTTCTTGCCTGTTACATTGTGTGTTTTGCTGGTTATGTGTTATATGCTGTTAACTGTTTGGGAATCCAATAAAGCCTTAATATTGTGGTTAAGGAGCTCGGGCGTTCAGTTTTGGGATGAGCCCTGATTCACGTTGTCTTTCTAAAGGCGTCTGGGCCAGCGGACGAGAGCACCCACTGACCCCCGTGTCTCCACAATTGGTGGCACCGGTGGGATACTACTCAGTCTGGTTTATCCAAGGGAGCTGCAGGGGACTGGTGTTCATGGACACCGTCCAAGAGCTCACAACCAGGGAGGCGTATAAGCATACCCAGCAGGTCATAGGTGAGGCATTCAGGTTTCGGAAACTGCCATGTCCAACCCCACCAGTTCAACCATAGGACGAGGAACAGAGTGGATATACCACCATCAGAAGAAACAGCTACAACAGCTGTGTCGGTTTCATGGGATTGAATTCAGGGGCACCAACACCAAGTCAGCTCTGATCCAGAAATTGGTCTATAGGAGGGCCCAGAATGATGCGGGAGGATCATGAGGACTCATTCGATATTGAACCAGAGGATTTAAATTATGTGTCACATCGTGTATCCAGTGACAATCGTGAATCAACCATGTCTCTAGCAGCCCAAGCCGAGATGTGGTTGGCAGCATTGGAGCCGAACTCCTCAAGAGAAGAGAGGGCTGCTGTGATAGGATATGTTTATGGAGTTCCATCTGTCCGACTGCTAGCACCAACCACTCGAGAAGGATGGTTACGCTACCCAGTAGAAGCCTCACCAGGACAAAGGTACACAAACAGGATTCTTGACTTGCCTAATACACGGCGCTGTTATCCATGTGGATGTCTTGGACATATGGACAAAGATTGTTGCCAACGCCGGGGCCCCATGCCGGGAGCTCATCTGCCAACACAGCCAGTCCAGGTCAGTGACGTCCAAGTCCCACGACTACAAGTAATGGATTCTGTCAACACTTTGGTAAGCCCAGCTATTGTTTACCCAGACCATTTACTATGTTCCAATTAACCATCTCCCGGGTGGAGTGTGAGTGCTCAGACATCCCTCTGGAATGTGGGCAGCTGGACGGGGCTCGATCGACCAGGAAGAGGATGATGTGGAGGTTAGAAACAGTGTCCCTACATCTGCTATCATGGAGACTGACCAGGAAGAGGTCGATGTGGATCTTACAGACCGCTTCCCCACACCTGCTTTTGAGGAGACTGACCAGGAAGAGGTTGTTGTAGGATTTGTGGACAGCCTTCCTATACCTGTTGTTTGAGGGGCCAACTTTGAGGAGGTTGAATTGGGGTTCATGAATGGCTTCCCCACATCTGTTGTTTTGCGAGCTGACCAAGGACAAGGACTGTCCAGCCAGTTTGTCACAGCCATCACCCACATCCAAATAGAGTCTGTGGAGCCTCGTTTAGGAGTCTCAACACAGGACTAGCCAGATCTTCCTCTAGTGAAGGACCTAGCCATGATAACCACCATATTAAGTGGCCCTTTGAGTCAACATCCAGCTCTTTACAAGCTTAAAGATATGACAAGGGAATACCAAGGCCAGGTATCCATCCACAGACAGCTGTTTCGGTGTGTTGCCCCTCATCAGTGTGGAGTAGGATTCTGGCTAGGTGGGAGCAATGCCTAGTAGACCAACAAAACAAAGTATTCACTGACCTCAGGGAGACCAATTCAAGAAAACACTGCGTGCAGCCGGCTAAAGCGCTCAACACAGTGAATTCCTAGGCCCATTGCCCCCTGGGAATTTTGAATATGCAAATAGACTCTGTGGAGCCTCGTTTAGGAGTCTCAACACAGGACTAGCCAGATCTTCCTCTAGTGAAGGACCTAGCCATGATAACCACGATATTAAGTGGCCCTTTGAGTCAATATCCAGCTCTTTATAAGCTTAAAGATATGACAAGGGAATACCAAAGCCAGGTATCCATGCACAGACAGCTGTTTCGGTGTGTTACCCCTCATCAGTGTGGAGTAGGATTCTGGCTAGGTGGGAGCAATGCCTAGTAGACCAACAAAACAAAGTATTCACTGACCTCAGGGAGACCAGTTGAGACTCCTAAACGAGGCTCCACAGACTCTATTTGCATATTCAAAATTCCCAGGGGGCAATGGGCCTAGGAATTCAATGTGTTGAGCGCATTAGCCGTCTGCCCGCAGTGTTTTCTTGGACTGGTCTCCCTGAGGTCAGTGAGTACTTTGTTTTGTTGGTCTACTAGGCATTGCTCCCACCTAGCCAGAATCCTACTCCACACTGATCAAGGGTGACACCCCGAAACAGCTGTCTGTGGATGGATACCTGGCCTTGGTATTCCCTTGTCATATCTTTAAGCTTGTAAAGAGCTGGATATTGACTCAAAGGGCCACTTAATATCGTGGTTATTATGGCTAGGTCCTTCACTAGAGGCTAGTCCTGTGTTGAGACTCCTAAACGAGGCTCCACAGACTCTATTTGCATATTCAAAATTCCCAGGGGGCAATGGGCCTAGGAATTCACTGTGTTGAGTGCTTTAGCCGGCTGCCCGCAGTGTTTTCTTGAACTGGTCTCCCTGAGGTCAGTGAATACTTTGTTTTGTTGGTCTACTAGGCATTGCTCCCACCTAGCCAGAATCCTACTCCACACTGATGAGGGGCAACACACCGAAACAGCTGTCTGTGGATGGATACCTGGCCTTGGTATTCCCTTGTCATATCTTTAAGCTTGTAAAGAGCTGGATGTTGACTAAAAGGGCCACTTAATATGGTGGTTATCATGGCTAGGTCCTTCACTAGAGGAAGATCTGGCTAGTCCTGTGTTGAGACTCCTAAACGAGGCTCCACAGACTCTATTTGCATATTCAAAATTCCCAGGGGGAAATGGGCCTAGGAATTCACTGTGTTGAGCGCTTTAGCCGGCTGCCCGCAGTGTTTTCTTGAACTGGTCTCCCTGAGGTCAGTGAATACTTTGTTTTGTTGGTCTACTAGGCATTGCTCCCACCTAGCCAGAATCCTACTCCACACTGATCAAGGGCAACACCCCGAAACAGCTGTCTGTGGATGGATACCTGGCCTTGGTATTCCCTTGTCATATCTTTAAGCTTGTAAAGAGCTGGATATTGACTCAAAGGGCCACTTAATATGGTGGTTATCATGGCTAGGTCCTTCACTAGAGGAAGATCTGGCTAGTCCTGTGTTGAGACTCCTAAACGAGGCTCCACAGACTCTATTTGCATATTCAAAATTCCCAGGGGGCAATGGGCCTAGGAATTCACTGTGTTGAGCGCTTTAGCTGGCTGCCCGCAGTATCACCCACATCCAGGAAGCCAAGCAGCACCCTGATGTGGATGTTGCTACCACACCTTCTGAGGATAATCCATGTTCCCAACCCCCATTATTCTCCTCTGAGCCATCAACAGTGAGTAAATCTAACCAGACTGTGGCCATTGACTGGGGGCGAATTGATAGCAAGACGTTTTTGGGAGCCCAACTCTTGAATCCCATTTTAGTGCTTGTCCACAATATGTCTGACCATCCTGGGGGAGGTAATCTGGGGGAGGTGTATAGATGGAAGCCTCGATTGCTAACTATTGTGTATAGTGGCGTGGGTCAGTGTGCACTATTGAAGCCACACAGTGCCCAAAGTCTTGTAAGATGTGATGTCTCATACCTTCGCAATGGAATCTCATGAGACTTTGGGCACTCTGCAGTGACCTGTGCCATGTACATACATACACAGGAGATGCAGCATTTTCAATGGAGTGAGGAAATTTTTCCAGGCAGCGGTGCGGCTCAGACTGAAGTGTGCCACACCCCATCAGATCCTTAAGTACTCATTTACATACTGTGCGGGACACATTAAAATGAGATTAATGAGTAGTGATGAGCGAGCATGCTCGCCACTACTCGGTACTCGCACGAGTATCACTGTACTCGGGCGACTCGCCGAGCACCGAGTAATCTCGCGATACTCGTGCTGTGCTCGTGGTCGTCATATCTGCATGTTGGCGCTCTTTTGAGAGCCAGCCCACGTGCAGGGATTGGCTGGCAGACCACTGCAATGCCACAGCCCTGTTAGTTGTGGCATAGCAGTGATTGGCCGCCCTGCACAGCGTGACCGAGCCTTTATAACTCCCGGCGCGCTGTGCTCGGCACACAGCCATCCAGACAGTGAGTGTAGGGAGAGTGTCTGCTGCTGCTTAGGGACAGATTTGCGGCCCTCATAGGTAGATCCGGAGCAGGGCTGCAAACAGCTGCTGCTGACCACAACAGTCCTTCTCAGGACTAATCTAGGAGGATATAGGCAGGGTGATCCAGATCGGAGTCCAAGCTTTCCAGTGACCAGAACAGTCCTTCTCAGGACTAATCTAGGAGGATATAGGCAGGGTGATACAGATTGGAATCCAAGCTTTTCTGTGACCATTAGAGTCACCACACTCTTGTACTTACTACCTTAATACAGGATAGGGACTAAAATCCTCTCCTGACACCATTACAGTCACCAGACAGGTGTACGTACTACCTTAATACAGGTTAGGGACTAAAATCCTCTCCTGACACCATTACAGTCACCAGACAGGTGTACGTACTACCTTAATACAGGTTAGGGACTAAAATCCTCTCCTGACACCATTACAGTCACCAGACAGGTGTACGTACTACCTTAATACAGGTTAGGGACTAAAATCCTCTTCTGACACCATTACAGTCACCAGACAGGTGTACGTACTACCTTAATACAGGTTAGGGACTAAAATCCTCTCGTGAAACCATTACAGTCACCAGACAGGTGTACGTACTACCTTAATACAGGTTAGGTACTAAAATCCTCTCCTGAAACCATTAAAGTCACCAGACAGGTGTACGTACTACCTTAATACAGGTTAGGGACTAAAATCCTCTCTTGAAACCATTAAAGTCACCAGACAGGTGTACGTACTACCTTAATACAGGTTAGGGACTAAAATCCTCTCCTGACACCATTAAAGTCACCAGACAGGTGTACGTACTACCTTAATACAGGTTAGGGACTAAAATCCTCTCCTGACACCATTACAGTCACCAGACAGGTGTACGTACTACCTTAATACAGGTTAGGGACTAAAATCCTCTCCTGAAACCATTAAAGTCACCAGACAGGTGTACGTACTACCTTAATACAGGTTAGGGACTAAAATCCTCTCCTGAAACCATTAAAGTCACCAGACAGGTGTACGTACTACCTTAATACAGGTTAGGGACTAAAATCCTCTCCTGACACCATTACAGTCACCAGACAGATGTACGTACTACCTTAATACAGGTTAGGGACTAAAATCCTCTCCTGAAACCATTACAGTCACCAGACAGGTGTACGTACTACCTTAATACAGGTTAGGGACTAAAATCCTCTCCTGAAACCATTACAGTCACCAGACAGGTGTACGTACTACCTTAATACAGGTTAGGGACTAAAATCCTCTCCTGACACCATTAAAGTCACCAGACAGGTGTACGTACTACCTTAATACAGGTTAGGGAGTAAAATCCTCTCGTGAAACCATTACAGTCACCAGACAGGTGTACGTCATACCTTGATACAGGTTAGGGAACTAAAATCCTAATCTCTTGTGATCTCAACAGTCACCACACTGGTGTACGTCATACCTTGATACAGGTTAGGGAACTAAAATCCTAATCTCTTGTGATCTCAACAGTCACCACACTGGTGTACCTCATACCTTGGTACAGGTTAGGGACTAAAATCCTCTTCTGAAACCATTAAAGTCACCAGACAGGTGTACATACTACCTTTATACAGGTTAGGGACTAAAATCCTCTCCTGACACCATTAAAGTCACCAGACAGGTGTACGTACTACCTTAATACAGGTTAGGGACTAAAATCCTCTCCTGAAACCATTACAGTCACCAGACAGGTGTACGTACTACCTTAATACAGGTTAGGGAACTAAAATCCTAATCTCTTGTGATCTCAACAGTCACCAGACTGGTGTACGTCATACCTTGATACAGGTTAGGGAACTAAAATCCTAACCTCTTGTGATCTCAACAGTCACCACACTGGTGTACGTCATACCTTGATACAGGTTAGGGAACTAAAATCCTAATCTCTTGTGATCTCAACAGTTACCAGACTGGTGTACGTCATACCTTGATACAGGTTAGGGAACTAAAATCCTAATCTCTTGTGATCTCAACAGTCACCAGACTGGTGTACGTCATACCTTGATACAGATTAGGGAACTAAAATCCTAATCTCTTGTGATCTCAACAGTCACCAGACTGGTGTACGTCATACCTTGATACAGGTTAGGGAACTAAAATCCTCTCCTGACACCATTACAGTCACCAGACTGGTGTACGTCATACCTTGATACAGGTTAGGGAACTAAAATCCTAATCTCTTGTGATCTCAACAGTCACCAGACTGGTGTACGTCATACCTTGATACAGATTAGGGACTAAAATCCTCTCCTGAAACCATTACAGTCACCAGACTGGTGTACGTCATAAATTGATACAGGTTAGGGACTAAAATCCTCTCCTGAAACCATTACAGTCACCAGACTGGTGTAATTACTACCTTGATACAGGTTAGGGACTAAAATCCTAATCTCCTGTCACCATTACAGTCACCAGACTGTTGTCGCTGTATACAACCAAAATGCACAAGGGCGTTGGCAAGGAAGAATGAAGTGAATGTCATGGTGGTGCAGGCAGAGGCCGAGGTCGTGTGCAAGCACTAATTTCGCAACAACAAAGGGGCACATCTACTCGCTCACACGTCCTGTCCCAAATTCTTGGGGCCCGCTCCACTACACCGCTCTTGAACCAACACCTGTGTCAACAGGTTGTTACTTGGATTGCGGATAATGCTTCAAGTCAGATTGGCACCTCCACCAACACCCTGTCTTCCACACAGTCAAGCGTCAGTAGCCGTGATACTGCACCGCACATTTCCCAACCTGATCCCCCTTCCTACCACCAGGCCGAGTACACGTCCACGGACATTACTGATCCCACACTTGGACACTCGGAAGTCCAGAAGTGTGTACCCATGGGTGAGTGGAGGTACATGGCAAATTCCCATAACAAAATTTAAATTCATTTGTCATTTGTTGGTGGTGTGGTGAAGTCTGGCCCAATCCAACCCTTGTTCATCTTGATCAGAGTCAGCCTGTCAGCATTTTCAGTTGACAGGCGGGTGCGTTTATCAGTAATGATTACACCTGCGGCACTGAAAACACGCTCGGACAAAACGCTAGCGGCAGGGCAGGCCAGGACTTCCAAGGCGTAGAGAGCCAATTCATGCCACGTGTCCAGCTTGGAGACCCAATAATTGTAAGGCACAGAGGAATCTCGCAGTACAGTTGTTCAATCTGCAAGGTACTCCTTCAGCATCTGGCCAAACTTAGCATTTCTTGTGGCACTACCCCGCACCTCAGGGGCTGTGGTACGTGAGTGGCTGAGAAAACTGTCCCACATCGTAAAGACTGTTCCACTACCTCTGGCGGATTGGACTTGTGCCCCTCTCGGCAGTACGCCTTGGTTCTCCACTGATTCCTGACCTATGCCGCTAGCGTTTTGTGAGGGGAATGATTTGCCTACTTCCTTGACTATGGCCTTCTGGAACTGCTGCATTTTGGATGACATCTCCTACTCAGGAATGAGAGACATAAAGTTCTCCTTGTAGCGTGGGTCTAAGAGTGTTGCCAACCAGTACTGATTGTCGACCAAGATGTTCTGAACGCGAGGGTCACGAGCCAGGCAGCTTACCATAAAGTCAGCCTTGTGCGCCAGACTCTTAACAGCCATCACTTCAGTATCCAGACCAACACGATGACTGAACATGCTGTCCTCCTCCTCCTCCTCCTCATCTCCCGTCCTCTGGCCAGCCACGCTGAATCGAGGGTATGACTGGTGTGCATGTCATATCCTCAATTTGGCCAGAGAGTTGCTCCATGTCTTCATCCTCCTCCTCCTCATCATAGTCCTCCACTGCACGTTGTGATTAGATGAGGCTGGGCTGTGTGTTTTCACCCACACCCACTACTGTTTCTTGCTCCAAGTCATCGCGCTCGGCCTGCAATGCATCCTCTTTGTTTTTCAGCAGAGACCGTTTTAGAAGGCAGAGTAGTGGTATGGTGATGCTAATAATGGCGTCATCGCCGCTCACCATCTTGGTGGAGTCCTCAAAGTTTTGGAGGACGGTACATAGGTCGGACATCCATCTCCACTCCTCAGGTGTTATGTCTGGAGTTTGACCCATTTCCCGACGGCTTAGGTGATGCAGGTAGTCAACAACTGCCCTCTTCTGCTCACATATCCTGACCAACATGTGCAGAGTTGAATTCCAACGCGTGGGGACATCACACACCAGTCTGTGGGCCGGAAGACGCAAACGGCGTTGAAAGCCGGCAAGGCCGGCTGAAGCAGCAGGTGACTTGCGACAATGTGCAGACAGACGGCAAACTTTTACCAGCAGTTCAGACAGCTCTGGGTTTGACTTTAGAAACCTCTGAACCACCAGGTTGAGCACATGGCCCACGCATGGAACATGCGTCAGCTGGCCTCGCCTCAAAGCTGCCACCAGGTTCCGGCCATTGTCACACACGACCTTTCCTGGCTTTAGGTTCAGTGGTGTGAGCCAGTGATCTGCCTGCTGTTTCAGAGCTGTCCACACCTCTTCTGCATTGTGGGGTTTGTCACCTATGCAGACTAGCTTCAGCACAGCCTGTTGCCGCTTCGCAGAGGCAGTGCTGCAGTGCTTCCAGCTTGGGACTGGTGTGGAGGGTACAGTGGATGAGGATGCGCAGGAGGAGGAGGAGGAGGCTGAAGAGCATGACATTCCGGAGCTGTAGAGTGTCGGAGAAACCCTGACAAAGGTAGGGCCTGCTATCCTTGGTGTGGGAAGGACTGTGTTCCGTCCCTCGCTCAGACTGGGTCCCAGCCTCCACAATATTAACCCAGTGTTTTGTCAAGGAGATGTAGCGGCCTTGCCCACAAGCACTTGTCCACGTGTCTGTGGTTATGTGGACTTTGGCTGAAACAGCGTTGTTCAGGGCACGTGTGATGCTGTTGGACACGTGGTTATGCAATGCATGGACGGCACATCTGGAGAAATATTGTCGGCTGGGGACCGAGTAACGTGGGACAGCAGCCGCCATCAGGTCGCGGAATGCTTCCGTCTCCACCAGCCGTAAAGGCAACATTTCTAGCGTTAAGAGTCGAGAAATGTGAGAATTCAGGACTGTGGCATGTGGAGCGTTGGCAGCGTATTTGCGCCTGCGTTCAAAGGTTTGCTGAATGGATAATTGAACGCTGCGCTGGGACAAGGACGTGCTTGATGGTGGTGTTATTTGTGCGTGGGCAACTTCAGGTGCAGGGCCGGAGGCTTATTTGCGGCCAGCATGTACAGGGGATTGGCTCGCACGCACAACACGCGAAGACGTAGCAGTGACATCAGCAAGCACCGCTCCTCGACTCTGTTGTACTTCCCACAAAGTCGCTGTAAGGTTTTCAGGCTTTTTTGCTATATCTGTTGTTATGTTTGCATTTAGTGTATTTTGTCGGCCATCTTGTTTCCTGTCCTGTGCATTGACTTTTGCTCTCAAACAATATGGAGTCCTCAGCTTTGATGTCCCTGCCCTGTTTCTTGCCAATTGCCCTTTTAATCAGTTTCAGATGATTTACCTGTGCTCCTGAATCAGGTCTGCAATCTGTCTGTGACTTGCTCTCTGAAGCCTGGATTCACTCTGCCTGGAATCATTTATGGACACAGAATCCTCCTGTTTGCCAGCAACATCTGACAGGGAAGTAATATACTCTGAATGCTTTCCTTGAGACTTGTACTATGCTTTAATGCTCTGATGTCCTTGGTTGTTTGCCTTGCACTCTGCAACTTACATTTACGTTATCCTGTTGATGCACTAAGTTGTATGAAGCAATACAAGAGCTGCTTAAGAAGCGTATGTCTCATGTGTCTCATTATACCCATGCATTAGACTCTATATAGACTGTATCATATATGACAGTCGGGTGCTTGGCTGACATGTGCCTGATCATGCTGGTGGTAGTCAGGCTGCTAGTGTTCGTACCCCTGTTGATGCTGGCATGGCAGGTGTTGCAAATGGCCTTTTTAGAGTCATCTGGAGCCAACTTAAAATACTGCCAGACTCGGGAAGACCTAACATTTGCACAGGCTCCTTGTGTCGTGTTTTTGTTCCGGTGAACGGTTCCCTGCCTTCTGCCTGCGGACCCGACCCTGCTTCGTACTGCTTGTTGGGATGCTACGCCTCCCTCCCCCTGTGCACTGCTGTCCTCGCTCTGCATATCCTCCTGCCAGGTTGGGTCAGCTACTGGATCATCCACCACGTCGTCTTCCTCTTCCTTGGATAATCGCTGGACTGCTCCTCCTTCTCCTCATGTGCCACCATGATGACCGTTACAATACTTAGGCTGTTGTTTCAGGTATACCCCCAGTGGTAAATTTTTACGCCCATTCTTTTTGAATGGGCATTACAACGACAGGATACCCGCTCCTTTTCAATGGTAAAAATGTTTTGAGGCCCTCCTGCACGTCTCTATCCAGGGACAATATGGAGCCTTCCAATTTTTGGCTGCCCTGGCCAAAGGGTATACTACAATACACCCACTTGAGGGTTACAGGCCCTACTACATGTCTGTATGCATGGGTCATTGTTGAACCTCCCAATTTTTGGCCGCCCTGACCAAAGGGCTATACTACAATACACCCACTTGAGGGTTACAGGCCCTACTGCATGTCTGTATGCATGGGTCATTGTTGAACCTCCCAATTTGTGACTGCCCTGACCAAAGGGCTATACTACAATACACCCACTTGAGGGTTATAGGCCCTACTACATGTCTGTATGCATGGGTCATTGTTGAACCTCCCAATTTTTGGCTGCCCTGACCAAAGGGCTATACTACAATACACCCACTTGAGGGTTACAGGCCCTACTACATGTCTGTATGCATGGGTCATTGTTGAACCTCCCAATTTGTGGCTGCCCTGACCAAAGGTCTATACTACAATACACCCACTTGAGGGTTACAGGCCCTACTACATGTCTGTATGCATGGGTCATTGTTGAACCTCCCAATTTTTGGCTGCCCTGACCAAAGGGCTATACTACAATACACCCACTTGAGGGTTACAGGCCCTCCTGCACGTCTCTATCCAGGGACAAAGAGGAGCCTCCCAATTTTTGGCTGCCCTGACCAAAGGCCTATACTACAATACACCCACTTGAGGGTTACAGGCCCTACTACATGTCTGTATGCATGGCTCATTGTTGAACCTCCCAATTTTTGGCTGCCCTGACCAAAGGGCTATACTACAATACACCCACTTGAGGGTTACAGGCCCTCCTGCACGTCTCTATCCAGGGACAAAGAGGAGCCTCCCAATTTTTGCCTGCCCTGACCAAAGGCCTATACTACAATACACCCACTTGAGGGTTACAGGTCCTACTACATGTCTGTATGCATGGCTCATTGTTGAACCTCCCAATTTTTGCCTGCCCTGGCCAAAGGCCTATACTACAATACACCCAGTTCTTCTTTACAGGCCCTCCTGCACGTCTCTATCCAGGGACAATGTGGAGCCTCCCAATTTTTGGATGCCCTGGCCAAAGGGCTATACTACAATACACCCACTTGAGGGTTACAGGCCCCACTACATGTCTGTATGCATGGGTCATTGTTGAACCTCCCAATTTTTGGCTGCCCTGGCCAAAGGGCTATACTACAATACACCCACTTGAGGGTTACAGGCCCTACTACATGTCTGTATGCATGGGTCATTGTTGAACCTCCCAATTTTTGGCTGCCCTGACCAAAGGGCTATACTACAATACACCCACTTGAGGGTTACAGGCCCTCCTGCACGTCTCAATCCAGGGACAAAGAGGAGCCTCCCAATTTTTGGCTGCCCTGACCAAAGGCCTATACTACAATACACCCACTTGAGGGTTACAGGCCCTACTACATGTCTGTATGCATGGCTCATTGTTGAACCTCCCAATTTTTTCCTGCCCTGGCCAAAGGCCTATACTACAATACACCCAGTTCTTCTTTACAGGCCCTCCTGCACGTCTCTATCCAGGGACAATGTGGAGCCTCCCAATTTTTGGATGCCCTGGCCAAAGGGCTATACTACAATACACCCAGTTCTTGTTTACAGGCCATCCTGCATGTCTGTATCCAGGGGCATTGGTGAACCTCCCAATTTTGGACTGCCCTGGCAAAGGAAGATACTACAATAGACCCAGTTCCTCAAAATGGGCACTTTATTTCTAGACAGGGCTTCATGTACGTCTCTTGTCAGGGTCATCGGAGTGTCGCACAATGTTTTCACGTAAAATCTTTCATGTAATCACAAAAAGTGACATACACCAGCTGTATCTCACTATTGGGTATGTGCCCTTAACATTTCCACCCTAAATATTCATTTTGGTGTCATTTTGGAAGGTTTTCTGGAGACTCCGTAAAATTGGCGTGAAACTCGGACAACATTGTTCACAGCTGTGACTTTTGAGTGAGAAATGCTTCCAGGGGTCTTCCCCATGGTGTTGCCATGTCATTTCAGCACTCTTCTGAGACTTTTGTGACATTTTTAGGGTTTTTCCATGCTGCCGGCAGTCATTTCATAAAAATACTCGTGTCTCCCATAGGATAACATTGGGCTCGTTACTCGGGCCGAGTACACGAGTATCTCGGGATGCTTGGCCCGAGCTTCGAGCACCCGAGCATTTTAGTACTCGCTCATCACTATTAATGAGGTATGCAGGTGCACATCTAGGGATATAAAAGGGGTTACCGGAACCACAATGACAGTATGTTAAAGGTGGTCGGCACAGTTTATAACGCCCTAAACAGGTGACATGTTCACTTTAAAGGGAACCAACCAGCAGGTTTTAGGGTTATAAATTGAAATCAGTGCCTTACAGGCACTGGGATACTGAGTGCAATCACACCTTTACTTCAATGATTACATGTATGATTGCAGAGAAAACTTATCAAACATCGGAAAAACTGCAGCAAATTGGCATAAGTGCAGCACAGCATCACTATGGGGGGCTGGGATTCTATGTATTACTTCTGTGTTATCTCTAAGCCAAACCCTCCCCCTCTCTTTCACTATTTATAAGACACTCAATCACCGTCAAGGACCTGCCATGACGTACTTCCGCTAATGCGGTGTCAGCTAAATGGCCCTCGGGCATCACGTGATCGCAGGGAGGAAGTGGAGATGGAGGATCCTTGCGGCAGTCCTGCAATAACCACAGGCTAGGAGAGCACAACAATAACATGTGGGAGGCTGAAATACTCCCACCACTGAAATTGTCCCCACTGGACCACCGGGTACTCCTCATTGCGCCCTCTGTTTTTGTTTTTACATGTAGGCACTTAGGTCTGATATCCTGCATATTGATAGCACAATGTCGGGCTTCTATGTGCCCATCACTGCATCCCTCCCTCCTGCCTGTGTCTTTGGATTCTCTGGCTTATACTCTGGCTGTCTGTGATGGCAGAGTCACAGTGCAGGAGATTGCCATGCCCCCTCCAGTCTCTGCATGTTCCTGGTCTCCTCTCTTCTCACAGACCTGTGAATGTGAGAAGAGAGAGCTCGGGTCAAACAGACTGGAGGTGGTGGGGCCTTCTCCTGCACTGTGACTCTGCAATCAAAGACAGCCAGAGAATAAGCCAGAGAATCCAAAGACACAGGCAGGAGGGAGGGATGCAGTAACGGGCACATAGGAGCTTGACATTGTGCTATCAACATGCAGGATGTCAAACATAATGTGTCTGGTATATAGTGACAGGGAGGGCGAGGATTTGGCTTAGAGCAAATAGGGGAGTAATACAAAGAATCTCAGTCCATCATAGTGACGCTGTGCAGCACTTATGCTAATTTGCTGCACAGTTTTTCTGATGTATGACTGGGGTCACACCTGATCCTTTTTTGGCCTTGGTTCCGGTTTTGGCATCAGGTTTTTCACCTTTTTGTTCTAATTCCAAAACCTGATGCTAAAACCTGATGGTGCACTTAAGTGTGCATGAAATGGTGTCATTTTTTTTGACTGGACCCCAAAAACGCTGCTTGCAGCGTTTTTGGGTGCAGTAAAAAAATTGATCCATTTTTTTAACATGGGGCCCTATGGGAAACCGGATCCGTTTTTTTATGCAGGTTGGAAACAGTTTAGTCTGAACGTGGCTGGGTAGAATAAATATTGCATGCTTTGGCGCCACCAGAGAATCATCACAGTGCTCAGAGCGCATGATATGAGGATTCATAAGTCTTCAGTCTTAAAGAGGGACGGTAGACTTTTAGCCTGAGGGCCGCTTTACACACACCAACTTCTGTGACCAACTTCTGAACAGATCTCTGGTTGCAGTGAAATCATGGACACATTGTTACATTTTGTGGCTGTGTACAAATGGAACAATGTGTCCATGATTTCACTGCAACCAGAGATCTGTTCAGAAGTTGGTCACAGAAGTTGGTGTGTGTAAAGCGGCCCTTAAATCGGACAACCCCTTTTAAGAATTGTCTGGTAATTATGGCCGATACTGTGTTCTCACACCCCTAGGTAAAAATGTTCCAGCCAGTCCCTGACCACTTTTGATTTTTAGTTTTGTATTTATAACATTCAGTGTAATAATGACTTGTTTGGAATTTTTTAAAAGTATTGTGCAGGCCCGTGTGATATTAAACTTGTTAATTTATTTCTGTGATGAAAAAATTCAAAATTTTGAGGAAATAACATTTTAGCATTTTGTCATCATTTTTAGATACCCATTACGTTTATGGTTGCAGCTGTGCAAATTATTTTTTTGCTTGGGAGTGAATATTTTTATGGGAACCAATCTCAGGAACACATGATGTTTTGTTTGATTTTAACTGCCTAATTTTAAGCCCCTTTCACATCAGCATTTTTTGCTGATTGCAGAAGGTCCGTCAGATTTATTGAATCTGCCACCTAGCGGCTGCACTTGTGGCACACTTGCAGCAAACCACTTGCATTGTCTATGGGGCTTGCGGTCGGGTGTGGCAAGTGTGGTTCAGCTGGAGGCGGCAACTCCGGCAGTTGCGGCGGCAAAAATAAAAAAAAAACGCTGCTGACCGCGTTTCTTTCGCGGCCGAAACTGCCGGAGTTGCCGGATTGCGGCAAAACCACAATTGCCGCACTTGCGTCAAGTCCCATAGACAATGCATGAGGCTTGCTGCAAGTGTGCCAAAAGTGCAGCCGCTAGGTGGCAGATGCGGCAGATGCGATAAATCTAACGGATCTGCTGCAATCAGCAAAAAACATTGATGTGAAAGGGGCCTAAAAGAGGTAAAGTGAAAAAAAATAAATACATTTTTTTTTCTCTCTACCATAAAAATTAGCTTATTTTATATTTTGATAGATTGGCCTTTTATAGATTAGGCAAAATCTAGCTATGTTTGTTGTTATTATTATTATTATGTACACATATAACAGTTATACACAGCAAATAAGATGACTATGCTGGATTTTGTATTAAATCACTGCTTGGACACGTCCCAAGCATCTAGGACTACGTGATATATTGGCGAATGATGCGTGCAGAGTCCAGTAGGGTGGCCTTTTGCAGCTGACAGATTGTTATTTTTTTAACTTCAATTGTTTTCAAGTGCTGACCAAGGTTTTTAGACACAGCACCCAGTGTGCCAATTACCACTGGGACCACCTTCACTGGTTTGTGCCAGAGCCTTTGCAGTTTGATCTTTAAATCCTCATATCGTGTTAGTTTTTCAAGCAGCTACTCCTCAATCCTGCTGCCGCCTGGTATTGCCACATCGACAATTATTATTATTATTATTATATTTTTCGTTTATTTTTTAAGTGTCAAAATATCTTTTTTTAACTTCATATATATATATATATATATATATATATATATATATATATATATATATATATATATATATGTATGTATATTATTGCCTCATCACTTGTGCTATATATTGCAATACCACAGTATTGAAGCACAGTGGCTTGTGAAAGTATTTGGCTCCCTTGAACTTTTCAACCTTTTGCCACATTTCAGGCTTCAAACATAAAGATATAAATTCTAATATTTTTGTGAAGAATCAACAAGTGGGGCACAGTCGTGAAGTGGAACGAAATTTATTGGATATTTTAAACTTTTTTAACAAATAAAAAACTGAAAAGTGGGGTGTGCAATATTATTCGGACCCCTTGAGTTAATACTTTGTGGCGCCAACTTTTGCTGTGATTACAGCTGTAAGTCGCTTGGGGTATGTCTGTATCAGTTTTGCACATCGGGAGACTGAAATTCTTGCCCATTCTTCCTTGCAAAACAGCTGGAGCTCAGTGAGGTTGGATGGAGAGCATGTATGAACAGCAGTTATCAGCTCTTTCCACAGATTCTCGATTGGATTCAGGTCTGGACTGTGTCTTGGCCATTCTAACACCTGGATACGTTTATTTTTGAACCATTCCATTATAGATTTCGCTTTATGTTTGGGATCATTGTCTTGTTGGAAGATAAATCTCTGTCCCAGTCTCAGGTTTTTTGCAGACTCCAACAGGTTTTCTTCCAGAATGGTCCTGTATTTGGCTGTGTCCATCTTCCCATCAATTTTAACCATCTTCCCTGTCCCTGCTGAAGAAAAGCAGGCCCAAACCATGATGCTGCCACCACCATGTTTGACAGTGGGGATGGTGTTTTGAGGGTGATGAGCTGTGTTGCTTTTACATCAAACATATCGTTTTGCATTGTGGCCAAAAAGTTCGATTTTGGTTTCATCTGACCAGAGCACCTTATTCCACGTTTGGTGTCTCCCAGGTGGCTTGTGGCAAACTTCTAAGAAGACTTTTTATGAATATCTTTGAGAAATGGCTTTCTTCTTGCCACTCTTCCATAAAGGCCAGATTTGTGCAGTGTACGACTGATTGTTGTGCTATGGACAGACTCTCCCACCTCAGCTGTAGATCTCTGCAATTCATCCAGAGTGATCATGGGCCTTTTGGCTGCATCTCTGATCAGTCTTCTCCTTATTTGAGATGAAAGTTTAGAGGGACGGCTGGGTCTTGGTAGATTTGCAGTGGTCTGATACTCCTTCCATTTCAATATGATCGCTTGCACAGTGCTCCTTGAGATGTTTAAAACTTTGGAAATCTTTTTGTATCCAAATCCGGCTTTAAACTTCGCCACAAAAGTATCCCGGACCTGCCTGGTGTGTTCCTTGGTCTTCATGATGCTCTCTGCACTTGAAACTGAACCCTGAGACTATCACAGAGCAGGTGCATTTATACGGAAACTTGATTACACACAGGGGGATTCTATTTATCATTACTAGTCATTTCGGACAACATTGGATCATTCAGAGATCCTCACTGAACGTCTGGGGTGAGTTTGCTGCACTGAAAGTAAAGGGGCCGAATAATATGGCACGCCCCACTTTTCAGTCTTTTATTTGTTAAAAAAGTTTAAAATATCCAATAAATTTTGTTCCAATTCATGATTGTGTCCCACTTGTTGTTGATTCTTCACAAAAAAATTAGAATTTATATCTTTATGTTTGAAGACCGAAATTTGGCAAAAGATTGAAAAGTTCAAGGGAGCCAAATACTTTCACAACCCACTGTACATAATGAACATCTTTATCTCTTTGCCTTGTATTAAGTCCACCCACAGGCTGAGCTTCACAGGAGTATCAAGAAGGTAAAATCTGCAGTCCTTTGGGTTAAAAAAAATGCCAATGTGAAAGTAGCCTAACTCATCAGGGCCCCCCAATGGTGTTGTGGTTGCAGCTGAAAGGATTCAGGCAACTCAGGATCATGTCATTTAAATGTCACTGGAACAAACTGACAGCAGGGCTGCACTAAGAATTTTGGGGGCCCTGACTGCCAAAATGTTGGGGCCCCTGGGAATCTGCCCAGCCTCCTCCCTCCTCCACCCATGCTCTGCCTCCACCCATGCTCTGCCTCCACCCAAACATATATTTTATTTATAGTGAAAAATTGAAACAGCAGCAAAAATTACCTCAATTTATGTGCAAAACTTTCCCAACCAGCAATCTAGATGGTTCCTTACAATAGAGTAAAAAATGGAAAAACAGCACAAAAAAATAAAGAAAAGTGGACTTTATTGCCCAATGCCCAATACATTATATAGATACACAAATACAGCAAGTAGTGTGGACCTGTATATATAGAGTATAGTGCTGGGTAGAGACAGACACACAGACAGAGTGACCAACAGACAGAGATACGGACAGACAGACAGAGAGACCAACAGACAGAGACAGACAAAGAGAGAGAGACAGACAGAGACCAAAAGACAGAGAGACAGACAGACAGCAGAGAAAGAGACAGACAGATAGACAGAGAGACCGACAGAGAGAGAGAGAGAGACACAGAGGCAGACAGAGAGACAGACAGACCTGCATTCACTTGCAGTTCCCTGCTCTTAGGCTATAATTCACATCTTTTGGGTGACCACAACCTTCATAACTGAACTAAAACTATTTAACCACGTGACTACAGGCCCTACAGACCACCAAAGAAACATCCAGCCTCTCTGCCTGTCCACAGAAGACCACTTCAGAAAAAGCCCGGGAAGAAGAGAGTCGCCAGCCATCCACCACAGATTGAGAAGACAGAGCATAGCAGACTATCCCTTATCTTATCTGAACAGCAGAGACAAGCTCCACCTACACTGAAGGAGAGAGGTCACTGGGTCACAAGGTGAGGAGGGGAATCAGATTTCCTTTCCAGAGGACCAAGACAGGGAAGTATGTTAGGACAGCGGGCACTCCACCCCTCTCCTTCCCAACTCAAACATACCTAGCTCCATTATCTCTCTCAGCATATGCCTTGCACGGTACAGAGAGACCCCCAGCAGTTGTATTATCAGAGAACACGTGGGAAGGAGCATTGAGTGTCAGAGAGCAGCTGAGATCTTGCTGGGCAATGGACAGGAGACAGGGCCCGGCGCCCGCTCAGGAGGTGAGAGGGTGGGGCCCAGAGGAGATTTGGGCCCGCCCCCTCACATCTTGCTCCATGGGCCAAACAAAACAGCGTCAGCATGATTCAACTGGGGGAATGTGGGCCTCCCTGCTCCAAACAGCCACACCCCCTGCATCACAGCTGGGCCCCCCTGCCCCTAATCCAATGGCCACGCCCCCTGGAGTCAGGCCCGGGGCCCCTGACTCCAGGCAGAGCTGTACCCCCCTAGTGGCAGTCATGACTGAAAGCACCACCATGCCTGAATTCGGCTATTTAATATATTTAGAAATATGAAATGTAGCCGGTATTTACTGCATGTAAAATGATATAAATTCTTGAGCCCCATCCTCACTTGCACAACACTGACTAGGACGTTTATTGACATTCTAATGAGGGAAATGGTTAACAAATTCTTTTATACAGTTTTAATTTTGGTGATTTGGAATTCCCCAGAAATTCAATATTAATAGCAAAGAATATTAAAAAGATGAAAGCACTTACTTGAACACTTCTGAACTTTAACACTTTGAACTAGTGTGGGAATCTCTGCTCCAAAATTGGATAATCTTTAATGATAAAAAAAATTCAAAGAATACATTAAGCGCTTTAACCCCTTCACCCTTGGGCTCGTTTTGACCTTTCTAACCAGGCCAAGTTTTTCAATTCTGACCAATGTCACTTTATGTGATAATAAATCTGGAATACTTCAACAGATCCCAGGGATTCTCCGATTTTTTTTTCAGGATATATCATACTTCATGATAGTGGTCAATTTTGGTCAATATTTGTAATTACAATTCATAATATAATATATTATAATATATAATACAATATATTATAATATAATACATAATATAATAATATATTAATCAGTTTAATATTCATTTATTTTTTAAAATATCAGAATTGTAGTGACATTTTTTTCACATTTGCAATTTTTAAACTTTACATTTTTATGATGTTTCAACAATTTCTATTTTTTCCAATAAAATTTCCAAAAACAATATTTTAGGGACCACATCACAATTGAAGTCAATTTGAGAGACCCATGTGACTGAAAATACCCAAAAGTGCTAGCATATTATAAACTACACTCCTCAAAGTGCTCGAAACCCCTTTAAAGATGTTTATTAACCTTTTGGATGCTTCACAGGAATTAAATCAATGTAGAAACAAAAATTCCTTTTTCGCATAAAAATATTATTTTAGCCCCAAATGTAGCATTTTCCCAAGAGCGACAGGGAAAAATCGACCGTAATATTTATTGTGCACCAATACACCATATGTGTTGGAAAACTACTGTTTGCAGGCATGACGGGGCTTGGAAGGGAAGGAGCGCTATTTGACTTTTAAAAGCAAAAATGTCTGGAATAGATGGCAGACACCATGTCACATTTTCAGAGCCCCTGATGTACCTAAACAGTGGAAACCCCCCACAAGTTAACTCATTTTGACAACTACACCCCAAGGAATGTATCTATAGAAGTGATGAGCACTTTGAAACCACAGGTGCTTCACAGAATTTTATAACATTGAGCCATGAAAATAAGAAATCACATTTTTTCCCACAAAAATGTTGCTTTAGCTCAAAGTTTTTTCATTTTCACAATGGAAAACGGACCCAAAAATGTGTTGAGCAATTTCTTTTGAGTACACAGATACCCTATATGTGGTGGAAAACTACTATTTGAGAACACAAGGCTTGGAAAGGAAGCAGCACTATTTGACTTTTGGAACGCAAAATTGTTTGGAATAGATAGTGGACAGGTGCATAACGTTCATGGAAGCAGGGGTCGTGGCTGCAATGGGGCCCAAACTTTAAGGGGCCCGGGTCGCCAGCTGCCCCCTGCGCCTGGCAATTCCAGTGGTGGGTGCCCGCTTCACATGGATGTGCATCCCCATGGATAACTTTTAGATATTTGCATTGAAAGTTCTAAATTATGGCTTATTTATTCCTGCAACCTATAGTTGTTAATAACATGTTTTTTTTACATGAAACATTTTAATTGCTTTTCATTTTATTTTTTAATGGAATCTGTGGTGACTACCATCAAGAATTCTTTCATTTTGATTTTCCTTTCTTTATGGCGTAACATGTAGCACCAGCTGTGAAGTCCAGGAACATTACAATGTTCATAAAACATCCATTCAGGAGAGCTTAATATTTTTTGGAATTTTTTTATTCTATTATTTGTTTATTTTATATTATTATTGGTTTTTTTTGTGAGAGCAAACCTTTATTATTGAAGAGGGTCAGCAACATGCGAGGCCAACTCTTTTACACTTATGTGGTAGCAATTCATATAACATTAGCATATATCCATTATATGCTTCACATGCATGGTGTTATAGGTCTGTTAACCGTTATGAAACACCATATTATGGATATTGCTTCTTGAAGATGTGCAATCACTATATTTTACTTTATTCCATACATTTAGAATACAGATTTTTGGCATTTTTGACCACCTAACACCCTAGTTAACACACCCAGTTTTGAATACTCCCGCCTAGATTATTAGAAGTATAAAATGTGTTGTATCCCGGAAGCAAGGCAGTTGCTGCTGAGGATTTTACTTTGTCATCACTCTGAGCATAATATAAGTTTGAAACAGATCTCAGTCTGATTTATTCTTATAGTGGTACCATATGTTCATAGTCTAATTTGGAATGACTGGTGAATGAGCAAGACGCGGATGCCGTACTAAAGTGTCCTCGGCAAAGGAAGTCACCCTCTGAAAGGGTGCTGCTAGAGAGGAGGCTAATGTAAATTTGTGAAGTGTTGCACCCCAGTGGTCCAGTTGCCACAGTGACATTGCTACTTCGCCGGTGGTGATGTCATACTTGGAAGCAGTATTTGATCCCCATGCTAGGTAACCACCAGCATTCACACACCAGTCCTGACTCCGAGCCAGAAGGGGGAGTTCTAAACCCGAGTTCAGGGGAGCTGCCCTGTTTCCAGCCCGGAGGAGGAGTTAGTCAGAAAGTCTGAGGAGAGGGAGAGGAGAAAACACAAGAGAGAGAGAGAGCTCTGGGGAGCGTAGCTGTGAGTGAGCTCGCCCCAGAGTGGCGCTACAAAGGACACCGGAGTCCTGGGTTGTGCGGGTACTGCAAGTCACGACAACTGAATCTGGAGAAAAGAAGATTGAAAGTTTCCTGGCGACACTAAAGACCCAGCGGCACAACAGCATAGCGAGAGCCCGGAGCCGCCACCAGCCACCAGCTAGGTGGTACCCGCAATAGGCTTGTGCAGTCTGCCTTATGAAGAAAAGGCAAGCAAGCAGGAAGAGAGTCACAGGATAGCTTACAGGCTGCCAGAACCCCCCAAACTGAGAACACAGCAAGAAGGCCTTCAAGCCCACCTGGATCTCTGAATGCTTCCAGGCTGACTGGACCCTTCTAAAACCTAGTAACCAGTGCCCCGGACTGCACCACGTTTTGCCAAGTAAAGGTAAAGAAACTGCACCCTTTGTGTATGGTTATTTCCCGTGCCCTCCTTGCCACCTCTTGCACCCTGCACCCTGACCACCACCATTCCTAGACTATCACACCATCTCTGGGGTCCCCCGCTCCACCTGTGGGGAGCATTTCCATCCCAGCTGCTGCACCATCTTCAGAAGAGGCCAAAACCAGCAGCGCTAGTCACCCATGACCAGGTTCTACAGGTGGCGACTTCTAAAATCCCCTGTAAATAACCCCTATCACTGCACGGCCGCCTGGGCCACAGCCACCATAACCTCCTAACAAATCAGCCAGCCTGGCTACCGAGTACCCCCGACTCTTGTGACCATTGGATGTAGCCTAGCAGGCTTCCCCATAACGACCTGCAGCTGTTACATTTAGTGAATTATCACACCTTGTAGAGTGTTGGTCAGCAAATGTGCCATCACAGATCAGAAATTCCCAGAGAAACATTGTTTATATGGCAGTCATTTTCCATCTCCAGAGTTACTGGATAAGGCCAGGTCCACATCACGTTTTAGCTTTCCATCTGGACAAATGTGCTCAACAGCATCGTTAACGCATTGTAATGCTTGCGTTTGCTTGCGTTAACGCTGCCATGGAGATGCTTTGGTGAACAAGTAATTCCAAGCGCAAGCCAAAACGTGCTTGCATTTGAAAGTAGGCGTATTCTTAAATGCACAAGTTAACGCTGCACTCCGTGTTATCCTGTGCATTTTAAAAAAATGCATACTTTCAAATTCAAGCACATTATGGCTTGCGCTTGGATGCGTCCACCAATGCATCTCTATGGCAGCGTTAACGCAAGCAAACGCAAGTGTTACAATGCGTGAACGCTGCTGTTAAGCGCATCCGTCCAGACGGTAAGCAAGAACATGATGTGGCTGTTTCACATCTATGCGCCCAGCGTTTGCCTGCCTGCGCTAATGCGACATTTCCGGTGCGTCTGGAGTGACGCATGCGCTCGGACTGTGCCCCTCTGCAGACCTGCGATTTCAGGTTCCGCTCCCGTGCACTCGCCATAGAAGGAAATGGCGGCGAAAGCGGAAGCAAGCGCAAGGGTACTGCATCTATGCGCCAATTGCCTTGCCTGCACTTGCCTGTGAGAACACCTGCGCTTGCACTTGCACTAGCGCAGGGAAGGCAAACGCTGGGTGCATAGATGTGAAACGGCCCTAAGTCTTTTTATCCTGTTGATTTTGACCCCTTCACTCCCTCTCAAATTTTCTATTTTCCGTTTTCTGTTTTTGCATCCCTTTTTTCCAAGAGCCATAACATTCTTTATTTGTCATCAATATAGACATATTAGGGCTTGTTTTTTGCTGGATGAGTTGTACATTCAGATAAAATCATTTAATTTACAATTTAGTGTACAGGAAAATTAGAAATAAATTCCAAATGTGGTGAAATTGCAAAAAAAGTGCAAGTACTCGTGTGTTTTTTATATCACCATGTTCACTATATGGTAAAACTGACATGTCGGTATGATGCATTGGGTTGGTACGAGTTCGTAGATACCAAATATGTATAGTTTTACTGTTTTACTGTTATCTAAGCGGTGAAAAAAATTTCAGAAGTTTTTAAAGAAAAAGAATTTCACTTTTGTGTCATTTTCCATGACCCATAGCATCCTCATTTTTTGGGATCTGAGGCTGTGTGACAGCTTATTTTTTGTGACTTGAGCGACGTTCCTAATGATATTTGGGTAGATGTAATGTTTTGGTCGCCTGTTATTGCAATGTAGTGATGACCAAAAAAATGTACTTTTGGTACTTTTTTTCGTTACTAAGTTAACGGATCTGATTTATTGATGTTTTATTTTGATAGATCAGGCAGTTCTGAATGTGGCGATACTAAATGTGTGTATTTTTTTAATAGTTTTATTTTCAATGGCACACAAGAGGGGCGATTTGAACTTTTATGGGTTTTTTCATACTTTTAAAAACTTTTTTTTTTTTCATTATTTTACACTGGCCTCTAGAGGGCCTCAGAGCTCCACTGTCCGATCACTTCTTTGTCTTTAGATGGGCTGCTGCTCATCTAAAGACATGGGAAATGATCACTACCTGCCAATGATGTCACTGGGACATCACAGGTAGGAAGAGAATCAGTGAAGCTTCTGGGGTCAATGTAGAGGTAGCCCATAGCACGGCTCCAACGCGGCCATCTGAGTGAAATCTAGCATTATTTCCTGTGACAGGGTGTGCGACAGAGCAGGAAGGGACACCCGGCCGATGATCAATCCAAGGAGATTTATTAAACAAGAAAGCTGGAACAAAACACAAGAAGGTAAATCTGCAGAGTCCGCAATGAGTTCAAACAAAGGAAACAGATCTGGGGCACCTCCCGATAATCCTTGTGCCAGATAAACGAAAGCAATAGTCCTTCCAAGAGTCCAATGGATCCAACACAATCCCACGGATGATGAGCTCTGGCCTCAGCTCAGGTCTCGCTCCGGTCACTTCCACACTCGACTCACATCTGATCCTAAAAAACATGAATGTATAGTATGGGCTCCTGGGTTCAGCCCATGCGAAGGGGTGTAGGGGTCACACCCACTGCTGATTGGTTTGCTCCATCAGAAGACTCGCATGGCTCCAGTATGTATGGCAATATGTGGATTGGACTAGCCACCTGCTGGGAGGAAGAATGGCCAATCCTTCACTAGTTGTTGACCGATGCTTAATTACATTACATTCCAGGAATGCAATTCTTGGGGGAAGGAGACATGTTAAATTATAACATAATAAATTGCATAGTATACAGCTAATAGAAAATGGAGAAAGGTTACAACACATAAAATGGCATAGTATACAGAAATACAGGACAGGGAAAAGGCATATATCATGACATTTCCTAACACGAGAAAATAAATTTTTGAAAGCGTCTTTTTTCGCGTTAGGAAATATTGCGAGATTACAGTTAGATGCCGGCGTTTGAGCCGTGCTATGGGCTGCATCTCCATAGGTAAGCATTGGCAGCGTTAACACGGCACTACCATGGCGGTAGCACTGTGTTTGTGATGTCAAAACCTATGTTTTAAACGCTACCCACTGAGCACGGCACAAATGTTAATGTGACCCTAGCCTTAGATACACATCTCAGATAATGAGATCATCTGAGATGTGGTGGGAAGGATGCGAGCTCACACTGCATCAAAGGGTAGGAGGCAACCTATGATGAAGTTTTCTGGGGCCACAAGGGAGTGGTCTCGGGCGGTCAGTTGCGGGGAATGTCACGGGTGGTTCGTGCCCGAGCCTATGCCCTTGGGTGACAATAAAAAGGGTGTATTTACAGGGATAAGAGTTGACAGTCGTGACGCCACCTGTAGATTCCAGTGAAGGCACTGGCGCTGCTTGGGCCTCCGGGGTGATGGGCAGCAGCCAGATGGAGTAGCTCCCTACAGGAGGAGCAGGATCCCCGGGCTAGGAGTGGTGATAGTGGAGTAGGGCAGCACAGTCATTGCTGCACGGGATTGGAGTAGGAGAGCGTAGTCTGTGTGGTGCAGGGTGAGTTGAAAGAGGGACACGCACACATTAAAGTCTTTTGGTACCTTTACTGGTGACTAGTTGTAGGTACACACATCCGGAGTGAAGCGAAACACCTTGGATCTCCACAGCAAGTAGGGTTGTAAGCTTCATTATTCTGTGCCTTGTTCTGAGTCTGGCAGGTAAGGAACCTAACCGGACCGTTAGTTCTCTTGCTACACCCGTGTTGCTGCAGTGAGAACTCTCTCATGGGCCGCCGTCTTTTCTCTCCCCACGGTCCCTGGCTCTCAATTGTTGGTGCTGCGGGTGTCCGGAAAGCTAAGACTCCTCGGGATTCTGGTATCTCTGCTGGCTCTATTTACTCTATCCCCTGTAGGCTCGGCTCCAGTAACCGGTGCTCAGGTGGGTTGAACCGATATGGCTCCTCTGCCCCTGGTAAAGTGTTCCTCGCCTTCGCGTTTGATCCCTACTCTTCGGGTCCTCACACTAACTTTCGCGTGTACTGGTTTGGGCCTAGCACACCTCCGGTACTAGTTCAGCTCACTAGTCTCTGAGCTACCTTGCAGCTCTTCTAGCGTCTGCACACTGTGTCTGACTCCGCCCCCAGGGCCCGTATTTATAGGGGGGAACTGGCTTAAGGCAACCAGTTGGGCCCCTCCCACAGGCCTGGGGTGGAAGGTGTTGGGTGCAATTGGGTTACCCGCTGTGAAAAATCCTTCAGTGTCCTATGGAAGCTTTTGGTTACCTGGTACAGGGTGCCACATTTTGTATATCATAGCTCGTGAAGGAGTTAAGTGCTTATGTCAGTGAATTCCCCTCTCTGTCGCCTGCAATTTTAAACCCTTATGGCCACTGGGGTTCTCCCTTTCTCCTTTTTCTCCCCACGTGTCGCTTCAAAGCAATTACAAGTTTCCAGTATTGATATTCGCGTAAATCAAGTTTTTCAGAGAATCTGTTAAAGTCAGCACTTTAAAATTTCAAAAGGTCTGCTTATCTTTAGAGTAAGAGCTAATTGCCATTATATTAACTGGGCCGGATCACAGCGATGATGTCACTTCGGTGCCGGTCACATAATCTTAGAAGCAGGAAGACTGGAGGGAGC
Source organism: Allobates femoralis (assembly GCA_033576535.1). Taxonomy (NCBI): domain Eukaryota; kingdom Metazoa; phylum Chordata; class Amphibia; order Anura; family Aromobatidae; genus Allobates; species Allobates femoralis. The sequence continues at coordinate 377,003,936 of JARQOC010000006.1, read as the reverse complement.
GCACTCAGTCCCAGCATTGAATCGTCGGAGGGCGAGTTCAAATGCTTTATTATTTTAATAGTATAATGATTAGGGGCTATATACCAGTGATGGATGGGCGGTGTGTACAATGATTAGGGGCTATATATGGTATATAGCACCTAATTATTGTACACACCGCCCATCCACCACTGGTATATAATATACCAGTGATGAATGGGTGGTGTGTACAATGTTGGGGGGCTATATACCTGGGATGGGGTCTATATACCTGTGATGGGGGCTATAAACCAGTGATGAGAGGCTATATACAGTAATGGGGCTGTAAACCAGTGAAGGGGGCTGTAAACCAGTGATAGAGGTGCTACATACAGTGGTGGTGCTATATACAGTGTTGGGAGCACTATATAGCAGTAATGGGGCTATATACCAGTGATGGGGGGCTATAATCCAGTAATGGGGGTGCTATATACAGTAATGGGGCTATATACCATGGGGACATATACTAGTGATAGAGGCGCTATATACCAGTGATGGTGGCTGTATATCAGTGATTGGGGCTATATACTGTGATGGGGCTATATACAGTTATGACTACCATATACCAGTGATGGGGGGTTATATACCAGTGATGAGGAGCAATATACCAGGATGGCGGTCTGCTGCATTTTTCACCCTAGTATTATACTCGAGTCAATAGATTTCCCCAGTTTTTGGAGTAAAATTAGGGGCCTCGGCTTATACTCGTGTCGGCTTATACTCGAGTACATACGGCATTTTCTACACTGTAAGATAACAGTTGATCTTCAACAAAATGGTGACCGCCACAGTCTGGAGACAGGTGTGGTAATATGTATGGTACCGTATTTGCCCTCTAGCAGCGCCTGCTCCCCATACACAGCTCCGGGGAGACATCATTTCCGCACAGTGCGGGTGTCTCTGGCTGAGGGGTGAGGCTGGAGCTGTGAGCGGTGTCAGGGGAGGCCCGGGGTGGCCCGGGGCCACGAGCTGCTGCTACTGGGGGGCTAAGCTGAGGAGCCGGGGGACGAGGGCTCATCCGCACAGTGTGAACTGTGTTATATGTGCTCGTATAACTGCATGGAGGCCCATGTATGAGTACAAGACGTGTCCTGTGTATACAGGTGCCTCTGTAGAGGAAATAATACATATTATTCCTGTAGTATATGCTGTATTGTCACTGTTATGTGTATATGGGGGGGGGGGGTTATACAGGGCAGGTGTGTGTGTATGTGGGGTGGGGTTTATACAGGGGCAGGTGTGTGTGTGTGTGTGTATGTGGGGTGGGGGTTTATACAGGGGCAGTGTGTGTTTTATATACAGCAGCAGTGTGTGTGGGGGAGAAGAGGTGGGAGGTTTATACAGGGGCAGTGTGTGTGCATGTGTGAGGGGTGGTTTATACAGGGGCTATATGTGTGTGAGGTGGGGGGTTTATACAGGGGGCAGTGTGCCTATGTGTGTGGTTTACACAGGGGCAGTGTGCCTGTGTGTGTGGTTTATATAGGGTGTGAAGCAGCGACCTGGGGAACTTGCTTGGCCACGGAAATTTCACCAACACATGCTTATAATGTAACAAATGACTACCCGTTTATTTTTCACATACACCTATCATAACCCGGGTAGCATGTATAACACATAGATCATCTCATAATACATTACGTTACACTAGAAAAGCACATCACATAATACATTACACATATCATAGAACACATACATTTACCATAACTAACTATCACCGGGCCCTGTGAGTCCCAATGGCGGTTCCAGCCGCCTTACTCTATTTACATAACACTTAACACTAACCCAGACCCTACTCCCAGGATCCGGGGTCTCTCATACATGGCACTTTTACATAAGCCATCATATACTTCCATTGCACTTTTACATAAGCCATCTACAGCCCTGTTCGGGCTGCTACACTGTGAACAGCCTCACACACATTCTTCCAAGATCAACGGGACCATATCATGACCCATAGTCGGTCCCAATGGCGGCTACGACCGTCTGGCTCTCAAGCCGTACGCGGTCTCACACCACCTGGTATGGTACAGGTTCCAGCCTGACCGATACCCTACACACCGCATGTGATACATCCTAACACATCCATGGATCACATACGCATACCTCCCAACCGTCCCGGATTTGACGGGACAGTCCCGGTTTAGTCAGAGCTTCCCGCTGTCCCATGCGGGACTGGAAGTGTCCCGCTCTCTGGCATAACATTTCACTGATTGCTGCATGGCCCCTGTAGCTGCCGGCCTCGCCCCCTCACAGCAGCTCACTGGGAGGACTGAGCTCCAATCACAGTGCAGAGAGTGAGTCGTGTGACCTCTCTCCTGCACTGTGTAGAGGGGACGGAACTCAGTCATCCAATCCTGGCTCAGCGCGGCCTCTGTGAAGTTCCCCAGCGATAGATGCATCACCGCAGCAGCAGCCTGGACACAGAGGGCTCTGCCTCCACACTGGAGCCTGGATCACTGACTGGCTGTGACTGGGAGGAACTGACAGGACCCAGGAGCACAGCACACAGGTGTCACAAATACATGGGAGCACAGACTGAGGATAACACAAGGGGGCTGATAACAAAGAACACAGAGGAGTGTGGTGACAGGCTCCATACACTTCATAAAGGCACGACTCTGCTCCGTACACCTGATGCAGGCGCGGCTCCGCTCTGTACACCATATACAGACACAGCTCCGCTCCGTACACTTCATACAGGCATGGCTCCGCCCCATACACCTGATGCAGGCGCAGCTCCTCTCTGTACACCTGATGCAGGCACGTACACAAGCGGCTCCGCTCCATAAACCTCATGGAGACACAGCTCCACTCCTTACGCCCACAGCTTCACTCTGTACATCTCGTACAATATTGGCTCTGCTACAGCCACACTGTAAATCCCTCCTGACAAAACCTTCACCTTATCCAGCACCATAACAACCAGCACAGCAGAGTCGTGCATACACTGAGGAGCTGATAATGTGACGCGTCGGCCGCGTCGGCCCCGGCAGGAGACGTTTGTCCTGGCAGGAGGCGTTGGTCCCAGCAGGAGACGTCGGTCCCGGCAGGAGACGTCGGCTGCATCTGTCCCGGCAGGAGGCGTCGGTCCCGGTAGGAGACGTCAGCCGCGTCTGTCCCGGCAGGAGGCGTCGGTCCCGGCAGGAGGCGTCGGTCCCAGCAGGAGGTGTCGGTCCCGGCAGGAGACGTCGGCCGCGTCTGTCCCGGCAGGAGGCGTCTGTCCCGGCAGGAGGCGTCGGTCCCAGCAGGAGACGTCGGCCGCGTCTGTCCCGGCAGGAGGCGTCGGTCCCGGTAGGAGACGTCAGCCGCGTCTGTCCCGGCAGGAGGCGTCGGTCCCGGCAGGAGGCGTCGGTCCCAGCAGGAGGTGTCGGTCCCGGCAGGAGACGTCGGCCGCGTCTGTCCCGGCAGGAGGCGTCTGTCCCGGCAGGAGGCGTCGGTCCCAGCAGGAGACGTCGGCCGCGTCTGTCCCGGCAGGAGGCGTCGGTCCCGGCAGGAGACGTTGGTCCCGGCAGGAGACGTCGGTCCCGGCATGAGACGTCGGCCGCTTCGGTCCCGGCAGGAAGCGTCGGTCCCGGCAGGAGATGCCGGCCGCGTCGGTCCCGGCAGGAGACGTCGAACCCGGCAGGAGACGTCGGCCGCGTCGGTCCTGGCAGGAGACGTCGGCTGGGTCGGTCCCGGCAGGAGACGTCAGCCGCGTCGGTCCCGGCAGAAGCTGAAGAAAGTTGAGTAGAATACTTTCTTAAATTAGAGAAAAATAGGGACATGTATACTGACGCACCCACCAGGGCCGTGAGGTACTCGAAACCGGGCCGAACAGTTCAGTTCTCTTTCGGGAATGTCACGGTGGCGTGACCTGGCTCCGTGAGCCTGGCGGTGTCATAAAAATGGGGGATATTTATATGGGATTAAATTTGTGACGCCACCTGTGGTATTCAGCAATTGGATGTCCGACGCTGCGGTTCAGATCCACTGGGGTGATGCAGCAGGGATGTTACAGCTCTCCACGGGTAGAGCAGAACTCCAGGGCAGTTACAAAGTCTATTGATGGTGGTCACAGATGTAGCCCAGGGCAGGTGGTGCAGTAAATAAATCAGGGGACATAGCAGGGTGCAGTCTTCACAGTTTACTCAGTTTCTGAAGTACGCCGACCCGCCGGGTGCTGTGTACTCCGAGTCAGGGATCCAGCCATTCCCAGGCAGATTAATGGCACTTGTTTGGTACCACCTTTGTGTGTACCTTTCCGGGTCATTTCAATGCACTGGCTCTCGCCCTCCTGCCTTTCACACATACTGTCCAGAGCCAGCAGCCTTGGGTCCTGTCGGGCGACGTCTCTCTTTTCCCTTCGAGCCTATGGAGCCTTTTCAGCGATTGTGTGCGGATTTGGCTGCTGCACATAAAGATACCGCAGCCTCCGGGTTGCTAGCTGAATCTTAAAGTCTTCCACTAGTCTGGGGCCGGTCCCCTCTGTGGCCTAGCTCCTCCAGCAAGTCCCTCCTGGCAATCACTGGAACGGGGTTCCTCCACACAGAGCTCTGTGGCGACCGAGAGGTGCTCCCCCTCCCCTCAGAGCTCCCTGTCAGTCTCTGGAGATACTCTACGTCCTCTCTGACCTGGGACGAGCTCGTCTGGCTCCAGTCCCCGGGCCCAACTTTCTCTCCATCCTCTTCCCCAGGACAAGCTACTCACAACTCAAGTCCCCGAGTCCGACTTACTGACTGCGCACTTCCTGTTTCTGTCTGGCTTAACTCCTCCCACTCTCAACTGTCACTGCCTACCTCCTAGTGCTCCACTACTTGCTAACTGTTCCATCTACTCCTCTACCTAATCCTCTTCTCCAGCCAGAGATGGGGTCTGCCCATCATGGGGTTTCTTCTGCCTCAGCACCCTTGGCCTAGAGTGGGCTGGTGTTGGATGCGGATGTGTGGGTACCGGGTAGTGCCCTCTCCTTACAAGGGGTGGGGGGGAGGTACCACACCTCTGGCTAAGGTGCAGTACCTCTGTGGCGAATGGACCCTCAGGGACACCATATATACCAGGTTGGAGACCATATATACCAGGATGGGGACCATATATACCAGGACGGAGATATATAGACTACATTCAGACTCTGCGTTTTTTGATCCATTTTTTGCAGTACACTGCATAAAACGGATCACTCAAATTAAATTCTTCATTTGAGAGGTTTCTGTTGGGCCACTCTGCCATAAAGGCCCGACTGATGGAGGCTGCAGTGATAGTTGACCTTGTGGAACTTTTTCCCATCTCCCTACTGCATTTTCAGAGCTAGTATTGTGTCATGTAGTGGACGTCAGCCTGCCATCAGGGGGCGCTATACACAGTACTGTGGACTCAGAGTCTGTGTCCATTTTGGTGGAGTAGGAGGTTTGGCTTACCGGCTGCACACCATGACTGTGGAGTTGGAGTCTAAGACGGTGTCCATTTTGGTGGGGTTGGATTCAGGGAAACTGAGGATTTGGAGTCAGAGGTTTGATTACTGACTGCACATCCCTGGCTATAAACTGCACAATGCTGCAGGGCAGGCACTAGTCTCAGCCGTCCTGCTGTGTTGTATGATGGGGCAGCCTATAGTCTATGCTGTCAGTGTTAAACTGCACTAAATGCATCAAATGAATTGGAAAAGGCAAAAAAATGCAGCAAAAATGCAATAATAAGAAGATTAATAGTAATAAGGGCATCTGAATGTCCGTCATTTGTAAATGGATGTGGTCAGGAGTGGGGCAAGGGGCGGGGCTAAAATATGTGCGGCGCGCTTAGCGCGCCGCATCTACTGTCCCTCTTTCTGTTCTTCTAAAGATAGGAGGTATGCATACGTCCTCACACAAGCTCATAGCCCATCATACAACATCCATGGACTGCAGCTCCCCTGGGTCCATAACAGGGATTGGCAAACCTGAGTCAGCGGGTAAACCATGCGTCGCCAAGGCCTCCTCACCATGTGTCTAGGCCACCAGCCGCCACCAAACCTCCTTCCTCAGGCAGGTCTCCAGGTTGACGACTATGCCCCACGCCTGAGTCGAGCGCCCTCCAGGATCAGCCCTGGTTCTCCACTCTAGGAGTCCTCTTAGCCCCTGCATCTGGCCACAGGTACACACACAATTGGAGGGACAGGTGCTCCTGCATGCAGCAGGCCAAGCCTCCCTCTCGTCCCAACGGGACGGAATTCCTCCGATCTCACACCCACACTGGCTGGGTCTCTCTCACAGACTGAACTCCACAACAACTGAATCTAACTCACACACACCTGGCAGGTTAAGGCCATGTGCACACACTGAGAATTTGATGTGTTTTTTACCTCAGGATTTGTGGCCTAAGGCCACGTGCACACACTGAGTATTTGATGTGTTTTTTACCTCAGGATTTGTAGCCAAAACCAGGAGTGGGTAATTCAATATATAGAAGTGGTGCAGGTGTGTCTATTAGACTTTTCCTCTGATTGCTCCACTCCTGGTTTTGTCTACAAATCCTGAGGTAAAAAACTCACCAAATACTGAACGTGTGCACATGGCCTTAGTCCTGTTCGCCACTCCCACCTGACACACCCACCTTGGCTGTCAGCAATCAGCACACATTGCTCTCTCAGCCGCTCATTGGTCTCATGATTCCTTCAGGTATTAACACACTGTGTATCGGACAGGATTACAGCACTCACTCTCAGCTGTTAACTCACTGTTCCGGGTAGGTTTAAAACAGCACACCCACAGTAAAACCGGCTAATGTGCACAGAGTCATATACTGACAACTGACAACCCGTGTGATGCACCCGGCCATGGGTCGCATCACCACAAGGGGCATTGTATCTGTGTGTGTGGTTTATACAGGGGCAGTGTGTCTGTGTGTAGTTTATACAGGGGCAGTGTGTCTGTGTGTGTGTGTCTGTGGTTTATACAGAGGGGCAATGTGTGTGTTGGTTGACATTTTATACAGAGGGGCAGTGTGTGTGTTGGTTGAGATTTTATACAGAGGGGCAGTGTGTGGGGGGATTTTATACAGGGGCAGTGTGTTTGTGTGTGTGTGTATGGGATTTTATGCAGAAAGGCAGTTTGTGCATGTGGGATTTTATACAGAGTAGAAGTGTAGATACGGACATTTTGGAGAGGGACAGTATGTGGAGTATAATTATGGAGAGTGGCAGTGTGTATGGGGGTATATTATGGAGAGAGGCAGTGTGGGAGGGATTTTTTGTGCAGGAAGCACAGTGAGGGTAGTCAAGGGTGCTGCATGGTGGATATTATGGGACAGTATAATTATACTTTTCTTTTTAAGGGCACCGTGTTGGGTAATGCTGCTGAAGATGGAGAGAAAAGCTGTGGGAGTGAAATCACATCATGGCATCTGTGCTTCATGGAGAACGATTCCAATCAGAGAAGATGTCGTCTATAAGGTACCAGGATGTAAATGATTATTTGTAATACTGACTACATCTCATCAGTACTGTGATACCTGTTTAGTCCGCAGTCTGATGATGGTCGGTAACAACAACTCCCAGCATCTCCTTACCATTGTTAAGGACATACTGGTAAGCATAGGTTCATGTGATATACATATATCATGGGGCTGATCTCACACTAAAATGGATAATTGTTCTAAGCTTGATGCGCGTTCATGTGCTGATGGTGGTTCCGGCACTGCTTTTATCTGTCGGTGGTTGTGGCGCTGCATTTTTCTACTGATTGTAGCTTTGACTCTGCATTCATGTACTGATGGCGGTCCTGGTGCTGCATTCATCTACTGATGTTAACTCTGGCACTGCATTCATCTACTGATAATGGAGCTTTTGCGGTGTGGTAAGTGCAGTAAAAATGCATCACAAATGGGCTGTGTGACTACTAATCCATTTGTGATGTTTTTTTGTTTTTTTTTAGTAGAATGGACTCAATGAAGAAAGAGCAGCAGAAATATGGAGCAATAATGATGTTCATTAATTTGTGGATGCGCTTTCTGCACCACTAACGCAGCAGTCAAAAATGCAAAATCTGCACAGCAAATGGAAAATCCCATTCACTTTGCTGCAGATGATCTGTTTTTGGTGCAGTTTAAACACAAAAAACACAGCACCAAAAACAGATAAAAAATAACAAGTGGGCACATAGCCTAAGGCCACGTGCACACATTGAGTACCGTATATACTCGTGTATAAGCCGACCCGTGTATAAGCCGACCCCCCTACTTTTGCCCCCAAAAAACTGGGAAAACTTATTGACTCGCGTATAAGCCGAGGGTGGACTCCAGCACAGGTATACAACCCCAGCAGTGAGGTATACAGCAGCCTCCCCAGTGGTAGTATACAGCAGCAGCCCCAGTGGTAGTATACAGCAGCCCCAGAGGTATATACAGCCCCAGAGGTATATGCAGCTCCAGAGGTATATGCAGCCCCATATGCAGCCCCAGAGGTATATGCAGCCCCAGAGGTATATGCAGCCCCATATGCAGCCCCATATGCAGCCCCAGAGGTATATGCAGCCCCAGAGGTATATGCAGCCCCATATGCAGCCCCATATGCAGCCCCATATGCAGCCCCATATGCAGCCCCAGAGGTATATACAGCAGCAGCAGCCCCAGTGGTATATACATCAGCAGCCCCAGTGGTAGTATACAGCAGCCCCAGAGGTATATGCAGCCCCAGAGGTATATGCAGCCCCATATGCAGCCCCAGAGGTATATGCAGCCCCAGAGGTATATGCAGCCCCAGAGGTATATGCAGCCCCAGAGGTATATGCAGCCCCAGATGCAGCCCCAGAGGTATATACAGCAGCAGCAGCCCCAGTGGTATATACATCAGCAGCCCCAGTGGTAGTATACAGCAGCCCCAGAGGTATATGCAGCCCCAGAGGTATATGCAGCCCCATATGCAGCCCCAGAGGTAAATGCAGCCCCAGAGGTATATGCAGCCCCATATACAGCCCCATATACAGCCCCATATGCAGCCCCAGAGGTATATACAGCCCCAGAGGTATATGCAGCCCCAGAGGTATATGCAGCCCCATATACAGCCCCATATGCAGCCCCAGATGCAGCCCCAGATGCAGCCCCAGATGCAGCCCCAGAGGTATATACAGCAGCAGCAGCCCCAGGGCTGTATACAGCAGCAGCCCCAGGGCTGTATACAGCCGCAGCCCCAGGGCTGTATACAGCCGCAGCCCCAGGGCTGTATACAGCCGCAGCCCCAGGGCTGTATACAGCCGCAGCCCCGGAGGTATACAGGCCCCCCCATCAAGTTCCAGGGCCCCCCCACCTTGCGCGCAGCCTGTAAAGGAAAATCATACTTGCCAGAGTCCAGTCGCGCCGTCCGCAGCTGCCGACATGACGATCCCGGGCTCCATTCAGCGTCTTCCGGCTTCCGACTTCCTGTGACGTCATTGCCCGCGACTACAGGAAATGCGGAAGACGCTGAATGGAGCCCGGGATCGTCATGTCGGCAGCTGCGGACGGCGCGACTGGACTCTGGCAAGTATGATTTTCCTTTACAGGCTGCGCGCAAGGTGGGGGGGGCCCTGGAACTTGATGGGGGGCCTGTATACCTCCGGGGCTGCTGCGGTATTTTTTTATTTTTTTTTATATACTCGCATATAAGCCGAGGGGGGACTTTTCAGCCCAAATTTTGGGCTGAAAAACTCGGCTTATACGCGAGTATATACGGTATTTGGTTAGTTTTTACTCAGTATTTGTAAGGCCACGTGCACACATTGAGTATTTGGTTAGTTTTTACTCAGTATTTGTAAGGCCACGTGCACATGTTGAGTATTTGGTGAGTTTTTACTTCAGTATTTGTAAGGCCACGTGCACACGCTGAGTATTTGCTGAGATTTTACCTCAGTATTTGGAAGGCCACATGCACGCGCTGAGTATTTGCTGAGTTTTTACTTCAGTATTTGTAAGGTCATGTGCACACGGTGAGTATTTGGTGAGTTTATTACCTCATTATTTGTAAAGCCATATGTACACATTGAGTATTTGCTGAGTTTTTACCTCAGTATTTGTAAGGCTGGCTTCACACTGCAGTTTTTCACTGATCAGTGTCCATCAGTGTTTGGGTGCCAAAACCAGGAGTGTCTCCAAACCTCAGAACAGGTGTCAATCTTTCAATGATAGTTTTTCTCTGCAAGTTCCTTTCATGATTCCTCTCCTGGTTTTGGCACCCAAACACTGATAGACACTGATCAGTGAGTTTATTACCTCATTATTTGTAAGGCCATGTGCACACATTGAGTATTTGGTGAGTTTATTACCTCAGTATTTGTAAGGCCATATGCACACGCTGAGCATTTGCTGAGTTTTTACCTCAGTATCTAACTGCAAAGCGCATCCGCAAAAAGAATGACCATGTCAATTCTTTGCGCCTTTTTCGGTGCGCTTTTCCCATAGGCCACATTATAAAATGGGGTGGCGTGTGAATGCAGTCACTCTTTTTTGCGCCGTACACGCGCAAAAAAGCGCCACTGCCAAAATAGGCGGGAATTACGCTAGGTGTGAACATCGGCAACTATTTTTATGACATAATCTCTTTCAGGTATATTTATAATGACCCTGTCACATGACCCTGTCACATGACCCATCACATGACCCATGACATGACCCATCACATGACCCATCACATGACCCATCTATGACCCATCTATGACCCATCTATGACCAATCACATGGGGGAGGCCCACAGGGTCTACACAGCCTGGAGCCCTGGCTACCCTTAATCCACTCTGCTATGAAATCCAGACATGCTCTGGTCCTTCTAGAAGCTTCAATAGCAAACTATCAGGACTTCATAATTACATCACGGGGTCAGTTGTTGCATGTATATCACTGGTTTACAAGCTTTAAATGCTGCAGTCACAGATTGATAGCGGCATTTAAGCAACTAACAACAGAAAGTAATGCTGATCTTCCTTTTCTCCTGGTAGAGGCATATGATGCCTGTGTAACACAATGCATCAAATACAGGGACCTCACCAGTTTGAACATTTTTACATTGTTTATTCCAAGAATCTTTACTGTCATTTTTGCAGTCTAAACTTTGGATAACTCACCATACATTTCCTCGGTGAACTATACATTTTTACACATGGAAGTAGACCGTATAGGTGCTTGTTACCAAATAATAATGGTACCTTATTTGTGGAAATCTAAAACATCATATCAAAAGAAATCATGCATAAAAGGCAATTAATTACGGTAAATCTGTCAGTACACTAGGGCCATTTAAATAAACTAAGAATATGCAATGTATTGCAATGTAATATGGTAAGTATATCTATATGGCAGTAGTGCAATAAAGAATTCAATTATTCAGTACACACATATTCCTTGATGTACTTAGAGTAGTATGCTATGTAGTCTCAGCAACATGTAACTGTAAATTAATTTCACTTTTCTCTGAGGTACTGTATATGTTTATTGTAATACAACTAGAGATGGGTGAACCTGCAGATATTCAGGTCCGGCGGATCCAGACGGACTTTTGTTTTAAAGTCCAGGTTGAGACTGGACTTGGCCCGAACTTGAGCCCAGACCCCAATATAAGTCTATGGAAACCCGAACACTACATTTATAAAATAGTGGCAGTAGGGGCTTGGGGGATGTAAAAGAAAGCAAAGGTTATTAAAGCAGAAGCATTATACTTACCGACGACCACACACTTGTAACACCAATTAAGGCTTTGCTCTTTTGCCTCATGTTTATTCAAAGCACTTTGACTCCGACAGCCAATCACAGATGCCTACTCCTTGTGACAGGATCTGGCTATTGCGCCCCCACCCATCGTGCTGGCATCTGTGATTGGTTTGCCATATACATTAGTGTATTGGTAGCAAATCTTCTGTCATAGGGGTGTAAAAATAAATAAATAAATAATTTTAAAAAGGTTGCATGGGGGTCCCCCATGTTTTTAATTCTTAGTGCAGATAAAGCAGCCAGCTGCGGGTTGTCATCATGAGCTACCTGGTTTTACCTTTGCGGTTGTCGAGCCCACGGGGACGAGGGGACTCGGTACCGGACTGGGTCTGCTTCTGGGGAATGTCACGGGGTCCTGGTCCGGACCGTGTCCCGGGCCCTAGCAAGTAATAAGGGTGTATTTACATGGGATAATGTTTATCGTGACGCCACCCACGGTGTGTGGTCAGTATGGGGGACCACCGCTACTGAAGAACCTCCGGGGATGATGTTAGGCAGTTTAGATGGTACTGCTCTCCTTAGGTAGAAGCAAGGTAACCGGGGCAGTGGTTGTTATAGTCTATTGTGGATGTAGTAGTAGGGGATATTAGTGGAGATGGGTTAAGGAACACACACTCACGTTTTGTAGTTTCCAAAGCTTTACTGCGATGTTGTTGCAGGTTATAGTCCACAGAGTCTGTACTGGGGCCGGGTTTCTCTCACCCGGATCAGCTTCCTCGTGCTGCGCTGTGTGTGTGTGTCCTTGCTGCTGGCTCTAGTTTAGCTGCTGGCACTGTCTCACTCTCTCTTTCTCTGCTGGTACCACTTGGCTAGGCAACTTGAGTCTTCTGTGTTGTACTGACCCCGCCGTGTTGCATTGCTCTGGTACTGTGGTGGTCTAGAGACTCCACCACTCCTGGATTCACTGTGCTGTGTGTGTCAGTCAGTGTCGGATCCGGTGTCCGTTCTGTGCACTCCTCTGGGGCGAGTGGTGATGGCACTCAAGCTCCCAGATGTGTTTCTCTGTCCTTCTAGTTATCCTCTCCTGAGACCCTAACTAGGCCTGGAATCAGTGAGCAGACTGTAGAGAAGCCTCTCGCAGCTCCTTGACACTACAGTCTCTCTCCTCTTCACAGTACTGCCTCGTACTGAACTAGCTACTTCCTGTGGACCTGGAGTATATAAGAGAGCAGGTTGTGCTCCCCATCCTGGCCCAGAGGTGCTAATGTAAGTCAGTGTGTAGTGGGTAGGGAACCCGTGTGATGTTACTGTGGCACATTAACCACTGGGGTGCCACACTGTCAATCAATAATACAGAGGAGCTCATTATTATTTTTAAAATTATTTAAATAAATAATAAAAAAAAATACATGGGGTCCACCCGATTTTTGAATGCCAGCCAAAGTAAAATCAGGCAGCTGGGGGCTGGTATTTTCAGCGTGGTAAGGCCCATAGTTATTGTTCACCTCCATAGAGTTATAAATTGCTTTGGGCAGGCCTGTGTGCCTTCGCCTGAGTGTGATTTGACAAAGTGTGATTTCAATAAGCTGGCTGAAGAGATATTGCAGAGATAAACCAGGGGAAACCAGAAGGTACCAGCTATACCCACCTGTCGACTGTCTCTAATACTTTACTTTCCCACTAACACTTTACCATGCTTACTTATGCCCTAACAGTAATTGTTCCACTAATCCTTTCCCTTTTTCACTACCCCCAAACTCCATCACTCCCAGCACAAATATTTATCTCCCCATCCCTCTTATCTCCCCACCTGAGCTCCTCTGCTGACCTGCTTCTCAATCTAACACCTCTCCTGCAGAAACACAAAACAAGCAGGCCACTCTCATTCTCCTACCTGCTTGACCTGTCTTTGCTTCTCTTATCTGCTGGCAACATATCTCCCAACCCAGGACCTCCACAGACAACATTCCCCACTATACCTCCCTCATATCACCCCACACTTGTAAGAAACAGCCGCAATCTCCTAAATATCAAACCTATTACCTTGACCCGCTCTCCACCAACCCCTCTCTCTGGAGTGCTCTGCAATGGCCGTTTCGATCTTTAATAAACTCCATTTCATTCACGACCTCTTTACCTCTCGCAGACTATGCTTCCTGGGCCTCACAGAAACATGGCTTACACCCTCCGACACAGCCTCCCCTGCTGCCTTGTGTTACGGTGGACTTCATTTCTCCACACACATCGCACTGGCAACAAACACGGTGGAGGAGTGGGTCTTCTCCTCTCTAGCAACTGCACCTTCAACCGAATTCCTCCTCTTCCCTCCCTTACCCTCTCATCTTTTGAAGTGCACTCTGTCCGTATCTACTCTCCTTCCAACCTACAAGTGGCAGTCATTTATCAACCCCAGGGCCTGACCACTGCCTTCTTTGACCAATTCTCCATCTGGCTCCTATAATTTCTCTCTGCTGACATTCCCACCATCATAATGGGCGACTTCAACATCCCCATTGATACCCACCAGTCAACAGCCTCCAAACTCCTGTCACTTGTGTCATCCTTTGGCCTCTCTCAATGGTCCTCCACACAGACGGACACATACTCGACCTCATCTTCACCTGCCTCTGCTCCCTAACTAAACCCACAACCTCCCTCTTGCCCTCTCTGACCACCATCTACTCACTTTCTCATCCTTGTCCTCACCTGCCACCCATGTCCACCAACTCGCACACCCTCGCAGAAACCTCACACATCTTGATGATCACACACTCTTCAATGCCATTTTACCGCTATCATCCATATCCTCACTCCACGACACAGATAATGCCGCAGCTTTCTACAACTCTACACTCACATCAGTTATTGATGAAGTTGCCTCTCTCATTCATGGCAGAACACGACAAACCAACATACAACCCTAGCACACAGACACCACTAAGATGCTGTGGCGAGAGTCTAGGGTTGCTGAGTGGTGCTGGAAGAAAACACAGTCACAAGAAGACTACACAGCATTCAAACAAGCACTTCTCAAATTCAAGTCAGCACTCACCACCACTAAACAGAATTACTTCATTACCCACATATCCTCTTTGTCCCACAACCCCAGGCAGTTATTCAACACATTTAACTCCCTCCTCTGCCCCCCCCTCTGCCCCCTCCTACTTCTCATATCTCTGCAGAAGACTTTGCAACATACTTCACCAACAAGATCGATCAGGTCAGAGAAGTCTTTACTACCCAACCACCATGACCCCCATGTATCTGGATCTCTTGCTACCTTTCCAACTGCATATTTAACATCTCCCACTCCCACACGACCTCCTCGCCCCATCCCCTCTGTGTTGGGGTCCCTCGAGGCTCTTTCCTGAGGCCCCTTTTTTTCAATCTATACCCTTGGTCTAGGACAACTCATAAGGTCCCATGGCTTCCAGTATCACCTGTACGCTGATGGCACACAGATCTACCTCTCTGTTCCAGATGTCACCTCTCTCCTGTCCAGAATCCCTGAGTGTCTATCAGCCATATCCTCCTTCTCCTTTCGCTTCCTAAAACTCAATGTAGACAAAACCGAACTCATCATCTTTCCTCCATCTCACACATCTTCCTTACCAGATCTATCTGTCACAATAAATTATATCACACTTTACCATGTACCTGAAGTATGCTGCCTCGGATTAACCCTTGACTCTGCCTTGTCCTTCAAACCACACATCCAAGCCCATGCCATCTCCTGCCACCTCCAACTCAAGAATATTTCTAGAATCCGTTCCTTCCTGAACCCTCAATCTACTAAACTACTAGTGCATGCCCTCATCATCTCTTGTCTCAACTAGTGCAACCTCGTCCTCTGTGGCCTCCCTGCTAACATTCTTGCTCCTCTCCAATCTGTTCTTAACTCAGCTGCCCGGCTAATCCACCTCTTTCCTCGCTATTCCTCCACTTCTGCCCTCTGCAAATCCCTCCCTTGCTCCCAATTCCCCAGCGTATCCAATTCAAACTACTAACATTGACTTACAAAGCCGCCCACAATCTGTCCCCTACATATATCTCTGAACTAATCTTATGATATTATCCAACTCATAATCTTCGATCCTCCCAAGAACTCCTTCTTTCCTCCACACTTGTACGTTCCTCATCTAACCGCCTGCAAGACTTCGCCCGAGCATCCCCCATTCTCTGGAATACTGCACCCCAAAATGTCCGACTGTCCCCCACACGTGGAAAATTAAAGCGGAATCTGAAAACCCATCTCTTCAGAACAGCCTACAACCTGCAATGACCACAGTGTCACCTCACCACCACTGTACCCGGTGCTCCACCACCACTAGACCTCGCACTCCACCACCATAGGACCCAGGGCTCCACCACCACCAGAGCAGACCCAACCTACTGTCTCTCTTCCACTGCCCTATAGAATGTAAGCCCGCAAGGGCAGGGCCCTCTCTCTCCCCTTTGTTGTGCCTGTATACCCTATTCACATTGAGCAGCTTTGCACATAGCCAGCCATGCATTCACTAGCTAATATGCTTTTCCCATTTTCTAGTGTTAGTGTTGCAACCGATATCCTTTCTTGTTGATGGTTTTTTTCTGGCTAGCACCTTTCACATATGAAGGTGTCGCCGGCAGTCTCATTAGCGTCAGTATAATACGTTTTCTGACCGTGCACCCTCCCTTCCCCCTGTAGCCATGTTGAGACTCTACATCCTGCTGTAGCCTAGGTCCTGACACACCTATACACGCAGGTTTTAATTGCAGTTAGTGCCACAGACACCCATTCAAGCAATTCACACTGCAGGAAGAGGCACAAAGTTAGGACCCGGTAGTATGAGAGACCTTATAGCAATCAAAGGAACACTGCACACTCCAAGTATAGTTCAAGTGAAGGTGGTAGTTTATTTTAAATCTTGGTGCAAAGAGACAGGTGTGACAGTGGAGCTGACGTTTCGATCACTATTCTGTGACCTTTATCAAAGCGTCTCTGTACTCCTTCCGGGACCTTTAGAGACCCCTAGACTTGTATAGGCTGGAATCTGTCCAAATGCCAATGTGCTGTAGTCTGGGTATGTATCCACTGCGGTTGCTTAATGCAAGTAATAGGAATAGGCTGTCTCTTTATCATAGGTGTTGTCAGGAGTGTCCCCTGTGAAAGGGTGGTTAGTAGCTCTCTTCTGTGCAAATGCCAGTGCGTCCTGCGCTTAGGCTGTAGAACCCCCTACACGTGCACCTCAAACTACAACCTATTTGGTGTGCATTTACCATTATTTACTGTATGAGAGACCTTGGCGCTGGTTACCGAGCTAAAAATGCCATGGCCATTGCATTAGCTAACTTCTCATTTGTTTTCCTCTATATCATGAAGCAGTTTTCTGCTGTGCCAGTATACTCTATTCACATTGAGCAGCTTTGCACATAGCCAGCCATGCATTCACAAGCTAATATGCTTTTTCCATTTTCTAGTGTTAGTGTTGCAGCCGATATCCTTTCTTGTTGATGTTTTTTTCTGGCTAGCACTTTTCACATATGGAGGTGTCACCGGCAGTCTATTTAGCGTCTCTCCCCTTTGTATCGGTCTTTCACTGTTAGTTTGTTCATTGCATTTTTAACTTGTTTGTATGTATCCCTTTCTCATGTAAAGCACCATGGAATCAATGGAGCTATATAAATAAATAATAATAATAATAATAATTGTGCCCCAGGCTACAGAATAGCAGCCTGCAGCTGCCCCAAAGATTGGCGCATTCATTAGAGGAGTCAATGACTGGTACCATAACTGGCTCTTCCCGATACCCTGGTGCGGTGCCAATCAGGGTAATGGAAGAGGTTAATGACAGCTCATTATTGACAACTGTCATTAAGCCCTAGATTAGTATTGTTCAGGCTTATATGAGATCAGTTCATTACTAAACCTGTGAGTAAATAGTCAAAAAACACAAAGATTGAGAAAACTCATTTAATTTAAATAAAACACACAGACACCCTTATGTTAAACCCAAACATACCCTCTGATGGAAATCCACAGTACAATGTCCCGCAAGTACACTCGGCACTGCTGCATTGTGGTGAGCAGAGACATCACAGTGTCCACTCACTGCGAGTAGCACTCTAAGGCTGGGGTTCCACATAAGCCCTCAGTCCGTTTTTGGCTTCAGTTTTCTCATTTTTTTTTCTAAGTCCAAAAACTGACAGAAAAACGGATTGGGTGTAATAAACACCCTGTCCGTTTTTCTATGGAGCTCCAAACATTGCCCTGTCCGTTTTTGAGTCAAAAACGTTGCATGCAACGTTTTTGGCATCAGTTAAAAAACGCATGTGTTTTCATGCGTTTTTTTAACATGGGGCCCTATGGGAAACGCATGCGCGAACGCATGCAAACGCGCACTTGCGTTTGCGCATGCGTTCGCGCATGCGTTTTTTTAATGAAAATTCCAAAAACGTTCAGGAGTGCAGGAGGCTCAAAAAGCACCCAGAAAAAAACGGATTGGTGATGAAAATCACTTCCAAAAACGGATTTCTATGTGTGACCACAGCCTGAGAGAGCTGCTTGCAGTGAGTGAACACTTTAATGTCTCAGCTCACCGCATTGTACAGTGTTGGCCAAAAGTATTGACACCCCTGCAATTCTGTCAGATAAAACTCAGTTTCTTCCTGAAAATGATTGCAATCACAAATTCTTTGGTATTATTATCTTCATTTAATTTGTCTTCAATAAAAAAACACAAAAGAGAATGAAGAAAAAAGCAAAACATTGATCATTTCACACAAAACTCCAAAAATGGGCCGGACAAAAGTATTGGCACCCTCAGCCTAATACTTGGTTGCACAACCTTTAGCCAAAATAACTGCGATCAACTGCTTCCGGTAACCATCAATGAGTTTCTTACAATGCTCTGCTGGAATTTTAGACATTTCTTCTTTGGCAAACTGCTCTAGGTCCCTGATATTTGAAGGGTGCCTTCTCCAAAATGCCATTTTTAGATCTCTCCACAGGTGTTCTATGGGATTTAGGTCAGGACTCATTGCTGGCCACCTTAGAAGTCTCCAGTGCTTTCTCTCAAACCATTTTCTAGTGCTTTTAGAAGTGTATTTTGGTTCATTGTCCTGCTGGAAGACCCATGACCTCTGAGGGAGACCGAGCTTTCTCACACTGGGCCCTACATTATGCTGCAAAATTTGTTGGTAGTCTTCAGACTTCATAATGCCATGCACACGGTCAAGCAGTCCAGTGCCAGAGACAGCAAAGCAATCCCAAAACATCAGGGAACCTCCGCCATGTTTGACTGTAGGGACCGTGATCTTTTCTTTGAATGCCTCTTTTTTTCTCCTGTAAACTCTATGTTGATGCTTTGGCCCAAAACGAGAGAACATTCTTCCAAAACGTTTTAGGCTTTCTCAGGTAAGTTTTGCCAAACTCCAGCCTGGCTTTTTTATATCTCGGGGTAAGAAGTGGGGTCTTCATGGGTATCCTACCATACAGTCCCTTTTCATTCAGACGCCAACGGATAGTACGGGTTGACACTGTTGTACCCTCGGACTGCAGGGCAGCTTGAACTTGTTTGGATGGTAGTCAAGGTTCTTGTTCAACGTTTTTTTTTTATTGAATTAGATATAAACTTACAAGGAAGTCATAACAAGTAGCAATACATTAAGATAATCACACATTAGAAGACAAGAGTCAAGTTAACAACTAACAATAAACCATAACCAATTGTGTCATTCTTATAAACACATGCGGTTGGAGGGTGGGTGGTGGGAAAGGAAGGGGGGGGGGGAAGAAGGGAGGGAAGGAGGGAAAAATACCTTAAAGTTATGCTCAACTAAACTTCGCTCATAGCATATTGAAAGCTAATTCGATCAAGTTTATATTATGGGGGCATCCTGTTGAAAGAAAAACTGGTTCCATGTTAACCACTTGTTACTGTACTTTCCTTGAAGATTGTTCCTCAGAGCGAACGTGTATTCATACACATTGGGAGCTGCAATAGTCCCCAGTATTGTTTCAAACGTTGGTGGATCTGGGTCTTTCCATCGAGCCGCTACACCATTTTTTGAGGCAATCAAAATGTGTATGATGAGCGCTCTGAGCTCAGGTGGTACTACATTTATTCCTATCAGGAGCAGCGCGAGTTCTGGCGAGAGGTCCAAGTCGATCCCTGTTATGTCGGAGATTAGAAGTTGTATTTTCCCCCAAAATGGGCGCAGGATGGGACAGTCCCAGAATATGTGAGACATTGTGCCAGGTTTTCCGCAGTTCCTCCAGCACAATGGTGATATAGTTTCTGAAAATTTATGGAGTCTTGTAGGGGTGAAATACCACCTAGTCAAGGTTTTGTAGTAAGATTCCAAAAGAACGGAAGATGAGAGACTTTTGTAAACTATTTTGAGTGTATCTTCAATTAGATCAGCAGGGAGAGAGATTTGGAGTTCCTTACTCCATGCACCTATGTTAGAAGCGCTGGAAAATGAAGAATCAAGGTTCCATTCTTTGTAAATAGACTTGAAAGACCAAAAGATGTTCGATTGGTTAAAACAGAAAAGTTGAGTTATGTTTAGCGGGAGATGGAGACTCAGATTATTTTTATTGAGTGTACGTTTTATTTTGTTCCAGTTCCCAACCTCTTCGCTTGGCAAATTAAACTTGGTTCTAAGACTTGCAAAGGATTTGAGTTGCATATTGTCATCAAGTAAGTCTGAGAGAGTATGGATTCCACAATTGGTCCATACACTTACATCTATATCTGCCGATAGAGCTGGTAGGAGGTAAACTGAGATCCAACGTGGAGAAGGTTTATGATTTGTTGCATATAATTTCGTGGTGAGAGTTCTCCACGAGCGTATGGTAGCCTTTAACGTTGGTTCTTTAGGTAATTTCTTGGTCTTGTCGCATAAATAAGCGAGTAGTGTCCATTGGAGATCTCTCGAGTGATTAAGTGCTTTCTCTATCTCCATCCATCTCGGCTTCTCTTCTTCTCCTCCCCACCAATTTTGGCTAAGTCTGATAAGCGCTGAATTATAGTAAGCTGAGATGTTAGGCACTGCTAGACCTCCGTGTAGTTTACTTTTTTCTAGAATAGAGAGAGAGGTTCTGGGTTTTTTTCCCCCCCAAATAAAGTTAGATAATTGAGCTTGAATTTTTTTGCACCAAGCTGAGTTAAGCTGAAGGGGGACTGAACGAAAAATGTAAAGTATTTTGGGCAGTATAAATA
The DNA here is from genome assembly GCA_033576535.1 of Allobates femoralis. Taxonomy (NCBI): domain Eukaryota; kingdom Metazoa; phylum Chordata; class Amphibia; order Anura; family Aromobatidae; genus Allobates; species Allobates femoralis. The sequence continues at coordinate 376,983,087 of JARQOC010000006.1, read as the reverse complement.
ATTTGTACGCCTCTATTTTGCCTAACCACGTTAGTTCAGTTTTGGAAATGTTAGCTAGGTCCATTTGAAGAGCTTTATACAGCTTTCCTAGATTTGCATCATATATTTTGGAAGTGGGTTTAGTGACTATGATTCCTAAGTAGTCTAGATACTTTTTATCCCAATCGAGCTCATTGCCCTGTTGGAGGGAGGAAATCATCTGATCTGTGAGGTTATAGCTGAGTACTTGTGTTTTGGCAATGTTGATTTTGTAATGGTAAATCGCAGCAAATTCATTCATGAGTAAGAGAAGGTCCCGCATAGACGTCGCCGGATTTGTGAGGGTTAGTATTATATCGTCAGCGAACAAACTGATTTTATATGATTCTCGATTCAGGGAAATACCAGAAATTGACGGGCTAGATCTTACCTTTTCTGCTAATGGCTCAATAAATAAATTGAAAAGGGAGGGCGAGAGGGGGCAGCCTTGTCTTGTGCCATTTGTCAACAAGAAAGGGGCGGACATATGATTATTAGTAAGGAGCCTTGCTGATGGTGTGGTGTATAAAGCTTGAATGGAATTGAATATGGGTCCTGAAAGTCCAAATTTATGCAAAACCTCAAACAGGTATCCCCAGTGGACTCTGTCGAACGCTTTTTCTGCGTCGACAGAGACCACTATCATAGGGGCTTTCGAGAGCTCAGCATACGCTGTCAAGTTTAAGAGTCTTCTTGTCGCATCTGTTGAATTCCTTTTTTGAGTGAATCCAGTCTGATCTTTGTGGATCAAGGTCGGGATCACTTTTTGCATTCTAGAATTAATCGCTTTTGATATAATTTTAATATCTGTGTTCAGGAGGGAGATGGGTCTATAATTAGAAACTAAGTCTTTGTCCCCTTTATTTTTGGGAATAACTGTTATAAGCGCTTGGAGCATCTCATGTGGGATCGGCTGGCTATCATCAGAAAAAGAGTTAATTAGTTTAGTGATGTAAGGGGTGAGTAAATGTTCGCACGCTAAAAAATATTCGTTCTGAAGACCATCGGGTCCTGGGGATTTGTTCTTTTTAAGTTTACGTATAATATCTTTTATTTCCTGCTCAGTATAAGGTTGGTTGAGTTTGTTTAGATCCTCCACGAGATCGTAGGAAGCGTGACTGAGTCTAGGAAGGATTTGATATTTTGTGTTGTGGGTTGAGGTTCTGAGCGATCATCTTTGAGGTTGTATAGGCCTTTATAATATTCAACAAAGGCATTAGATATTTCTAATGGGTTTTTTTTAATGTGGTTTTGGTTGTTTTTGATTTGATATATACTGGTTTTTGATCTATGGATTTTGATCAAATTTGCGAAGGTTTTAGATGGTTTATTCATATTTGAGTAGAAATTTGATTTGGATATGCGGGCCAATTTATCATAGTCAGATAAGAGGAGGGATTTAAGTTGTACCCGAAGCTCAAGTAGATCTTTATGTTTGCTTTCAGAGGGGTTAGTTACCATTTCCTCCTCCAACAAGGCAATTTGTCGAGTAAGTTTTTTAGTATTAGCTAATTGAGCTTTTTTATGTTTCATGTTCAGATATATCAGATTACTTCTTATGGTCGCTTTGTGGGCAGTCCATAGGGTGGACAAGGAAATGTCTGTAGTATCGTTTTCTTGAAAATATAATTTAAGTGAATCTTGGATTTCAGATTTATATTGTGGGTGGGTAAATAGATATGAATTAGCTCTCCATGGAGAAAGAGAGTTGAAAGGAGGGCTGTTAGAAATCTCAAAGAGGATGGGAGAGTGGTCCGACCACGTTCTTGGTAGAATGGATATAGTTTTAAATTTTGACAGTGAGTGTATGTTTGTTAGTACCAAATCGATTCTGGAAAATGATTTATGGACGTTAGAATAGTGAGTAAACTCTAAAGAGGAGGTATGTAAACATCTAAATACGTCAAAGAGCTCCTCCTTTTGTAAAAGTGGGTCCAATTTCGTATTCAGATTCCTTGATTTATTAGACGAATCTAATAGGGGGTTCGGGACAGAATTGAAGTCGCCAAATATCAGAAGCATCCCTTTCTGTTTTTCATGTATTAGGGTAAAGAGACGTTTAAGGAAGGTAATTTGGCCATTGTTAGGGGTGTAAACGTTTACAAGAGTGTGGATTACTTTGTTAACCTTACAGATCAGGATTATGTACCTGCCCTCGTCGTCTTTGATCAGCTCAATTTCCTCAAACTTCAGCGTTCCTTTTATGATTATTGCTACTCCCGCTTTCTTTTTGGAATTAGATGAAAAGTATACATGGGGGAATCTTTTATTACTAAATTTAGGAGGATTATGTAGAGGAAATCTAGTCTCCTGAATTCCAGCTATGTCAACGTGGTTTGAGTTTAGCTCCTTCCATACACTAAATCGTTTTTGTGGTGAATTTAGACCATTTGCGTTTAGGGACAGGAGTTTCATCATTACGGCGTCAGTTAAGCAGTTAAATTGAGATGCTGGTCAAGAAGGGGGGGTGAGGAGGAGAAATTAGGAGGGAAAACAGAGGAGGAGGGGTAGTTAAGGTGGGTTCAACAAACTTTAGAAGAAAAAAGAATAAATATATAAGTTCGACCAACGGTCGTGTTGTGGAGGAAGAGTTCCAAGGAACTACTGTAGGTCTTCCTCTTGGGCTAACGGTAGGGCCTATGGTGCAATATTTCTAACCTAAATCATTTGGCAGAGTTATTCTTTTATATGTAGGTGTTTGAGGAGTTTCAAGCCTTCCATGGGATCCTCAATGGTGATTTGCTTCTGTTTGTGATGAAATATGACAGAGGTGGTTGGTCGGCCCCATCTATAGGTAATCTGTTGTTTTCTTAGAACCTCTGTGACTGGCCTTAGAAGTCTCCTTTTAGTGGCAGTTTCTTTTGAGATGTCAGAGAAGATTTTTAAAGATTCATAAGGAGCCGGTAGGCAAGCATGTTGCCTAGTGTAGTTATTTATTTTATCTTTCGTCTGGAAAAACGTAAATTTAACAATAACATCACGAGGGGTGTCTTCAGGTATGCGTAGGGGTTTGGGGAGTCTGTGAGCCCTCTCAATTGATAATTCTATATCCGGTAAGGACGGGATCAGCTTTCTGGTCAGATTTTTGACAAAGGGAATTAGCTCATGTGTTTTTGTTTGTTCTGATATTCCTCTAATTTTTAAGTTGGATCTACGGTCACGGTCCTCCCTATCTATAATCCTATCTGTAAGGTGCTTAATTTCATCTTTAGCTTTTGTTAGCTCTGAGCAGCATGTTTTAAGTTCTTTCTTTAGATTTCCTACATCTGTTTCGGTTTGATCTAGTCGTGAATTAATGGTGTTGATCGAAGATTTAATTTCTGCAAATTGCTCCCTCATTTCTTCCTTAAGGGAAGAGAAAAGTTGGAGAAGGAAGTTCTTGTCTGGAATTTGAGTTTGGTCCAGGATAAAGTTGGGGTCATTATTAGCTTGTGTGACCTTAATCCTCTGCCTCGCAGGACTTCTACATTGCAATTGAATCTCATCTTGTGGAGGAGGATTAGGATTTTGGCGTAGGGGTGAATCCATCTCTTTTCTTTTGGAACTATGATGAGTGGATTCGTATATAATTGAGTCGTCGCTGGACTCATGGGTTTCAGGTGTAGATGAACTTTTCGTGTGTTTGTCTCTTCCTTTCGGGTTTTTACCTGGACTATGTGCCATAGTTGGTATCTTGCTCTTAGAGCTTAATTGATGTGCATCCATTGTTTTTTCGTTAGATGGAATGGTGGAAGAGGGTCTGGTTTTGGAGGGCATTAGATTTCTGGAAACTAAGGTGTAACAGAGAGGTCTGATGTTTAGTTGGGTTTAATTTCACTGACCTTGAGGTACTAGGTTGTTCACAAGTTCAATGACTCTGGGTGGAGTCGCTACTTCTGGAGTTCAAGGGGTGGAGAAAGTACGTATCTAGGACTTCAGAACAGTCTTATATTGCTGCCCTCAGTATCTTGGGTCAATGTCGCTGAAGTGCTTTGGTGGCAAGAGAACCCCACTGTAAGCAGTAATGATCCCTCTGGTCCTTATGACGTGCTGTTACTTATTTGTCATACAGCAGCTTTTGTGACTGTCTGCACTAGTCCTTCTAATGTAGATCTCAGTGAGTAGTTTATGTCCTTATACAGATTTTTGTGTGCTGCAGGGCTACGATTTATTTATTTATTTTTTTGTAAGAGATCTCTGATTGGTAAGATCCCTTGCCTGCCCGGAGACAGTTCAGTTCAGCTCTACAATATAGAGACTGCTGTTCATACACAATTTTTAGTCTGAAGGTGTCACACTTTTATGCTCTGCTCGACATCTGCCTCTCTGTCTGTGTAGGAGAGAACTAGAAAGGGCTTCAGGCACTAAGTCTGTATCTTTGTCTCCTGAACTCAGTGGTTCGCCTCTGTAGCAAGGACTTCCTACATATAGTATGTCAACAAACATATATATAGTATGTCTTTAAATGTCTGTAAATCCCTTATCTGCAGGATACCCTTGTAGTGGGCTTATCTGTGAGGTAAATAAGTATAATGTGTCAACAAAGGAGCCTCAGATTATCACTGTTCTTTTGTGCTCTGCAGACTTTCTTATGGCGAATGGTGTCAGCTTCTAGTGTTATAGCACTTGAGTGCCAACAGATTTGTGACTTCTGACAGTTAATACAGATAGATTTACTTCACAGCAACTTCAGCTTGTTAGCTAATAGCTTTATGAGGCTGTGTCACAGTATGGGGCTTTGTTTCAGCAGTGGGGACCTCTTTCTGCTCCAGAGATCACTCCGCCCCTCATACCTGCTGTTAATAAAGTAGTTCCTCTCTTCCACTGGGGATTATGTGCACCGTGGGTCTCACCTGCACACACCACACCTACGATCGATGTGGCAGGACTCAAGTAAGTCTCTTAACCCCCCTCACGGCTGTTGTGGTAGGCAGAACAGGGTGGAGCGGGACGGCGCAGACTGGTACGGGTCCCTACCGTTATGCAGGTCACAGCTCCGGTAATGTGCTGCAGCTTCAAGTCCCCGCCGGGTTATGCTTCAATGTGCCAGCTGTTGCCAGTACCCTTCACTCAGGCCAGCTTGATTTTCTGCAGCAGTGATGACATGTGGGGCCAAGATGGCGCCGGTCCCTTAGAGCTGTGAGGGAGATGGGATCACCTTCGATGTAAGCGTTCCTCCTGGGTGAAAATCAACCAATCAAGCAAACTCGCCTCGCTTTTCCTCTGAGTAATAGTGATCAGGTTGACAGCTTCTATGTGGTAGAAAATGACCTAAAAGGACATTAACTCCGTCGCTTTTTAGTAAGCACCGGGAGCTCCTTGTGAGTGCGACTTCACATGGAGCCGCAGGCCACGCCTGGTAGTCAAGGTTCTTTATCCACCATCCGCACAATCTTGCGTTGAAATCTCTCGTCAATTTTTCTTTTCAGTCCACATCTAGGGAAGATAGCCACAGTGCCATGGGCTTTAAACTTCTTGATGACACTACGCACGGTAGACATAGGAACATTCAGGTCTTTGGAGATGGAATTGTAGCTTTGAGATTGCTCATGCTTCCTCACAATTTGGTTTCTCAAGTCCTCAGACAGTTCTTTGGTCTTCTTTCTTTTCTCCATGCTCAATGTGTATACACAAGGACACAGGACAGAGGTTGAGTCAACTTTAATCCATGTCAACTAGCTGCAAATGTGATTTAGTTATTGCCAACACCTGTTAGGTGCCACAGGTAAGTTACAGGTGCTGTTAATTACACAAATTAGAGAAGCATCACATGATTTTTCTAAGAGTGCCAATACTTTTGTCCACCCCCTTTTAAATGTTTGGTGTGGAATTATATCCAATTTGGCTTTAGGACAATTCTTTTTGTGTTTTTTTCATTGAAGACAAATTAAATGAAGATAATAATACCAAAGAATTTGTGAGTGCAATCATTTTCAGGAAGAAACTGAGTATTATCTGACAGAATTGCAGGGGTGTTCAATACTTTTGGCCAACACTGTAGGAGAACTGAGTGGGTTTAGGTGGACATTTTTTAAACTAAATTATTTTTCTGTGTTTTTTAACTCTTTACTCACAGGATTGGTAATGTGTGTATCTCATAGAAGACTGGACATTACCAATCTAGGGCTTAATGACAGTTGTCAATACTCAGCTGTAATCAACCCCTTACATTACCCTTATTGCCACTGCAATAGAGCATCAGGAAAAGTCAGGCAAAGTGCCAGAAATTTGCGCTTCTAATGAATGTGCCAATTTCTGGGGCGGCTGAGGGGTGCTATTCTTTATCCTGGGAAGTCTAATAACTATGGGCCTCATAACACTGAGCAGCCCCCATCTTCCTGGTATTACCTTGGCTGGCAATCAAAAACAGAGCAGAGCCCACACATTTATTTTTAAATTATTTATTTAAATAATTGAAAAAATATAATGTCCTCCATTGTATTTTTGATAGCTATCCAAGCTAAAACTGGGACGCCGGGGCTGGCATGCTTTCTCTGCACTGAGAAACAAAAATACAGAAGACCCCTATGCAATTTTTTTTATTTTATTTTATTTTTACTCACCTATGATGGCAGGTTCATTGCCAATACACTAATGTATATGGTAACTAATTACAGATGTCGTTACAATAGGTGTGGGTACAACAGCCAATCACAGATGCTGTCAAATAGAGTCGCTGTCTGTGATTAGCTGTTGGAGTTAGTGATGTGAATATTCATGAGGTTAATGAGGGGATCAGGAAACAAGTGTGACTGCAGCTTGAGACTGGTATTAATTCATCTGCTTTAATCATCATATGGCTTATTTTTACAGCCCTCACTAGCTATACCTGAACAGTAAGGCTAACTTCACACCACGATTTTGTGCAGTCAGGTTCTGTCCGGTGTTTTGCAGGAAGCACCGGACAGAACCTGACAGCCCTGGACAAAACAACCAGAGGGAAAATATGCCCTCCGATCCTGTTTTCTGCCGGAATCAGTGGCTGCCGCTGTCCAAGTGCTGAAATTGCAGCATAGCAGCTGAAAGGAGCTTTCCAAGTGTTGAAATTTCAGCTGGGGAGCTCTCTTTCAGCACCCAGCGTCCGGAAACCAGTCTGATTTTATGTCGGAGCCAGCGCGATCCAGCCACCATAGACTCCCATGTTCCGATTTTGTCCGATTTTTGCCCCAGAGACAAAAAATGCTGCAAGCTCCGATTTTGTGTCCAGGGCAAAAAATGAAATCCCCCGGATCCAGCCGGACAGACAGCAAAACAGACGGCAAATAGCTGCTATCCGGCGCCATCCGGCACCATAGGGATACAATAGGGGCCAAATCAGATCCAGGGCTGTCCGGTTCACACCGGACAGCCAGGGAACACAAAAATTGTGGTGTGATGCCAGCCTAACACGGACGTCTCAGGGATGTCTGTGTTCAGGGTTTTTACAGTCCGGGTTCACTCATCACTAAATATAACCACTTTAAGTCAGAAAAATGCTAAAAATGTCAATAAAATATTTTTTTATGTATGTTAATTAAATTGAAACTAGTATTTACCTTGTAAAGAGATTTTTCTGAAGTTTGGTTAGATAGGTATAAGGACTGTTTCCACTCTTCAAAGATATAAAAGACTCACACGCTACACCAGGAGGTCTAATACAGTAGAAGGACTCTCCATATCGTTCATCCATGTAGTTACATTTCTCTGCTTTAGTATCTAAAGAAAATCCACATTCTGTCTCTACTTCTTGACTTTTATTGAGAAATTTACCAGTATATTTGATATATTTATATCCATCCATCCTTGACTTCCATAAGGCAGAGACTCCTTCGCTCGGATGCATCAAGAGTATAGATATCTTCATCTCACCTTCCCAAAATAGAGTAAAATACACATTATAGGTCCCATTGTTAAAATCTTTGATTTGTCCAGAAGCTCCAGCTCCAAGTGTTGTTGAAAAAATACGAGCTCTTAAGAAGTCTCCTCCGTAGGTTTTTTTTTTTCCCAAGAAGTTATACATCTCCACCTGAACTGTTATGGTGTCTCCAACACTGTACATAGGTTTATAGTCTACGATGGTTGCAGTGCTCATTTTGGCACTGGTTGTTACATTTAAAAATGTAAAATCCACATTTGGAACAGTACGATTTACGAGATTCAATAGCTCACTAATTTGCCCGTCTATGCTCTTTGGCTCAGTTGATGGGATTGATGTTTTAACCATTTCAAATACAGAGATATACTGGTCATAATGCTGATGAGAAATTAGCAATATTTATTTGGTTATACAAGTGAAAACATTGAGAAATGCATGATAACATCTCATGAAGGACATACCTTAAGATGAATGATGAAGCTCAGTAAGGTGATGAAAAATATTGCAAGACATGAGACCATCTTAAACTGCATTGTGTTAGGAATGGACATTCTACTGGTTCTCCTAAAATAAGGATCAAGACAATTGTCAAATAATCGAAAGACATGCTAATTTTTTGGATTATAAAACGGGAAACAGGGGTGCGTCATACAATCCAAATACAATTACACATTAACCCTTTATAACACAGGTAGAAGAAAACAGACCTGTCACGACCTGCATTGATGTTAAGGTTGGCTTGTAACGTTTATAGACTATTTTGTGACAGGTCTGTTTTTTCTTCTACCTGTGTTTTAAAGGGTTAATTTGTAATTGTATTCAACATGTGTGCTATAAGGCGTCACTTTTAGAAGTGTATTTAAAGAGGGTGGGGGGAACTAATGGTATAGGCATTTGACAAAGGACGTTGTCTGAAACGCGACCAGCGTTGTGGGACTATATTCCCCGTACACGATGGTTTTATGCTAATTTAGCACAATAAAAATAATCTTAAAAGAAGATACAAGAGTCCAGTGCTGGATTCATGGATTGAATGGATTCCAGATATCCCTATCCTGGCACTACCAGCTTTAGGTGATCCCAGTCAAGAGCACCATCCCCCAACTCTCTTCCTTCCAGTGTTTAAAGGACTTGTATACATGGATTGGAGGCCATGTACAAGGTGAGCGACATATAGCCAGGATGGGGGGACATGTACAATGTGAGCGACATACCATGATGGGGGGCCATGTACAAGGTGAGGGACATATACAAGCTGAGGGACATGTACCAGGATGAGGGACATATACTGTATACCAAAATAGAGGATAAATATACAAGGATGACGGACGTATAAACTAGGATGGTGACATATACAAATTGTAAGATGGACACTGGCATTTTAAGACTGACCCCATTTAACATTACAAAAAAAAAATTCTCTTTTCTTTTACCAAATTTGGTGTGCTTCTTATAATCTGGTACGATATAAAGTTATAAAGTGAAAAATACGGTGGATGCTTTGATTTTGATACTTCCAGGTATTTGGCTTTATTGATACAGTCATGTGTGGATTACATGCATCTTTAGTGTGCTTCTGCATGGAATATAATTCTGTGAAGACAAAATCCACATAAAAACCAGCACACCCACAGGAGAAATTGACATGCTACTAGGAATGAGCAAACCCGAAATGTAAAGTGCAGGATTTGCATCGGACACCGGGTGTCCGGGGCTCTAACTTGAACACAGACTTAAAAACATGTAATCTCAGTGTTTGGGTGCTGTTTAAATGTTAATAGAGTTGTGTTGAAAGGCTTCAGTCAATCAACAAGCTTTATTTCATACGAAAGGTGACGGTATGCTGCTGTGAACAACAAAGGTAAAAATATGATAGAATCTCTCACTAGCCTGATTGTCAGTAGAGTTGAGCGATGTCCGATTCGAATTGTTCGCCAATCTCAAATGCGAGCTGTTTTAGGCGATGTTCGAGTCATTCGCAGAATTAGAACAATTTGCTTGTAATTCGGCAGTTCTAGGTTATGTTTGATAACGCTTCGATCACCAAAAGCTTAATCTTCCTAACCCTAAACCTAGTCCTAATACTGCAAATGAATGTTAATATGCAGTTTGTGTCTATTTTGCAGGGGGGCTTGTATCAGAGCTGCAGCAATAAGGTCACATTTTTTTTTTCTCCTAAAGCATGTACAGTGGGGGGGTTCAGGCTGCTAGCCAATCACAGTGCCACACTGCAAAGTGCATTTTTTCACACAACCAAGGTCATCATTGGCTGAGTCTGTCACATGTCCTAGCCCTATAAGACTCGGCCATTTTAAAGATCACCACCATTTTGCTGCTGCAGGTGTTAGACGGCACCGCTGCTGCTGTGTGGCACGCTAAACAGTGCAAACTCTAAATTGTGTTCTCTCAGTCAGCTAGTGAGCGAATACAAAGTTAGATAGATAGGTTTAAGGAGTAGGGACTGGAGGGAGGGTGCAAATCTTAGTAATATCTGCCCTTATACTCCATAGGAGTAGCGATTAGGGATAGGGACTAGGGACTAGTAGTCTATCAGCCCTTTTCAGGGCTACTTCATAGAAGCAGGGACTAATTTTAATTGCAGCCCTTTTGAGGGCTAGGTTAGAGCAGTCTCTATTAGTTTTTGCCAGGCAGGTGTGTGTCAGGTGTGTGCCAGTGCTGTGCAAGTCTTTCTTACAGCATCTGGCCACAATAATATAGCTCTTTGAATCCATTAGGGCAGGTAATGTGCTGTACATCTGTCTTAATTAGGCATTTTTTTTGCTCCAGCTAGTCCAGACACTTTGTTCGGGCTAGTAGCAGTCTAGCAGTGCCCCACAGTGGTGTAGCCCACTTGTGAGAGAAGCTACACCGCCTGTGTAGTTCCTTCTACTAATTTTTTACTACACCTAGCAAACCTGCCAGTTTTTGCCTAAAAGCAGTGTCCACAATAAACTGTAGTGTAGGCCACGTGTAATACAACCAAGTACACCTTGAGTGTAGTTCCTTCTACTCATTTTTTACTACACCTAGCAAACCTGTCAGTTTTTGCCTAAAAGCAGTGTCCACAATAAACTGTAGTGTAGGCCACGTGTAATACAACCAAGTACACATTGAGTGTAGTTCATTCTACTAATTTTTAACTGCACCTAGCAAATGTTAGTTTTTGTGCCTAGTACCACTGTCTGGCCACTAAGCTCTGCTCGATTTCCATCAGAATATTTTTGTTGCCAATTTGTTCACATACAAAATGAGTGGCAAAAGGCCTGCTGCTGGTGGAAAGGAGAATAGACATGGTGGAAAGGGAAAATAAGTTTGTGTCCATGGGAAAGCAAGAGTAACATCTGCTGAAGAAAGGCCACCTTCCAGCCAAAGTAAGATGTCTACTTCTTTCCGTGGAGATTCTGATATGATCCCTTTCGTACTGACATGAATCAGACGACAATCAATACCAATTCTCGATGAGGCACCAAAACAGCAGGTGCTTGAATGGATAGCAAGTGCTTCATCAAGTGGGCTCTCCTCCACCTCAACTTCTACATCACAAATACATCAGTCCTCAGAGGTGTCACCCCAATCCCACTAGCTTCCACACAGCTCCCAAGTCTCCAGCCACCCATCTGAGTATGGGGTAAGACAGATGGTTGAGTATGCATCGCTTTTCACTCATACAATAGCCTGGGAATCAGTGGTCTGCTCCAAAGCTTTTGTGAGTCAAGACGAGGAAATTATCTGCACTGATGCCCAGAAGCTTTTGGAGTCGGATCCAGGCCCAGATAAAGAATGTTCTGAGCAAGCATAATGTAAACCCTCATTCATAAACTGTGAAGTGCACCTTGGAGATCTTGTGAGCCCTTCCACATACAACTCCTCCTGTACTTCCTCCCTCTCCTCTAGTGCCAGCACCTGACTGCAAATACTGTTTAAAGTCTGCTCCAGCATGTAAATGACTGGAATAGTCATGCTGATAATGGCATGATCATCACTAAACATCTTCATAGACATTTCAATACTGTACATAATGGTGCATAGGTCATTCATTTCAGACCACTCCAGCTGTGTGATTTACCCCACCTCTGGATCTCGTAGGCCCAGGTTATACATCATGACGAATTGCACCTGGGATCGTCGGTGCTGCCACAGTTGCTGCATGTGCAGAGTTGAATTCCATCATGTTGGCATATCGCATTTCAGCCAGTGAACTGGAAGGCAGAACGACTTCTGTAGAGATGCAAGGCGTTGAGCTGTGGGATGCAAACGGCGGAAGTGAGCATACAGCGACTGTGCCCTCTGCTGAAGACCATCTAGGCCCGGATAGTGTGCAAAAATTGGCTGGACAACCAGGTTTAAGACATGAGCCATGCAAGGCACGTGTGTCACATTGCCCCGGTGGAGGGCTGCACCCAGCATTGCAGCATTGTCACACATGGCCTTCCCTGGCTGCAGGTTCAGTGGAGACAAGCATTGATGAAACTCGGTCTCCACAGCTGACCACAAATCCTCATCTGTGTGACTCACATTTCCCAGATATTTCAAGGTAAAGACTGCCTGATGCCATTGAGCCCTGCTGCCATCATAGTAAGGAGGTGTGCAGGATTCGTTGTGTGCAGTTAGAACGCGGGTGGTTACCAGACAGGCTTTGGGTGCAGGTGGAGGACCGAGACGAGGTTGAGGAGGCATAAGCAGTGGAAGTACTTGTACATACAGAGGATTGAAGCACAATTCGTGGGGATGGCAAGACTTAGACAGCAGCCCCTTCTCCTGCTGTCTTCATAGTTACGCAATGCACAGTAACCGCCATGTAATGCCCTGACTATGCTTACTGGTCCAAGTGTCTGTGGTGAAATGCACCCTGTCACACACAGAGTTTCTCAAGGAAGCCATGATGTTGTGTGCGACATGTCGGTGTAGCGCAGGCACGACTTTCTTGAGAAGTAGTGGCGACTGGGCATCTGGTACTGGGGCACTGCGACGGACACAAGGTCTCAAAAATCCTCTGTGTACAACAGGAGGAGACGGAGCATTTCTGTAGCCAACAGCTTGCAGATGGTGAAATTCAACCTCTTAGCTTTGTCATGACTAAGAGAAAATGGTATTTTACTTGTCCACATCTGAGGGACCGAGGGCTGGCTGTGCTGAGACAAGGTTGAGTAGGGTGTCCCCGGCAAACTGTTGGTCTGTGACTTGGGAAAAGGTGTATGGCGATCCGCGCTGCCAGACTGACTCGCATCAAAGAAGACACTTGGAGATGAAGTGTTGATCAGATCCTTCTTTTATTCACCGACGCGTTTCGGTGCCCACCTGGCACCTTCAACAGAAACTGTTGGTCTGTGAGGCAGGTGCAGGCGGACATATCGTGTTGCCTTCATCCAAAGGTGGTGTTCTTGATGTCTGACAGTGCTCAACATCAGCAGGTGTTTCCACTTCCAAAAGAAGTGACGACCTTCCAATCACACTGGCTGTTGCGGGTAAAGAGGTGGAAGGTCTGCTTCCAAAAGCATGTGTGACTGCTGTCCCCACGATCACAGAGGATGAAGGGGCAGCGGATGCACTTGATGGGCGAGAAGGTGGTTGGCCCGGCCCGCTAGGCCGCATTGTAGCACAGTGAGCTTCCCACTGCGACTTTTGCTTCATATCCATGTGACGGTTCATGCATGAACTACTCAAACTATTGATTTTTTGGCCTCTACTTAGATTTTGGTGACAAATCTTACAGATAACATGGGGAGACTAAAGGCTTGTGGATTTTGGAATGTGCTGCATGAAAGTCACCTCACCAACCATTTTAAGCTTGCAACTGTGGGGCAATTAATGCCACTGAAGTGGTGTCTGGGCCCAAATTTTTGGAAAAAATGGAGACTCTAGTTGTAGTCCCCTAAATGTGACACAATGCTCAGCGTGTGCACAAGGCCCTACAGATGCTGAGGTAAAAAACAACAAATACTTATCGCCTGCATGAGGCCTTCCAGATACTGCGGTAAAAACCGCACCAAATACTCATCGCCTGCACAAGGCCTTACAGATACTAAAGTAAAAATCACCAAATACTCATCTTCTGCAAATGGCCTTACAGATACTGCAGTAAAACTTATCAAATAATCATCATCTGAACGTGGCCTTACAAATACTGAAATTAAACTCACCAAATACTCATCGTGTGCATAATGCCTTACAACTACTGGAGTAAAAACCGATTTTGGAAGGGCATGACATGCCTATATCTGTGTATCCTCCCCCTTTTGCTCGTCTATCTCTTTTCGCATTTTTATATACTTTTCACTTTTCCATATGTTTGTTGTATCTTCTGAGTATCTAGCAAACCGTTACTCAGATGTTTCTGCTCTGTGCCAGTCACTACATTGGCTACCCGTACACTATAGAATCCAATTCAAATTGCTCGTTGTCACCCACAAAGCTATTCATGGTGCGGCACCTCCTTACCTCACCACCCTCATCTCTGTCTACCACCCCACCAGTCCCCTTCGCTCTGAACGTGACCTCAGACTAACATCGGCATTAATCCGAACCTTCCATTCCCGACTCCAAGACTTCTCTCGAGCTGCACCAAACCTCTGGAATGCTCTACCCCAAGAAATTAGGACCATCCACAACTTGCATAGCTTCAGACGCTCCCTAAAAACACACCTCTTCAGGGCGGCCTATCCTTCTCCCTAACTGTAGTCCTTTAAACATAAGATATTCATTGTTATAAGCCCCTGTGCTTTGGGTTCCCATCCCGTCTTAGATTGTAAGCTCCTTCGAGCAGGGTCACCTTCATTTTCTGCCTTTTTATTGTATTTCCTAAGTTGATTCTATGTT
>JARQOC010000006.1:376891797-376968319 GCA_033576535.1 Allobates femoralis | reverse complement strand
TAAAAATGTAAACTACAGTTACACTTTAAGCTTACTGTGCCAAAAGCTCCTATAATCCATATAGTACCATGGCGGGACAACATTTAGCCTTCCCTACATCTGTCAATGTGGAGTGGTGAGAGCAAAAAAAGTAACACAGAAGGTGGGACTGATGGGGGCACCTCCAAAAAATGATTGAGAGGAGCCATGGACTAGTCACAGTTTTAGCAGCCAGGCCCCACCATCAGTCATTCCACCTTATCACAAGGCACAGAGGGAGCACAGGAGAACCGCTGGTTGCTTCCACGCCGACATACCTCCTGGGCCAGATTGTGCACACTTCTGTTTCACTGTAGCACTTCCAGTAATAAAATAACAGAAGGAGCAGCACTTACTGATCAGGATTAAATGTAGTCTTTATTCAAAAGCAGTCATAAGGTTTAAAAACAAGGGATGCAATGGGGAGGACAGGGCGTCATAGACTAGTTCTCATCAGTCGTGTTTAACTGCCCCTTTTGAAATAGTGGCTATGACTAAGTACAAGTCTAAGGCCCAAAATATCAATTAGCTATGCTGAGCCAATTTACTAACCCTAGCAAGAAAACTATTCCTTTCTTCAGACATCAAACAGATACAGAAGGCTACATATAACTGTACATGGAAGGACCTTAAGCAATAGTGACTGTACATATTAAAAATCAGGAAAGGGACTGTTAAGTGAATATTTAAATATTAGATATCGGACTAAATATTTGCATATCTTAGACTCAGGTGAAGACTGATGAAAATCTTGTATGTTGAGGTTTGACAAAGCAGAGGGAGCAGTCCATAACTTCAAATTACATAAATCAGAAGCAAAAATAAGGAGGTTGAAAAGTATGTTTTTCTATTTGAAGATGAATTGGACAGATGTGAGGCAGTCTCTGAGAGATATCCTTAATGTATGCATATTTAGTATTGCTTTTGTGAATTGACTGAAGAAATGGGATGGGTCTTATGAATGCCCTGAGTGGGGAGTGCAGGATTCAAAAGATCCATTGCAATTTGATAAAGGGCAGGAGTTCATTTAGTCATTTAAGATAAAGGAGGTGATGCCTCATCAGAGAGCAATGGGGGAGAATAGTGACTGCAAGAAGGAGTCTCCACTCATGCAACAGATCGTTGTAAATGATTTTTTTCCTCCTCTTAGGTGTTGGCAACCAGTAGGTAGTACCATATTTTCTAATTCTTATGGTCCTACCTTAACAAAAACATTAACTCCTGACAGAACTTTAGATTTCCTAATAAATACATATCTGCTATGCATGGAAATAATATTTTAATCCTGGGAATCATCAAAGATTTTAATCTAAGCTTTTCACGGTCATTGTCTACCCAAACACATTCTTTTACATGCCACCCAGAGTGCCAGGATTTATTTGCCATAAACAGTATATATGGCTGTTGTTACAGCACATTGCCCAAAATACACCAACAATGTACACATCTGCAATGTCCTCGGTTTGACAAAAAGGAACTTGTCCTCATCTGGAGCCTGTTTTGCTTCAGCAGGGTAGATGATTTGCTGCTTTACTGTCCTGATCAAATCTGATATCAAGAGTCATTTATTTCTCTTTACTATTTCCTAGCAGAGCATGAATGTTGGCCTCTGAAAACAAATTACAGTTCTGGAAGCAGACTTCTTAGGACTCTGCCTGTTACAAGGCACCAAACATCTCACAGAAAAATGGAAGTTCACAATACAGCAGCTAAAATTGCTCAACATGGTCTACAGCTGAGACTGTAGCCTATTATTCAGCCAGAATATGCTTTTCCACCAGGGGCACCTTCATGTGTTAGTCATTTCTTGTGTTCGAGCCATGCTTGAAAAGGCCTCAGATATAGTTTAACCCCTTAAGGACCGAGTCACTTTGCACCCTAATGACCGGACCATTTTTTGTAATTCTGACCACTCTCCCTTTATGAGGTAATATCTCTGGAACGCTTCAACCGATCCTAGTGATTCTGAGATTGTTTTTTCGTGACATATTGGGCTTCATGTTAGTATTAAATTTAGGTCGATAATTTTAGCGTTTATTTGTGAAAAAATCAAAAATTTGGCAAAAATTTTGAAAATTTAGCAATTTTCATATTTTTAATTTTTATTCTGCTAAACCAGAGAGTTATGTGCCACAAAATAGTTAATAAATCACATTTCTCACATGTCTACTTCACATCAGCACAATTTTGGAAGAAAAATGAAAAATTGGTAGGACGTTATAAGGGTTCAAAGTTCATCAGCAATTTCTCATTTTTCCAGCAAAATTTACAAAACCATTTTTTTAGTGACCACATCACATTTGAAGTCCCTTTGAGGGGTGTACATGACAGAAAACACCCAAAAGTGACACCATTCCAAAAACTTCACCCCTCAAGCTACTCAAAACTACATTCAAGAAGATTATTAACCCTTCAGGTGCTTCACAGGAACTAAAATAAAGTTGAAGGAAAAAATGGACATTTTAATTTTTGTAACAAAAATGTTTTTTAGCCTCAATTTTTTCATTTTCACATGGGCAACAGGATAAAATGCATCCTAAAATTTGTTGGGCAATTTCTCCTGAGTACACCGATACCTCATATATGGTCATAAACCACTGTTTGGGCGCACGGCAGGGCTCAGAAGGGAAGAAGCGCAATTTGAATTTTAGAGCCAATTTTCCGTTCAAAAAGTGAAATGGCGCTCCTTCACCTCTGAGCCCTGCCGTGCGCCCAAACAGTGGTTTATGACCACATATAAGATATCGGTGTGCTTAGGAACAATTGCCCAACAAATTTTGGGATGTATTTTATCACTTTGCCCATGTGAAACTGAAAAAATGTAGGCAAAAAATAAATTTTTGGTGAAAAAAAAGTGCTTTTTCATTTTTATGGATAAATTTGTGAAGCGTCTGAGGGTTCAAACTGCTCACTATGCATCTAGATACTTTCCTTAGGGGGTCTAGTTTCCAAAATGGGGTTATTTGTGGGGGAACTCCAATGTGGAGACACACGGGGACCCTCCATACGCGACATGGTGTCCGCTAACAATTTGAATGGAAAATGAGCTCAATTTGTTAGCGGACACCATGTCGCGTTTGTAGGGTCCCTGTGTTTCTCAACATTGGAGCTACCCCACAAGTGACCCCATTTTGGAAACTACACCCCCCAAAGGAACGTATCTAGATGCATAGTGAGCACTTTGAACCCCCAGATGCTTCACAAATTCATCCATAAAAATGAAAAAGCACTTTTTTTTTCCACAAAAAGTTTCTTTTTTCATTATTACGGATCAATTTGTGAAGCACCTGGGGGTTCAAAGTGCTCACTATGCATCTAGATACGTTCCTTGGGGGTCTAGTTTCCAAAATGGGGTCACTTATGGGGAAGCTCCAATGTGGAGACACACGGGGACCCTCCCATCGCGACATGGTGTCTGCTAACAATTTGAATGGAAAATGAGCTCAAATTGTTAGCGGATACCATGTCGCGTTGGGAGGGTCACTGTGTGTCTCCACATTGGAGCTCCCCCACAAGTGACCCCATTTTGGAAACTAGACCCCCCAAAGGATTATATCTAGATGCATAGTGAGCACTTTGAACCCCCAGATGCTTCACAAATTGATCCGTAATTATGAAAAAAGAAATTATTTGTGGAAAAAAAAAGTGCTTTTTCATTTTTACAGATGAATATCTGAAGCATCTGGGGGTTCAAAGTGCTCACTATGCATCTAGATACATTCCTTGGGGGGTCTAGTTTCCAAAATGGGGTCACTTGGGGGGTATCTCCAATGTGGAGACACACAGGGGCTCTCCATACGCAACATGGTGTACACTAACAATTGGAATTGTTAGCGGACACCTTGTAGGATATAAAGAGCCCCTATGTGCCTAAACATTGGAGCTCCCCCACAAGTGACCCCATTTTGGAAACTAGACCCCCCAAGGATTATATCTAGATGACTTTGAACCCCCAGGTGCTTCACAAATTGATCCGTAAAAATGAAAAAAGAAACTTTTTTGTGGAATAAAAAGTGCTTTTTCATTTTTATGGATGAATTTGTGAAGCATCTGGGGGTTCAAAGTGCTCACTATGCATCTAGATACGTTCCTTCGGGGGTCTAGTTTCCAAAATGGGGTCACGTGTAGGGGAGCTCCAATGTTCAGGCACACAGGGAGGGTCTCTCCATACCTGACATGGTTTCCGCTAACAATTGGAGCTAATTTTCTATTGAAATTGTTAGCGGACACCATGTCGCATATGGAGAACCCATGTGCCACCAGCACAAGGGCAACTGGTAGAGTTGGGGTACAGCACCAGAAAATGCCGCCTCTAATGAATGCGCTATTTTCTTGGATGGCTGTGGGTTGAAATTTGCAGCGCGGGGACCCACAACATTTGGGTCTCTCCACGCTGAGGATTCCAGTCAGCCAGAAACCAAGTTGTACATGGCTGGCTACAAAAAATACAGCGAAGCCCATTTTTTTTTTATTTCTAGAACTAATTCTAGAAAAAAAAAATGACGTAGGGCTCCGCCATATTTTTGGTCCAGCCAGGTACAACTTGGCAGCTACAGACTGCCAGCAACCCCCAGCTGCCTCGTTGTACCTGGCTGCAACCAAAAATACAGCAAAGCACAGTTTTTTTTATTTCTAGAACTAATTCTAGAAAAAAAAAATGGCATAGGGCTCCGCCATATTTTTGGTCCAGCCAGGTACAACTTGGCAGCTACAGACTGCCAGCAACCCCCAGCTGCCTCGTTGTACCTGGCTGCAACCAAAAATACAGCGAAGCCCATTTTTTTTTATTTCTAGAACTAATTCTAGAAAAAAAATGACGTAGGGCTCCGCCATATTTTTGGCCCAGCCAGGTACAACTAGGCAGCTGGGGGCTGGAATCCTCAGCATGGAAAGGCCCAAGCGTTCTGGGCCCCCATGCTGCGAATTGCAGCCCGCAGCCGCCCCAGAAAATGGCGCATTCATTGAAGCGCCATTTTCTGGCGCTGTACTCATGCTCTTCCAGTTGCCCTGGTGCCGGTGGCAAACTGGGTAATAAAGGGGTTAATGCCAGCTTTTTATTGGCAGCTGGCACTAAGCCCGAGATTCATAATATAGGGCCAATGTTAGACCCGCCATTAGGAATCTCTGGTAAATAGTCAGAAAATACACACATAGAAAAATCTTTTTAGTTAAAAAAAAAACACAAACAAAATTCGGACTCCATCTTTATTATAAAGATCCGACGTAGTCCACAACGAAGGTCCCACGACGCTCGATCGCCTCCGACGTAGTCCACAACGAAGGTCCCACGACGCTCGATCGCCTCTGCTCAATCCAGAGACTGCAGCAAGGGATCAAGTGTCCTCTTCCTACAGTCTCAGGGGTCAGAGTTATGGTGCACTGTATGACAATGATCAGTTATACAGTGCACCATGACTATGATCCCAGAGACTATAACAATAGGACACTTGATCCCTTGTTGCACCCATCCATCCACCTATGCACCCATCATCCACGCACGCACACAACCACGCACACACATCCACACACGCACATCCACGCATGCACACATCCACGCACGCACGCTGACATCCACACACACTGACATCCACGCACGCACATCCACGCACGCACATCCACGCATGCTGACATCCACGCGTGCACATCCATGCACGCACAAATCCACGCACGCATGCTGACATCCACGCACATCCACACACACATCCACGCACATCCACATCCACGCACACATCCACGTACGCACACATCCATGCACACATACATGCAGGCACATCCATGCACGCACATCCACGCATGTGTGGAGCCCCTCGGGACGGGGTACTCAGTGCCGGACCGGGTACTACTGGGGAATGTCACGGCGGTCCTGGTCTGGACCGTGTCCCAGGCCCGCACAATAAAATGGGGGGTTATTTACAGGGGATTTGTCACTCGTGACGCCACCCACTATATGCGGCCAGTAATGGGGCCGCCGCTGCTGCAGAACCTCTGGGGATGATGGGATAGCAGCTTGGATAGAATAGTTCCTGTGGGCAGAACTGGGTTCCCCGGGGCAGTGGTAGTAGTAGTTAAAGTCTGTGAGGATGTTATTGATGCTGCAGGAGAGTAGGGGTAGTAGTAGAGATGATAAGAGTAGAGGCAATGGCAGTCTATGAGAGCAAGTGGGGCTTCAGCATAAGGATGACACACACACTCACGGTTTCTGATGTTCTTCAAGTCTTTACTGGCAGATAGTATTACACAGTATTGTCCACGGAGTCTGTACCAGGTTGCTCTCACCCTGACCGGGTCCTTGGCTTCCTACTTAAACGCTGTGTGTGGCCCTGCTGCTGCTTGTAGCTATACTGCCGGCCCTGTCTCTGCTCACGGGTACCAATATGCTGGGCAACTTGAGTCCTCTGTGTCACTGACTCCTTCGTGTTGCTTTGCTATGGTACAGTGAAGATGGTGGACCTTCACTATGCCGGTGTTTACTGTCCTGTCTGTCTCAGGCACAGCCTCGGATCCGGTATCCGTCTTAAGCGCCTCCCCGGGATAAAGCTTTTGGGGTAACTCTTTATCCCGGGTATGTTCCTCTGTTACTCTGTCTCCTTTCCTCAGACCTCTCAGGACCTCCACTGACACTTGGCTCTGCTCCTGCTCCAGACTAGACTAAACTCAGACTCTCTAACTGTCACTCTTGTTTTGTGGTAAACAACTTTAGTTCCTCCCATTAGTGCAGGTGCCAGCTAAGTTCCTCCCACTTTCTAGTGTAGTGTTGTGTGGGAATTAAACCTGTGTTGTTTATGTGGTATATTAACCCTTGGGGTGCCACATTCCCCCTTAGTTAAAGACAGTACTCCGGGACTGTGGAACAATAAAGAATAAACAATTAATACAATTAATATTTACAAAGACTTAAAAGTAAAATCACAAAAATCACTAAAGTTTAAAAACAGTCCAAAAATTCAAAAAGCAGTCCTTCCGGGGGTTTAATCTTTTGCCTCCGGGCTGCTGAATATATACAAGAAAGTTTATACCACAACCAGTCCGTGGTAGTATGGTCCATAAAAAATAAAATAAAAGGAAAATGTTTGAAGAATATGCAAAAAGTTCATACAGGATAGTCTCTGTAGGTACTGGGCTTTTTTTTTTTTGTAACGTTGCATTAACTATGTTCATTTGTTTACCGGGTTCAATCTATATTTACACAAACATATTTATATTTTACAGTTAACTTGACCTTTTAATCCCTGTACCTAGCTGGTAACTGACCTCTGGTACTACGCTCGGATCTGCGTAAAACGGGTATACTACTTGCATGTAGCCTATTGGTGCTGGTAGGCATGTACCTATTTGCAGTGTTTGGTACTATGTTAGATGAAGATCTAATTGTAGGACTGGCAAGTTCACTGAGACCAGGAATCGATTCTTCCTCTACGGGTTCTACTTCCAGTACTTCAGGTCTTGGGACTTCTTCAGGTAACACGGGTTCTGGTGTTGGTTCCACCATTGAAGGGAATGCAATCATTGGTACGACAACTGCTCCATGGTAATTTGGCCATGTTTTAGGGAAATCTCCTAGTACCGTGTGGAATACTTCTTCTTTTTCTTTAATAGGTTGGACCTGTGCGGGTTCTGTTACTTCAAGTGTCTTCAGTGTTTCAGGACACAATT
Organism: Allobates femoralis; assembly: GCA_033576535.1. Taxonomy (NCBI): domain Eukaryota; kingdom Metazoa; phylum Chordata; class Amphibia; order Anura; family Aromobatidae; genus Allobates; species Allobates femoralis. The sequence goes on along the minus strand of JARQOC010000006.1, from coordinate 376,960,648 downwards.
TTAGCTGATCACGAGATACGACTTGTGATGTTTTTTCTTCATCTTTGCTTATCAAACAGGTTTTAACATTGTCTAGGTTAGATGGTAAGACTGTGTATGGAACGGTTTCCCACTGATTATCCAGTTTGTCAGTGCGTCTCTTTCTCTTGAGAACTTGATCACCTTCTTGTAATGGCATTGCTTGAGCACGTTTGTTAAAAGTTTTCTCTTGTCTTGCTCTTGCTTGTTGTAGGTTTCTCTCTACACATTCTTGCACTTGTTGATACTGTTTCTGACGTTTAGTATCCCAATCTGTTTCTTCTTCTATCTCCGTATCTGGTTTTTCAATTCCCATTTCTAGGTCAATTGGTAGTTTACCGGGTCTTGCACGCATAAGGTATGCTGGAGTGCAGTTTGTAGAACTCACGGGGACATGATTGTATAAGTCTACCAAATCAGGTAATTTATCTGGCCACTGGTTTCTTTCTGATTCTGGTAAGGTCTTTAACAGTTCGATTACGATATGATTCATTTTCTCGCATAGACCATTTGTTTGGGGATGATACGTTGTTGTGCGAATCTTCTTACAACCGTACATATCGCAGAATTCCTTGAATAGTTCTGATTCAAAAGCTGGACCTTGGTCTGCAAGGACTTGTTCTGGGTAACCATGTGGTCTACAGAAATGCGTCTGAAATGCTTTTGCTGCCGTCTTCGCTGTCAGATCTTTAACTGGTACCACCACTAAGAAGCGTGAGTAATGGTCCACGATGGTTAAGGCATAGACATAGCCTGACCGGCTTGGTGACAACTTGAAGTGATCTAATGCGACTAGTTCAAGTGGCTGCTTGGTTACTATTGGTTGAAGCGGAGCTTTCTGTAGATCTTTCCTTCTGAGGTTGCATGTGGCACATCTTCTGCACCATAGTTCAATGGATTTTCTCATGCCAACCCAATAGAATCTGTCTCTTAGGATTGCTTCTAACTTCTTCCATCCGAAATGACCTGCACTGTCATGGTACGCTCTTAAGACCATTTGGATGTCTTGCTTGGGCACGATTATCTGCCAGACCAGTTCATGCGTCTTGGGATTGGTAAATCGTCTACAGAGCTTCCCTTGGTTCAGAAACAACTTGCCTCTCTCTTTCCAGAGCTGTATAGTCTCAGCTGGGGCATTCTGATCCGGGTATGCACCTTGTCGCGTAAGCAGTTCTTTCACTAGCTTCACAGCTGGATCAGTATCTTGGGTTTCGGCCCATTCATAGTGTCTTAACGGGTTAAAGTTTACTTCTTGTTCTCTTTGGTAGATGCCGGGTTGATAATCTTCTACCTTTGAACGATGAAAGGCCGGTAGTTCAGTCTCTTCCAACTCTTCCGGTTCCTCTTCCACGTCTTTCAGGTGTGGCATCCGGGATAAGGCATCTGCGTTCCCGTTCTTGCGGCCTGCCCGATATTTGATGAAAAAGTTGTAATTAGATAGCCGGGCTATCCATCGCTGCTCCAGAGCTCCTAATTTTGCTGTGTCCAGGTGAGTCAACGGGTTGTTATCCGTGTAGATGGTGAATTCTGCACCTGCCAAGTAATGTTTAAAGCGTTCTGTTACAGCCCAAACTACTGCCAGTAGTTCTAACTTGAAGGAGCTGTAGTTCTCGGGATTTCGTTCTGTAGGCCGGAGCTTCCTACTTGCAAAGGCAATAACTTTCTCTTTGCCTCCTTGCATCTGTGACAATACTGCTCCCAGTCCCACGTTGCTGGCATCCGTGTAAAGAATGAATGGTTGATGGTAATCAGGGTATGCCAGGATCTCTTCTCCCGTCAGTGCACTTTTTAGCTTATTGAAAGAATCTTCTCTCTCCTCATCCCACCGTGTCAGGAGATTATAGTTTGAAGTCTTCTTTGATCGTCCTACCAGAATGTCTTGCAGAGGAGCTGCTAGCTTCGTGAATCCTCGGATGAATCTTCTGTAATAGCCTACCAGGCCCAGGAATTGCCTCACTTCTTTCACGTTTGTAGGTCTTGGCCAATCCCTTATCACTATGACTTTATCAGGATCCGGTGCTACTCCCTCTGAACTCACGACGTGCCCCAGGTACTGTACCTTTGGTTTGAGAAGGTGACACTTGGATGGCTTGATCTTCATGCCATACTTGGACAAAGCTTCGAACACTTCCGCTAGGTCTTGTAGATGTTGCTCATACGTCTTCGAGTAGACTATGACGTCATCTAGGTACAGGAGGACAGTTTCAAAGTTCTTGTGCCCGAGGCAGCTCTCCATCAGACGTTGGAAGGTCCCGGGTGCGTTGCAGAGTCCGAACGGCATACAAATAAACTTACAGAGGCCCATCGGCGTAGTAAACACTGTCTTCTCCTTGTTGGCCTCGGCCACAGGAACCTGCCAGTACCCACTAGTCAGATCAAGAGTGGAAAAGTAGTTAGCAGATTTTAGTGCAGCTAATGACTCCTCAATCCTAGGCAATGGGCATGCGTCCTTATGTGTGATGCGGTTAATCTGCCGGTAATCTACGCACATTCTCATGGTCCCGTCCTTCTTTTTAACTAACACTAGAGGTGCTGCCCAGGGGCTACAACTGTCTCTTATTACCCCTGCAGATTTCATCTCTCTGAGCATGTCTTTGGTGGTTTGGTAGTGAGCTGGTGGTAAGGGTCTATACCTCTCTTTTATAGGCTGATGGTCACCTGTGGGTATAGTGTGCTCTACCCCTTTGATTTGCCCAAAGTCTAACGGGTGTTTACTGAATATCTGTTCGTATTCTTTCACTCCCCGGTATACTCCATGCTTGTGACGGGAAGGTGTAGAACTGGTACCTACATGCAACTTTTGGCACCAATCCTCCGGCTCCTCCTCTGAGCCATTGTCATCCGCCTGACATGACGGGTTCAAGGGCTCGGCGGCTGTGATGTTATTATTATCAACCGTGTACAACTTAGCCATGGTAGCATACTTAGGTAATGTGACCTCATCTTCTCCGCAGTTCAATAGGCGTAATGGCACTCTTCCCCTGTGTACGTCAACTACTCCTCTAGCAGTGAGTATGGTGGGTCTGCTATCTGAGTACACGGGTTCTACCAGGGCCTGATAGTCTTGCCCTTTAATGCCTATTGCGGCTCTGCACCATACCAACATTTCAGTTTTGGGAGGAATTACAATGGGTATTGGATCACTTACTCGTACACTGCCGATCTCACCTCCGGAGATTTCTACCTGTTGCTTCAACATCAGGGCTTTGATCTCTTTGTGCAAAAGCCTCTGTTGTCCTGTTCCGGCAGTCTCGGCAATTTGCTGCAAAACACTTAACACTTCGGAAAAACATTTCTAAATTACATTCATTCCTACCAGCATCACGGGTTCACGGTCTCGCCGGTTAACATCTACGATTATAATACCCTGGTTCTGCAATTCTACCTTCCCAACCTGAATATTCATCTCTCTAAATCCAACCTTTGGTATTACCAGTCCATTACCAGCCCATACCTCAAAGTTAAAGTCATCTGGCGCATTAGTAATGTCTGAATCAGCCCAGTACCTTTTATATAGAACATGTGGGATAGATGTTATTTGGGATCCAGTATCCAGCAAGGCACTAAAGGGGATGCCATTCAACACAATAGGGATCACCGGTTTTCCTCCCACGAATCTATCATACCAGGCTGAGAGCCCTTGAGTGTTCATTCCTGGGGAGCGGCCCGCCTGCCCAGGGAATCGTCGTTTAAAGGACACTCACGAGCAAGATGGCCTGGTTTCTGGCAACGGCGGCAAATGGGCTGTCCATCTGGTTGATAGCGATCACTGGGTCGTCCTCTTGCTGCTGGGTATCTTCTGGACCTCATCCACTGGACATCCTCTCTGATGGTCACCAACTCAATCTTGGGTGCAGGTCTTGACTCTCGCAGTTCCTTGATGACCTTGGCCATGGAGATCACAGTGTCTGTCAGGGCATCTAACTTTTGATTGATGGCTGCATTTGAGATATATTCCCCGGCCTCAGCAGCAGTCGCTGACATAGCAGATGTCGCTGGCGCTGCCGGCTGCTGAGGTGCTGCTGCAATGTCCAGGACAGTGGGTAGCTCCCGTGGCTCTTCCAGCTGCTGCAAACGGATAGCTCTATCTTTCAGCTCAGTAAATGTCATGTCAGGGTTCTGCAGCAGTATCATGCTTAACTGTCCTCGATGGGAAGGGGAATGGAGGCCCTCTATGAATTGGTCAAATAGCATTTTATCAGCTCCCGGGGCTAAAGCAGGTTCTGCCAGCTTAAGGGCTCTGAGTGCTTCCTGCAGGTTCAAGGCAAAGTCTCTAGCACTCTGTTTAGGTTTCTGGTGGCATGCAAAGAACCTCATCTTAGCCCGGGTATCAACAGCAGATTCAAACGTTGCTTTTAGTCTAGCTGCTAGAGGCTCTACAGTGTCCTTATCTGTGTCCAGCCAGGACGCAGCCTCACGCCGTGCATTGCCTGTTAACTGTCCTATTATCATTCCTACACGCTGGGCTTCAGTGAGGGGGTACATCACATAATACTCTTTTATCTTTTGCATAAAGTCAGTTAAAGTATTAGGCTCACCGGAGTATTGGGGCAGCCACATTGCCCCTGGAGTATACGGCATCAGGAACGGCATTATTGGTGCTGTTCCTTGCGCCGCTGCACCGCCGGGTACTATCGCTGGGTCTGGCGCTGCAGCTCCACCGGCTGCTCCGTCTCCGCCTTGTGCATTGGGCTGCGACATCTTGGGCCCCCTTAGTTAAGGTCCGCCCTCCGTCTTCCGCTTCCGTCCGGATGTCTTACAAAGGTTCCGCTGCACACCAGGGATTCTCTTCCCTTCCGGATGACGTCAGAGCGGTGAGCGGTTTTTCTTCCCGCGCGTCGCGCGCTCTGCAATGGTGGATTTTGAAATTTTCAATCTCTGTGGCGCAGTTACAATTCAGCTTGCGCGCGCCCAGCAATGGCGGCAGATGCAAAACAGTCACTAATCACGGCACACAATGCCCGATACCGGGCACGGTAGATCCTGTTCGTGACGCCAGGTTGTGGAGCCCCTTGGGACGGGGTACTCGGTGCCGGACCGGGTACTACTGGGGAATGTCACGGCGGTCCTGGTCCGGACCGTGTCCCGGGCCCGCACAATAAAATGGGGGGTTATTTACAGGGGATTTGTCACTCGTGATGCCACCCACTATATGCGGCCAGTAATGGGGCCGCCGCTGCTGCAGAACCTCTGGGGATGATGGGATAGCAGCTTGGATAGAATAGTTCCTGGGGGCAGAACTGGGTTCCCCGGGGCAGTGGTAGTAGTAGTTAAAGTCTGTGAGGATGTTATTGATGCTGCAGGAGAGTAGGGGGTAGTAGTAGAGATGATAAGAGTAGAGTCAATGGCAGTCTATGAGAACAAGTGGGGCTTCAGCATAAGGATGACACACACTCACGGTTTCTGTTGTTCTTCAAGTCTTTACTGGCAGATGGTATTACACAGTATGGTCCACTGAGTCTGTACCAGGTTGCTCTCACCCTGACCGGGTCCTTGGCTTCCTACTTAAACGCTGTGTGTGGCCCTGCTGCTGCTTGTAGCTATACTGCCGGCCCTGTCTCTGCTCACGAATACCAATATGCTGGGCAACTTGAGTCCTCTGTGTCACTGACTCCTTCGTGTTGCTTTGCTATGGTACAGTGAAGATGGTGGACCTTCACTATGCCGGTGTTTACTGTCCTGTCTGTCTCAGGCACAGCCTCGGATCCGGTATCCGTCTTAAGCGCCTCCCCGGGATCAAGCTTTTGGGGTAACTCTTTATCCCGGGTATGTTCCTCTGTTACTCTGTCTCCTTTCCTCAGACCTCTCAGGACCTCCACTGACACTTGGCTCTGCTCCTGCTCCAGACTAGACTAAACTCAGACTCTCTAACTGTCACTCTTGTTTTGTGGTAAACAACTTTAGCTCCTCCCACTAGTGCAGGTGCCAGCTAAGCTCCTCCCACTTTCTAGTGTAGTGTTGTGTGGGGATTAAACCTGTGTTGTTTCTGTGGCATATTAACCCTTGGGGTGCCACACATGCACATCCACGCACGCTGACATTCATGCACGCTGACATCCACGCACGCATGTTGACATCCAAGCACATCCACACACACATCCACGCACATCCACATCCACGCACATCCACGTACGCACACATCCACGCACGCACATCCACGCACGCACATCCACGCACGCACATCCACGCACGCACATCCACGCACATCCACGCACGCACACATCCATCCATCCATCCATTCACCCATCCACCCATCCATCCATCCACCCATCCATCCATCCACCCATCCATCCATCCATCCATTCATTCATTCATTCATTCATACTTACCCAGCGATGAGGAGGAGGAGCCCCTGAGAAGAGGAGGGGCCACACCGGACTGCAGAGGAGGCCGACGGTGCGGGCGGGTGCACCGCGCGTGCAGCCCGCCGAAATAGGTGAGCGGGGCTGGGGACTGGGGGCTGGGGACCGGGGGCTGGGGACCAGCAGGGAGGAGGAGGGGGCCCTGCAGCATCGCCGGCGGACGCGTAAGCCCGCCGGCAGACAAAGTATGCAAGTATGTAAAGTATGTAAAAATAAGCAAAGTGCAATTAAACAGCTGAATTATACTTACCGAGGACTGCGCACTTTTACTTCCAGGCTGCTTATTAACTCCCTGATTATTCACTGCACCCTGCTCCAACAGCCAATCACAAATGCCCGCTCTTTGAGACAGCATCTGTGATTAGCTGTTTTGCCCCCACACATTGTGAGTTTATGGCATGAGAAACAAGTGCTGTGAACTCAGTTAAACCTGCCTCTGGATTGCTGGACTGCTGTGCTGCCATGTCCCGCAATATGGCAATGGGGTCACTTGAGTTCACTGACTGCTGCAGGAAGCCCTCAATAATCTAGTTACGTCACTGCTCCCCATGGCAGTTAGTGTGATCTCAGAGACTGCAGCGATCGGATGCTTGTTTCATCACTGCAGTTTCTGAATGTAGCAGAGCCAGGATCATGTGCTTCACTGGATATCACTGGGGATTACCATCGGAGGGTATTTTTGGGGTTAATAAATAGAAAAATGAAGGTTGTCTGTGTTTTATTTTAAATAAAGGATTTTTTTGTGTGTGTGTTTAAATTACACTCGTCAACACAAAAAAAAATCATTAGCAAAGGTAATCGGTATGTCTGTTTTATGGAGTTTGATGTGCTAATTCCAAAAACATGCTTGGTTTTTCTCTATTACATAAAGTTTCTGAGATAGAAGTATTTTTGTTATTACGTCATTTCTGTATTTTTAATGTACCATATATACTCGTGTATAAGCCGACCTGTGTATAAGCCGACCCCCCTACTTTTGCCCCCAAAACCTGGGAAAACCTATTGACTCGTGTATAAGCCGAGGGTGGACCCCAGCACAGGTATACAGCCCCCAGCAGTGTGGTATACAGCAGCTCCAGTGGTAGTATACAGCAGCAGCCCCAGTGGTATATACAGCAGCAGCCCCAGTGGTTAGTATACAGCAGCCCCAGAGGTATATACAGCAGCCCCAGTGGTAGTATACAGCAGCCCCAGTGGTAGTATACAGCAGCCCCAGAGGTATATACAGCCCCAGTGGTAGTATACAGCAGCCCCAGAGGTATATACAGCCCCAGTGTTAGTATACAGCAGCCCCAGAGGTATATACAGCCCCAGTGGTAGTATACAGCAGCCCCAGAGGTATATACAGCCCCAGTGGTAGTATACAGCAGCCCCAGTGGTAGTATACAGCAGCCCCACAGGTATATACAGCCCCAGTGGTAGTATACAGCAGCCCCAGAGGTAGTATACAGCAGCCCCAGAGGTAGTATACAGCAGCCCCAGTGGTGTATACAGCAGCCCCAGAGGTATATACAGCCCCAGTGGTAGTATACAGCAGCCCCAGAGGTATATACAGCCCCAGAGGTAGTATACAGCAGCCTCAGTGGTGTATACAGCAGCCCCAGTGGTAGTATACACGCAGCCCCAGGGGTGTATACAGCCCCCCCATCAGTATACAGGACCCCCCCTTGGTGCACAATCCTGTAAAGGAAGAGATTAGTATACTTATCACTGTCCCGCTGCCGCTGTCCCACCGCCGTCATCGCGCTCCTCCGTCTTCATGCAGCGTCTTCCGACTTCCTCTGGCGCGCAGACAATGACGTCATTGCCTGCGCTGACCGGAGGAAGCCGGAAGAAGACGGAGGAGCGCGATGACGGCGGCGGGACAGCGGCAAAGGGACAGTGATAAGTATACTAATCTCTTCCTTTACAGGTTTGTGCTGCAAGGGGGGGCCTGAATACTGATGGGGGCGGGCCTGTATACTGTATACACTGTATACAGTGTATACAGTATACAGTGACTCGCGTATAAGCCGAGGGGGGACTTTTCAGCCCAATTTTTGGGCTGAAAAACTCGGCTTATACGCGAGTATATACGGTATGTGGTTTTTCCTATGTTATTGCCATTTCTTTACTTGTCTTACTTAATTGTGAATTTTCTTACAGGAACAACATCAGTAAAGGTTTTAGTGAGTTTTGTGTGAAGGAGTTTTGACAGTGCAGTCAACCAATGACTGCTTCACGGAAAGTCACATGTTATAGGGAGGAGCTAAATGTTATAAGGCGGTAAGATTTGAGTCAATCAGAAAAGGATGGTGATGGCAGAAAGGACTGGTATGTGAGACTCTGACAGTAGACAGGCCTCTACAGGGATCTGAGCCATCCCACAATGAGATAGAGAGGAACACAGTGGACAGCTGCCATTGCGAGAGGATTTTCACTGCATTTCTGGGAGGGCAAGTCACCTCAGAGGGAAGAAAACAGCTCAGCCACTGAGGTGTAACTGAGTGATCGTCTCCACAGGGAGGGAACCTGAAAGCAGCCAATATCACATTGATAAACTGCCTCTCTGCAAATGTTCATCTGTAAGGAATAGGCTGACTCGTTTACCTCACAACTGTATATAATTATCTACCAGATTACCTCCAGTAAAATCAGTTCTAAAATCAAGCTGAAATATCTACAAATAGTTGATCGGCTCATCACAGTTTTTTTGGAGTTTGTCACCACCATCGAACTGAACTTACTCTACTGTTTGATCTGATTTAAAGGAGAAAAATGTCCTGACAGTTTATCAATCATCCGAACAGATTCTGCTGTGTGTTTGGTTCTTTTACACCAAGAGGCCAAATACGTTCAATCGGTCATGATATTAAAAAGATGTACTAGATGTACTTTAAAGGTACCTTTACACACAGAGATATATTGCTTGCAATTCACTGGTTGCAGTGAAATCATGGACACATTGTTCTATTTTGTTGCCATGTACAAGTGGAACAATGTGTCCATGATTTCACTGCAACCAGAGATCTGAGACCAATATATGAACAGATATCTGTGTGTGGAACGTGGCCTTTAGAGAGAATACAGGCCAAATTTAATCTTGCTGGGAGATATATACCTTCCATCCAGCACTACACCTTTCACTGCACCACAATCACTATAACTTTCTACTTACCACGATAATTTATGTGTTTCTGGGCAGTAACCTAAGTCCATGATTTCACTGCAACCAGTGAATGGCAAGCAATATATCTGTGCGTGTAAAGGTACCCTAAGTGTCCACTTGTTGATCAAGGCAAAAGCTGAAACCCTCATATGATATGCTCAAGTTGTTCAAATGGTCTTCGTGACTGGTTGAATATGAGGAAAGTGGCTAAGCCATTTGCTGTTCCCATGATTTGGAGAGAACGCAAAAATCATAGTGATGACTGCTACTTTTATTTCGTCAAACGTAAGGGCTTTTCTACAAAGAACAAACATAAGATTAATTACCCTGAACTTGAATCCGCGATTAGGCCAGTTCCACATGATGGTACCTTCCCAGTTCCTGTTCCACCATTGTCTGGATTGGATGAAAATGAAGTAAAATATAAAGACCATAAAGACCATGGAGCTGAAGCTACTGATGAACACAAGGAGACCTCAAGTCAAGATGAGTATGTACCTGATGGGGCAGCTGAGCAGCCTGAGGCTAGGACTATACTAGCGTTGAGGCCTCCATCATTGGGGGTCTGCCTAAGACCTGAATTGCCTCAGCATTACTGTAGTGTAACGCTGCCTTAATGCTGCCATAGAGTCCGATGGATAACAGACTCCATAGTGCACGCAAATGCCGGCACAAAAGTGCCAGAGTTTAAAATCTCGCACTATTTCGTAGCACACAGGAAAATACGACAAGGAGCATTTTCCTGTGCTCTACGAAATAGTGCAAAATTTCAAACTCCAGCACTTTTGTGCCCTCGTTTGCATGCGCTATGGAGTCTGTCATCCATAGGACTCTATTGGCAGTGTGGTGCCCCTATGGCAAAGCGCTTCAGGGAGGTACTGCACCCCAAACAGAAGATGTAGTGCCTCCGTAGCCGTGGATACGGAGAAACCTACAGAGTCTGCACCAACACCCACACAATAGGCCACCTTAGTTCAGGGGACCGTATATTCAGTAGGTCCCAGGGGGTGGAGCCAAGAGGAGCGGGAGATGAGGAGTGACAGTTAGGAAGCTAGTTAGTCAGAAGGTAAAAGACAGCAAGGAAGACGGATGCAGGGGACCCTGCAACTGTGACAAGAGGGCACCTCTTAGGAGAGAGGTGACCCAGACAACAAAGGGAACACTCCAGGACTGGTCGGAGGTGGCTGGAGAAAGTCCGGGTCACCACCGGTACACCGGAACCGAGGCAGTGAGTTAATGGTTTATCCCTAACCGCAGACTGGCAGGCTGTGGGCCCAACATGAGGGAGCCACAGCACCATGAAACTAAATCTCCACCTCTGTCCCAAGCTACTAACAAGGGAAGGACTAAATACCGGTGGCGGGAGGGTTTGTCTTCTCACCATTCCCGTCTGTACTGGAAAGGAGTCAGGAGTAACTTTTAGCAACAGACCTGGGGACCGGCGAACGGGCTTTTTAGTGTGGTAGAGAGCAGTGAACCAAGAGCCACTGGGAGTAGAGATCAAGAAATTTTTTAAAAAGGACACCTCTGACAGACGCTGGAAAAGCCTCCAAAATCTGCGGCTACAATCCCCGTTAAACCAGACTGTACCGTGTACCTTTATCACCTGGTGCAAGTAAAGAACTGTTTGAGCTGATCTGGTGTCCGGTCTCCTGTCATCTGCCACCCCTCTATGGCATCACAGAGGTGAGGACTACTACTCCCCTCATTCACCCTGCTGCCCTGAGATAAAGCCCCGCCTGTGGGCAGCTGTACTACCAAAGCTGCATTCCCATCACCTCAGCGGCCGGCCACATCATCGTCATCTGTGTCCGCATGAGATGGTGGCCCAGCTCCCTCACCTCTTCCTTCAAAAAGTCATGGTCTATCATGGGCAGCTGGCTCAGGTCCTTCTCCAGTCAGCTGGGGGAGTCCTCTGCTTCTATCCCATGCTCTGGGCTCTTCTGACCTCCACTTGCCATGGTGTCAACCGGGTTCCAGACTGCGTGTCTCGGGCACCACCCTGCTACACCACCACTGCCAGAACTCTTTTCTTCCTCCTCCTTTTGTGGGTGGATGCTTTCTCCTTTTGCTGTCAGCCACACTTCAAGGTGGTGCAATCCAGTTTCTTAGGCAGCCCTTCTGGCTCTAGGAGGATGAAGGGGTTTAGGCCATTTTCCCCACTCTGTGGTGGCCCGGCCCACAATGGAGGATTGTGGCATGCCCCCCAGCCAGCACAAGGTCTCAGTTTATTACAGCCGCCATTGCTCCAGTTTAAAAAATGTAGCCTTAATACAGTCCTGCAGGTGCACGGGACCCAGTGATGCTGGGTCAGTAGATCCTGTTCGTGACACCAAGTTGACACACCCCTCCCAGGGCCATGGGGTACTCTGAACTGGGCAACAGTTGTGCTGGGTATCAATAAAAGTTCAGAGAATAGGGATTTAGGGATAGTTGTTATGACGTCACCCGTTGTGTTCGGCTATTGTTGGCCGATACTGCAGTGCATGACCCCTGGGAATGATGGACTGCAACTTTGGTGGTTTTACTCCCCATGGGTGGAGTGGTTCTCCAGGGCAAATGGTGTAGTGTTCAGTGAGGGAAAGTCAGTGGGGCTTTTCTGGCAGGAGAGGGGAGTTGGGGCATCTCGCTGGCAGTTCTCCTATGGCCTACTCGTCTTATCAGTCTACCGCTCCGCAGGTGGGAAATGAACAGTCTCACACACAGTTCTGAGTTCCATACCCAGTTTACTTAGCTTTTCACTTCGGCGACGCCACATGGTACGGTCCTTGACAAGTCTCACTCTGGATGGTCCTCAATGAACCGGGATAGCTCATCCGAGACACCCCCTTTATGTTCCTTCCTTCACGGGTTGCTCTCTCTCTCAGTGATAACTGTCTGCCTCTCTCCTGCTCGTGCCTCCGCACACAGTGCCCCATTCCAGCAGCCATGGGTCCTGTCGGGCAACCGGTACCAAGTCCCCTGACCCTAGTACGGCTACCTTCTTGGCAGATGTGTCTTTCCACACTATGTACCATCCACAGAACAGTGAGACAATAGAAAGGTTGACTGGGAAATTAAAATTTAAAAATTCAGAAGCAAGGGAGACCAGAACTCCACAAGTGCTTGCCTTTGCTCTTTTTCCAATAAGATAATCTCCAGGAAGAAAAACTGGTTTATGTCCATATTATATATTTTTAGATGTAGCAACATAGCTCAGAAAGCTGATTCTGGCTGCACCACAGCTTTTTGTGTACATTTTATATTGCCAGTAAGCGGCTTATCATGTGAACACTGCAGTTAAAATACTCATTGTATTCAAACAACAACACACAGTCTACACAAACTGTGTCACAGTGACACATCACTGAAATCAGTGTCTCAGAACTTACCTAATGCTGCTCTCAGATTACATAGCAAAAAAACTGCTGAAAGATTCCATTTCATAAAAATAAATTAATGTACAGGTGCACAAATACTCTGTGTGGCCAATATATAAACATATACATACATTCTGTATCAGCAACCTAGACGACTTCTTAACTGTAAAGGCCCCTTTACACACCGCTACCGAAAGGTAGAAACCGGCAGGTATCAGAGACAATTGTACCTGATACCTTGTAAACACCGCGCAGTAGCGGCGTGTAATTCAGGTTGAAAGACAGGTATCCAAAGAGACAAGGAGGAACAACCTGAATTACACGCCGCTACTGCGCGGTGTTTACAAGGTATCAGGTACAATTGTCTCTGATACCTGCCGGTTTCTACCTTTCGGTAGCGGCGTGTAAAGGGGCCATAAGGTTTCAAAAGTCTTTTTTAAAGCTTACAGGGGGGCTGGAGACATGGGAGACCCCTTCCATGAATGCAGCAGACATACTGCATTCAGTGCTGCATTTAGTTTGCCATGCACTGGGGGTAGTGACAGGTCCTCTTTAAGTATGACAAACATGCTAAATTTTAAGAAATCAGGAAGGGGGAAACACTGTTTCTCACTGCTGTATGTGTTAAAACCATAAAGTACTAAATTAATATTCTTGTAATGGAAAATTGAAAAAAAAAATCTAACAAGAAAAGAAAATGATACTACCCTTTACACAACAGATTTACATTTTTTTTTTTTGTATTTCAGGCAGCCAGCTGGTATTGTTACCTTCAGCTGTGGGTCTGAGTATGGTCTCATTCTCTGATCTCATTCTCTTATAACATTCGGCCTCTTGCTCGAGAACCTGAAGGACCAGTTCACATTCGGGGTGTGTACAGCTGACCTAACAAAGACAGAAAGTACAAATGATATTAATTCAAGAGAATAGTGCATTTCTAGCATTTGAGTTCACATGGAATGAGTGATAGAAAATGCTTGATGTTCTATCCTGTTGCCAGCTTATCATAGCTCAAAATGCACCAACAAGACTAACGGTCACAGAAGATAATTATAATAATTATTATATATTATTGTATTATTATTATTACATAACCACAAGTAAATCTCGTTCACATGAGCATATAATTGGTCCATATACAGTTTGTTTGTACCACAGATGCACATGAAGAACACAGACGCATTACAGCCAGGTGTTAGTGCACCTCACCAATTTTCCATGTGGACCAATGGTCTGCATGGAATAAAATGCAGCATACACTACTTTGTTCCTTTTTATGGATCTGAATAATGCAATAATTGTAAAGGCAGCTCCTACCTGCACACACAACACACATGGCACTTGCCAAGGCTGCAATATGCAGTCGCCACTGTCCCAATTTTAAACACTACCAACTGAAAGAGAATTAAAGGGTTGGTCTGAGACCAGCAACTTTCATCTTAACTCCCTAATTTATCCCTATTTTGTAATCTATTTTCTAATATATTTCCTTTATTAATTCCCTACTGTACCCTATATATACTGTCTAACAATTAATCTTTTGCTTTTATTCTATTTCCTGCTTGATGATGTACCATGTGAGTGCCACAGTGCATCCCGGGATACTTACATGGAACATCATCAAGCTGACAGTCTCCAGGCACTTCCGCAGTCCCTTCCTGAAACAAAGCTTCACTAGGATGCTAGTTCCAGGGGAAGGGCAGTGAAATGCTCACAAAGGTCTACCCTCCCCACAGAGTTACGGTACTTCTCATCTCCCCTTCTCCCCTCACAGCAGTGTGAATTTTCAGCCTTCCTCACTCCTCGCAGTCCGCCTTCTCAGTCCCCCTGTTCTTCTCCACTCCCCATAGGGAGCATTCTTAGTACCCCATTCCTTGCTCTTATTTCCCGCACTGTGTCACCTCTTCCCTTACATGCTGCGTTTCTTCCTCTGTGATATTGCAAATGGCAGACTGATCGTGCAGGAAAGCATAAGTGACATCAGTGGGTATCCTGGGGCTTATGCATATATATATCGATGAGCTGGGATCTTCCACGGATGTTAGTTGTGGCCGATGCTTATGCTCTTCTCCACAAGTGGTCTCACATTCACGATCGCACAGAGGAAGAGATGCAGCATGTCAGGGAAAATGTCACATGGTGTGGGGAGCAGGTAAGAAGGAGGAGCTAAGAGGGCAGACTGTTTAAATGAGAGAAGGGGGTGGGGCTGAAAATTCACAATTGATGGAGGGGAGAAGGTTGTGAGGCTGAGACGTAACTCTGTGTGGAGTTCTTTAAGAATAATTGATATGGTAAAAGCCATTGACTATTGACCAATATAAAGTTAGGGGTTCAATTTCACTTTTTTGCACCATTATATCCCAGTCCTGTGCTTAATTAATTTAACCTTTGTTAGATCTGCATACAAAGGACTTACAACACACCACCAAAGGATCCCATTGAAGTCAACAATTCAGAGTGTATGAGGGAATCCTCACCATTTTCAATTACTTTTTTAGATCATGTTCTAGCCCACTATTGGTTATACAGTTCTAGCAAGTAGCAGCTAGCATCTAACTTGTTTTTCTGACCTCATTAGCTGCTTAAGCCTATAGTAATCTGTCCATCTCTACATCGTGTTGTTACTTGCTGGTCAATACTCTAAACCTGAAAGGCTAAATGCAATAAAAAGAGGTCAAACAATGAACTTGAGGCTGGGGTCACACGATCTTAGTTCTATTATCTGGTTAATTATGTTAATGACACGCTAATGAAACTCTGATCAAGGTTTGGTCAGAGAGTCAGCATAGTGTGATCAGATTCTCCCGGATGAGAGAAGATGGAATATTCAATTCCTCCAACTTCTCCATTCTGCGAGTCTGTCATAATCTAACTACACCAAGATGTCAGCCAAGTGCAGTCCGAGGTTTTCCATGCACCCAAAGACTGGCATGGGTGAGTCTCATCAAATAGACCTGTCAAATCACAGCATACTGCAATTTTTTTTGCATGCTAAATAGGCTTGAGAAAAAAAGTTGATCAGCACTGTCACATTGAATAACATTTGGTCTGAGTGCTATCCTACAGAAAATCGGATGGCTCTCGTCCATTTAGTACTGTACTGTGAGTCCTTGATGGAATATTCTGCTTCCAGGACATGGGTTTACATGTAGTGAGGACGAGGAGATGTGAAGTTTGGAGTTCCAAGGTCCTAGTGCAAAAGCTATACTGAGGACTGACAGCCTACCACCAAAGATGCCAGACACTACTTGTTCTAATAATTACTATCTATATAGAATCCAAGACCTTCAGTCATTTGTTGGAAATTGCAGAGGAATCTGGTAGCAAATATTCAGTTGTCCTGCAGAGCTACCATAGAAAACATTAAATGCAATATTAGACCTATTTAAGTATATGGGCTGTTTAAAGCCTGGGCAAGATGAATCCATCATTGTAGCTGTATTCAGTTCAACACAATTTTTGGAGGTCTCAAATGACAAATAACCTCTATATTAAAAAGGTTGACTGTCAAAGAAAACCTCTGTGAGAAAGCTGTATTAGGGAATGCTGAGTTAGTAAAGGATTTCCTCCTCTGAACGGCCATTATACAGATAGCTCAGTATTATTTCTTTTCTTTTCAATGTTCTTTTTATTGATAAGAGAAGTAATAAACATACAGAACAATCAGCACGACAGCTTTTATAGTATTCATATAAGAAAAGGGCATTTATAGTTGCAAAAGATGTCTCACTACTCAACTGGGTGAACAAGTGTAAGAACTAAAGCATTAACCAACGTCTGAGACGAGACTATTATCTCTGAAATGTTCTTTCCAAACATGGAGTAGTTAAAACGAATAAAGCAGATAAAGTAAGGAACTAAAGATTAGAAGAAATAGAGGGGGAAAAGCTGAGAAGAGGAGAAAGAGGTGATATGAGAAGTCCAGGGGAGGATGGGGAGGGTGCGGATATCCTGGGCAAGAGATAGCTCAGTCATTTTAATATGAACTGTGTATAGCACCATTTACCCCATGGTAGTGCTGGAGGAAAATCCAAAACTTGAACACTTGCTGCCCAAGATTATACAGACATATGAAAAAGTTTGGGCACCCCTCTTTATCTTACTCTTTTTTTTTGTTTAAAATTGTTTTTTTGCAACAGCTATTTCAGTGTGATATATGTAATAACTGATGGACACAGTAATATTTCAGGATTGAAATGAGGTTTATTGTACTAACCGAAA
Organism: Allobates femoralis; assembly: GCA_033576535.1. Taxonomy (NCBI): domain Eukaryota; kingdom Metazoa; phylum Chordata; class Amphibia; order Anura; family Aromobatidae; genus Allobates; species Allobates femoralis. The sequence continues at coordinate 376,943,540 of JARQOC010000006.1, read as the reverse complement.
ATGTGAAATATGCATTTTTTCAAGAATTGACAGGTGCAAAAGTATGGGCACCTCAACAGAAGAGTGACATTAATATTTAGTAGATCCACCTTTTGTAAAAAAATAACAGCCTCTAGTCGCTTCCTGTAGCTGTCAATGAGTTCCTTGATCCTGGATGAAGGTATTTTTGACCATTCCTCTTTACAAAACAATTCCAGTTCAGTTAAGTTTGATGGTCGCCGAGCATGGACTGCCCACTTCAAAACATCCCACAGATGTTCAATGATATTCAGGTCTGGGGACTGGGATGGCCATTCCAGAACATTGTAATTGTTCCTCTCAATGAATGCTTGAGTAGATTTGGAGCGGTGTTTTGGATCATTGTCTTGCTGAAAGATCCATCCCCGACGTAACTTCAACTTTGACACAGATTCTTGAACATTATTCTCAAGAATCTGCTGATACTGAGTGGAATCCATGCGACCCTCAACTTTAACAAGATTCCCGGTGCCGTCATTGGCCACACAGCCCCAAAGCATGATGGACCCTCCCCCAAATTTGACAGTGGGTAGCAAGTGTTTTCTTGGAATGCTGTGTTTTTGTGGCGCCATGCATAACGCCTTGTTGTATGACCAAGCAACTCAATCTTTGTTTCATCAGTCCACAGGACCTTCTTCCAAAATGAAACTGGCTTGTCCAAATGTGCTTTTGCATACCTCAGGCGACTCTGTTTGTGGCGTGCATGCAGAAACGGCTTCTTTCGCATCACTCTCCCATACAGCTTCTCCTTGTGCAGTGTGCGCTGTATAGTTGACCGATGCACAGTGACGCCATCAACTGCAAGTTGATGCTGCAGGTCTTTGGAGGTGGTCTGTGGATTGTTCTTGACTGTTCTCACCATTCTTCTTCTCTGCCTTTCTGATATTTTTGTTGGCCTGCCACTTCTGGCCTTTACAAGAACTGTCCCTGTGGTCTTCCTTTTCTTTACTATGTTCCTCACAATTGAAACTGACAGGTTAAATCTCTGAGACAACTTTTTGTATCCTTTCCCTGAACAACTATGTTGAACAATCTTTTTTTTCCGATCACTTGAGAGCTGTTTTGAGGAGCCCATGAAGCCACTCCTCAGGGAAGATGCAACTAGGAGAACAACTTGCAAGTGGACACCTGAAATAGCTTTTCTCATTATTGGATACACCGGGCTATGAAGTACAAAGCTCAATGAGGTTACCAAACCGATTTAGTGCTTCAGTAAGTCAGTAAAAAGTAGTTAGGAGTATTCAAATCATGAAAATCATAAGGGTGCCCAAACTTTTGCACCCGTCAATTTTTGAAATAATGCATATTTCACATTTTCGGTTGGTACAATAAACCTCATTTCAATCCTGAAATATTACTGTGTCCATCAGTTATTACATATATCACACTGAAATAGCTGTTGCAAAAAAACAATTTTAAACAAAAAAAAATGAGTAAGATTAAGAGGGGTGCCCAAACTATTTCATATAACTGTAGCTGTTTTATGGAGCACTAAGTACATCCAAGACACCTTATGATCAGCTTACCAATTGGAACCCTTCCAACAGAGAGGGACTGACCAAACAGGACATTCCTTTAAACATTCTCCAATACAATATACTATTTGAAAATAGATTTTATAAACTAAGAAAATCTTCATTTTTATAAATGTTTTTTGTCAACTTTATAAATAGACAAAATTATCAACGGGTATAAAGAAGCAATTTTGTAATTTACCGTTTTTTGAAAACAAGTCTCCAACCTCAAAAACAGATTTTTTTTTCCCATTTTATTTCTAAAAATATATGATCAGTGATAGCTTGCAGATAAACAGAGGTCCAGGTTCAATTGCTGAAGAGACTGGGCCTCTGATATGAAAGACAAGAGAAAAAAAAACAGGGGCACACTAGTGCATTACCATTATTACCAGCAGGGGATAATTAAATACGTGTTCACTAACCTATTATTGTTGTGCAATCCCCGCACAACAATGGTGTGGATTATGGAAGCGGTTGGGGTCTCCTCATTCCTAATGTAAAGTTCTGCGATGGTGTGGAGAAACGTTTTTAATCAGCTCCGTCCAGGGAGTCTCGGCGTCCCCGCTCGCTTCCTCCTGTAACTCCACCTGCTAGCGCCCCATGTGACCGGGCGCGCTGACGCAGACAGGTCCTATGTTTTTCTCAAAGTAACTCGTTAGCTCGGTCTGCTGGTCCTCAAGTTTCAGCGAGCTGCTCCAGCCGTGTTCTCTGAGCGAGATAGGGTATGTAGATTCGATTACACGGTCTCGTGCTGGGCGCTCTGATTAAAGCCAGGGACTCTGCTTGGTGGAATGTCCTTTTATTAGAAATCCTCCATCCGCCAAGACGTGTTTCGACGGTATAGTGCCGTCTTTCTCAAGTGGAATGGAGGTAATATGACAATTAAAACAATATATAGAGCAACTAGTTGTCTTATTGGACAACAATTATCTAAGTAAAACACCCTCTTTTTAACCTTTGTGTCTTACAACCGAGGGTCCTGATAAAATGATCCTATGCAACTACTTCTTCATTAAATAATTATAGTATTCTCTCATCATATACGCTTAAATACCTTCTCAAAAACCATAATAACATATAAAAATATATATACAATATTAAACCCCCAATTTTACAGAATAAAAATTATGTATATATATATAAATATAATCTTAAAAATAATAATATATTAAACAAAAATATCAATAAAAATATTAATAAATATCATATATTAAAATATTATTAAATATTCATGAATGTAAAAATTGATAATCTATAAGGACGTCCAAACTGGGTCTAAAATTATTCAATATATATGTGTAACAAGACTTGGAATGGAGATTAGAATAAAACCACAGATATTATACATAACAAAAACCTATTTAATTTCTGGACGCTTTTTCTATTGTTAAGTTGAGGCCCTCTGGATACAGTCCCCAATCTAAAAATCCAATAACTTTCTTTCTTAATAAGTCTACTTAATCTCCCCTGACCCCCTTCAGGTATTTGATCAATTATAATGAGACTCATCTTACTGGGGTCTCTTTGGTGATACTTGTCGTAATGTCGGGAGACACTATGTTGCTGAAACCCGGATCTGATATTTTGTCTGTGTTTGTTTAGACGATTGTGGGTTGCCTGTATCATCCTCCCTACATACTGCAACCCACAAGGGCATTCCCATAAGTAAACTATATAAGAAGATTGACATGTCAATCTGTGTCTTATCTCAAAAATCTCATTAGTTGTCTTTGATCTGAATTGTTTCATTCCATCCTGTATTATATTGCAACACATGCATTTTCCACTTTTACATGAATAGCATCCCCAATTCTCAACAATCGGAGGAGCTAAAGCTTCTGGTTTTTCAAAGTTCTTTTTGATGTCACTAGGGGCTATTAAATTCTTTAAATTTTTATTTTTTCTAAAGACAATGGTTGGTTTCTCGGGCATTTTTGACCCCAAGAGAGGGTCTCCTCTTAAAACAAACCAATACTTTCCTAGAACGGACCTTATCAAGGTCCGGGATTGACAGTAGGTAGTCACAAAGCTCCATTTGCTTTTGTCATCATTCTTATCTACTACCTTTCTCTTGTCTGCCATCTTACTTAGACAATTATCTTGAGTCAAAATCCTGGTCTTGGCAAAGGCATCTTTCAGAATTTTTGTTGGGTAACCCTTTTCTTTAAACCTATATTTTAAGGTAGCTGACTCTGACATGAAATCTATATCCCTAGAACAATTTTTACGAATACGCCAATATTGTCCATAGGGTATATTTTTCAACCAACTAGGTAGGTGCCCACTACTAAATTCTAGATAACTATTGACGTCAACTGTCTTGAAATGAGTAGCAGTGAAGAGCTTACCCTCTTCATTCGTCCGAGATTCGCACCCAGTTACGCCAACTTATTCATGGGTGCATTTGAGTCCGCCCTCATTGCACAGCCCCCTAAAGGTAGCCTGTCTGATTCATCTAAAATGAAAGGGGTAATATTTTACAGACGTTATATAGATGATTTATTCATTATTTGGAAGGGAACAGTTAGTGAGGCTCAGAAGTTTACGGAGATACTTAATGATAATCAGTGGGGTATTTCCTTCACAGCAGCTTACTCTGTATCAGAAATTCAATATTTAGATCTATTAATTAAATTTGATGAAGAGGGTAATATTTAATAATATTTTAATATATGATATTTATTAATATTTTTATTGATATTTTTGTTTAATATATTATTATTTTTAAGATTATATTTATATATATATACATAATTTTTATTCTGTAAAATTGGGGATTTAATATTGTATATATATTTTTATATGTTATTATGGTTTTTGAGAAAGTATTTAAGAGTATATGATGAGAGAATACTATAATTATTTAATGAAGAAGTAGTTGCATAGGATCATTTTATCAGGACCCTCGGTTGTAAGACACAAAAGGTTAAAAAGAGGGTGTTTTACTTAGATAATTGTTGTCCAAAAAGACAACTAGTTGCTCTATATATTGTTTTAATTGTCATATTACCTCCATTCCACTTGAGAAAGACGGCACTATACCGTTGAAACATGTTGTGGCGGATGGAGGATTTCTAATAAAAGGACATTCCACCAAGCAGAGTCCCTGGCTTTAATCAGAGCGCCCAGCACGAGACCGTGTAATCGAATCTACATGGGCCTCTGATATGCCAGACAAAGCTAACTTGTGTACTGGACTACCTCCAACTGTCCCATTGAGAATGAAAGGAGTGGTGGTGGCATGTATGTGTAATCCCCTCTCCATTTTGACAGGCCATTTCAGGGCCCTGTTCGTAGGATTGGAGAGCCTACAAGCAGTCACATCCACAAGTGATCTCCATTTCTGTGGATAGATTGTAATTTTAACTGGAATCTGTCAGTAAGATCAAGCCCCGAAATACCTTAAACATAGGTAGGACTTTTAAAGCTAAATCCATCGATATCTTTATATTTTCTATCCGTTGCTGCATTTTTGAGAAATTGTTATTTTAATTTATAAGCAACTAATAAATGATGTGCCCTGGGTAGAACACAGTGCTTCCAAAGCCTCTACCTCCCAAGGCTGTTTTCCTGCCTAGCAGCAGCCTCTTTAGCTTGATTGGTAGCTCATGGTCTGATTTCCTTGCCTGATGATTGAAGTTACAAACACAGTGCGCTATCAATCAAACTAAAGAGGCTAGGCTGGGCAATGAAATAATCTCAAGAGGTAGAGGCTCAAGAAGTGCTAAATTATGCCCACAGCTTTAACTCCACATTTGCATATACATGAATATGCTGAATTCTCAGAAATGCAGCAAAACATAACACATATAAAGATGTTGATTGATTTAGCTTTCAAAGACCTTTATGCCCATATTTGTGGTTTAGGAGATAGTTGATCTTTAATTTTGTTTGATAAAAGTAAAATGTGATTGTAACCTCTTCCTAACATATGAAGTACCAGTCTTATCTTGTGGGTACTTCCCACAAATGGACATACTGTTGCATTATGGCAGTCATGCAGACACGAGACCTATGCCTGTATGATTACCGCCGGGAGGTTAGCTTAAGTGATAGCTAAACTCTAGTTGTTTAACCCTCTAAATAAAATGATCAATAGCGAGTGCACAATTTAGAAGGCTAAGAGAGGAAAGGGGCTTGTTCACCCACCCGATCGGCCCCACACAATGTGATCATGATTCCTGATGGTTGTCAAGGCAACCCGAGGTCAAACAATGACCTCTGGGTACGCCAGCTACAGTGGCCTCTTAGACCATGCCAGGTAAATGGTCTAAAGGTGTTCTAGTCAGTGTAACACTGACAGTTATAAATCATTGCAGTACGAGTGTATAGCAATGCAATATCACAGTGATGAGAGTAATAAAAGTGAAATTTATATAGAGGTGCTAAGTAAAAAAGTAAATAAAGTAAAAAAAAAACTGTAAAAAATTAAAGAATAAAAAAAATTACACCAATAAATATGTATATTTATGTAAAAACAAAAATAAACAAACAAGTGCACATATTTGGTATTGTTGTTTGAAATTACCTGATCTATACACTATTTTAGGCTGTGTTCACACACAGTGGTTTTTTTTTTGCACTTTTTAGCTCAGGCGCTTTTTTCAGCATTTTTCACCCTAGCAAAAAAGCGCAAAAAGCCCAGTAAAAAAAAGCGGTGTTTCACACACTGCGTGTTTTTACAGAGCTACTTGTTCAGTGATGTCACAGAGGGGAGGAAAGATCCTGTTCCTCCTCACCTGTGTGACACCTGTCACAGCCCCAATGTAAAAGAATGACAAATGTATTAAAAATAATAAAGATTTTTATACTTGCCCTCCGCCAGGTGTTCCGTAGCCGGGAGCCGCAAGACCTGAGCAGCAGGACCTTCCGTGATCGGGCTGTCATCGGGCGCTGTGATTGGCCACTCGTGGTCATGTGATATGTACGTCATAGGACTTCACATATCGCATGACCACGAGCGGGCCAATCAGCGGTCTAGCAAGGTCCTGCTGGTCGATACCTACTGCTGCTCCCGGCTTCCGGCTCTCGAACACACGGCAGAGGGTAAGTATCAAAACACTACACATAGACAAGTCCCTCCACTGAGCCACACCCACTCCATATAGCCATGCCCCTCCATTGTGATGTCACAATAGAATGTTAGCTTATAATATTCCGTGTCATGTCACTGCTTGATCATTCGGATCTTATGACTCATAAGAAAAAGAATGTGACTGGATGTTTGTCATTACACACTAAGAGAAAAGCTGTTTTATGTCTCAGTGAGGAAGACTTATAGAAAAGGAAGTAAGAGAGGCAAGTAATAGAAGAAAGGGAGGCAAGAGCGTGGGTTGATGAGGCGGGTTGGGGGAAAGGTGTGGGGGGGCAGGTTTGATGCATATAGTGGACATACATACAGACAGACATACACTCAGCTTATAACTAAGAACAGCTACTATGCCCCGGCAACGCCGGGCTCTACAGCTAGCATATTTATATTATAATATCTCTTTAATCGTACTAACCTGAGGGGTAAAGCCACCTTATCACTTATACCACAAGGTGAACGCTGTAAGAAGTACTGACATGCTAGACCTGACATGTCATCTCTCTGGAAGAAGAAAAGATATAGTCCAAATCCCCAGTCTTATCCTCTCACCTAGCCAAATCATATGTCATACTTTGCACTGATGAGGAGCAAACACCCCAAACACTGTGTCTTCAAATTGAGAATATGGTTGAGAATATGGTTTGGCTTATATATCATATTATAAGACTCTTTAAAGGGGCAATATTGATTTTTAGGATCGCTACTTCCTATAGGTGGCGCTAAAGTTCAGTCCTCTTTAAAGAGGCAATTTGCATGTAATATTTCATAAATAAATGAAAATCATATTGACATACATTTACCACTAATATAAAGTACAATGAGTCTCTGAATCATCGGGATATGTTGGAGCATTCTAGAGTAATTATCCTATAAGTGTCATTAGTCAGAATTAAAAAATTTGGCCTGGCCAAGATGAAAACAGGTTTCAGTGGCAAATATTGATAAATCTATTTTTGCCTATCCCTGTATCACCATTGTCTGGCAAATGATCCCCAGTTCTAATGATAGACTTATGGGTTTGTTCATGTTGATATGCTATGCCCGATAAATTCCGAAGTATAGTATGAATAATTTAAAGGGAATTACTACCTTAACTGGCTGCACCGTGTGGGTGGTATGCCAAAGACAGTATATTTAGACTACTGTTCAGTGAATTAAATAAAGGAAGTAAAACCATGATGAAATAATTATGAGGGCTGACAATATTGTAATAAGCAGAATGAATAAAATTATAGTTCAGGCTTTAACAATTTGTTCCTGGTACCTCCACTCCCACACCACTCTTTTTATCAAACAAGTATGTGACAAGTGCTGTCAAAAAGTTCAAAACATGGAATTCTAAAGTTAATCTAAGCATAGTCATCAAACTCATAAGAAGAAGAGACGTGCACCTGAGGGGGAATAAAAACCTTTCCGCTACATAAAAAGTCTCTAGTAATATAAATGGTAATGGTGGCTAGGTGCCATTACAGATTTTGAGATTTTGCACTGAATCTGATTCATACACTTATAATCAAAGAAACCCTTATATACAGTATAGTGAATACCTTGTAAGTGGACCACTGACTATTTATAGATATTGTATGTTTTATTATGTGCCTTGCTTGTGTAAACTCAATGCAGTGCCTTATACAGCTGAAATTTACACAGAATATATTTTTATTATTGTGTTGGTGATCCTATTTGTACCAATGAACAGGTGTAACCACCGGGAGGTCAGTCGTTTGTATGTTTGTGTGTGAGAGATACGACGCTGCTATGAATGACTCCGACTTCAGTATGGTGTCAAACTAAGCCTTTTTTTATAAAAAAAAATAGTTAAACAAATAACAGTTGCACTCTCCACACACTATGGGCGACCACAGCCACAAACACAATTTACAAATTATGTAGCCTGAGGGAACCCAAGTGCCAGTTGCGCAAGGAAGAACATGACTACTCCTGGCCTATATCACCCCCACCCTTACACTGTAAAGGCCTTACCTAGGATTGCAGCCGCAGCACGTGTTCCCCTCGGGCATATAAACTTACAACCCCCACTCGCACACTATTTACAATGTTTCCGGGTACCCATGTTTACCTCTTTTATAACCACTATGAGGCATCGCCGGCGTGGTCCCATGGCTGGAGTGCATCACATGGGCTTGCAGCACAGGAGCCTGTTTCACTGGGTGTGAATGCATGTGTTAAACCTGATCAATGCACAGTGGGTTGAAAATTTAAGAGGTTCATGAGCGTCCAAGAGAGCAATGTGTGCTGATTGCTAACAGCCCCAGGTGTGGGTGTGTCAGGTGGGTGTGGTGAACAGGACTTATCCTGCCAGGTGTCTGTGTGTGGGAGGAAGATGGGAGTCAATGCAGTCCAGACCACTGAGATGTGAGGACGTGTCAGAGGTGATCCGTTACTTTGGGACATGAGGGGAGCCGGCCCTTCTCCATGCGGGAGGCTCCATTCCCTATGTTGCTTGATTGAGAGCCTGTGGCCAGGAACAGGTTGTGATGACTCCTGGAGTTGGGGAACCGTGGCTAACCTTGGAGGGCGCTTGTTCAGGCATGAGGTGAAACACGTGCTGGAGAAGACCATGGGGGACGCCTGGTGTTGATGGATCAACAGGGCGTATGTAAATTACCCAGTGTGATGGATGTGTGAGGTAACGTGGGACTCATGATGGCAGATGTAGAAAGTCCATGCATGAGGGGTCCTTGTGGTAATAGGTAGAGACTCTCTGAGGTAGGTTGAGGATCCCTATAATAGGATGGGGAATGATCCCTGTCGGACGGCTAGGCGGCCGAACCCACCTTTGGGACCGACTGCTAAGTCGTAATGTGGTCCCGTTGATATGTGTTGGTTGTAAAGTGTATAATGTATAATGTGATATGTCAGTATTCTATGTGAGATGTAAATACAGTATTATGTTATGTGAGTGTCTTTTGTTCCCGGTTTATGCCGTTATTAATAAACAGTTAGAAGCTTCATGTACTGTTAACCCTTGCAGTGGTGTTAATCTGTTGCCAAGCGAGTTCCCCCAGGGGGCACTACCTCACACCACTTATAGAACTGTAACCCACAAGTTATTTACACAGTATACAGCTTCCCATCCTGCAGGAGTAAAAGTACATCTCTCGGATCTGATATAACACAACAGATAGCAGGCCAACTTTCATTCAAGCTTAATCTCTGGCCAAGGGATAATATCGCCTTTTTCTCTCACCAGGCTTTCTAGCACAGCATGGTGCATCAGGAATTGGAATCGCTCTCAGATCCACGATGTAATTCACTACGGAACTCCTCCGTATCATGCACGTGCTCAAAGTCCCAGTGTACAGGATCTTTCACAGTCTCTAGATGAAGCCTGGCCATTTCATCAGCAGGAATACACACGGGAAAGTTCTCTGCAGTTCCGCAGTCACTTAACTGTACCGTTATTATTGTTATTATTATTATTTATTTATAGAGCACCATTGATTCCATGGTGCTATACATGAGAAGGGGGATACATACAAACAAGTTAAAAATACAATGAACAAATTAACAGAGGTGAGAGAGGTCCCTGCCTTTGCGGGCTTACATTCTACAGGGTGGTGGGGAGAGAGAGACAGTAGGTTGGGTCTGCTCTGGTGGTGGTGTAGCACCTGGGTCCGATGGTGGTGGAGCACCAGGTCCAGTGGTGGTGGAGCGCTGGGTCCAGTGGAGGTGGAGCGTCAGATCCAGTGGTGGTGGATCATCGGGTCCAGTGGTGGTGGAGCACCGGGTCCAGTGGTGGTGAGGTGGCACTGTGGTAATTCCAGGTTGTAAGCTGTTCTGAAGAGATGGGTTTTCTGGTTCTGCATGAAGGTTCCGAGTATAGGGGACAGTCGGACATTTTGGGGTGCAGAATTCCAGAGAATGGGGGATGCTCGGGCGAAGTCTTACAGGTGGTTAAATGTGGAAGATACAAGTGTGGAGGAAAGAAGGAGGTCTTGGGAGAATTGAAGATTACGAGTTGGATTATTTTGGTAGATTAGTTCAGAGATACATGGAGGGAAAGATTGTGGACGGCTTTGTAAGTCAATGTTAGTAGTTTGAATTGGATACGCTGGGAAATTGAGAGCCAGTGGAGGGATTTGCAGAGGGGAGAAGTGGAGGAATAGTGAGGAGAGAGGTGTATTAGTTGGGCAGCAGAGTTAAGGACAGATTGGAGAGGTGCAAGAGTGTTAGCAGGGAGGTCACAGAGTAGGAGGTTGCAGTAGTCGAGACACAAAATGATGAGGACATGCACTAGTAGTTTAGTAGATTGATGGTTGAGGAAGGGATGGATTCTGGAAATATTTTTGAGTTGGAGGCGAGCAGGAGGTGGCAAGGGCTTGAATGTGCGGTTTGAAGGACAAGGCAGATTCAAGGGTTACACCGAGGCAACGGACTTCAGGTACAGGGCAAAGTGTGATGTCATTTATTGTGATAGGTCTGGTAAGGAAGGTGTGTGAGATGGGGGAAAGATGATGAGTTCGATTTTGTCTACATTAAGTTTTAGGAAGCTGGAGAAGAAGGAGGATATGGCTGATAGACACGCTGGGATTCTGGACAGGAGAGAGGTGACGTTTGGGCAAGAGAGGTAGATCTGAATGTCATCAGCATACAGGTGATACTGGAAGCCATGGGACTTTATGGGTTGTCCCAGACCAAGGGTATAGATTGAAAAAAGGAAAGGCCCGCGGACAGAGCCTAGAGGGACCCCAACAGAAAAGGGATGAGGAGAGAAGGTCATGTGGGAGTGGGAGACACTAAATGTACAGGAGGAAAGGTAGGAAGAGATCCAGGAGAGGGTAAGGTCAGTGATACCAATGGAAGAGAGGATCTGTAATCAGGGCCGCCATTAGGGGGTTACAGCCCTTACTGCAGTAAGGGGCCCGGGGCCTGACTGCAGGGGGCGTGGCTATCGGACAGGGGCAGGGGGGCCCGGCCATGCCGGTGGTGGGCGTGGCCATTTTGAGCTAGGTGGCCCCCTGAGCTGCGTGACGAGCGCTCCCCTCACTGACTAGTACCTGTGTGCCGGGATCCGCTGGCTGCCCACTCACTTCCCGATCAGGAAGTGCACGTTACAGTGCTCAGTACATTGAGCACCTCATTCAACAGAAAGGACTGGAGGCGGAGCCGCAGGGGGAGAAGCCCCGCTGGAGGAGAGAGAGACACCATGACACCGCCTGATTACAGTTGGACGAGGCCGCGGCTCCACCGCTATAATGTACAGTGATGTGCCTCCTCAGCTGCTCCTCTGGTCTCCTCTTCTTTGGCCCCATCTATGGCCGAGGAATCCTGCACAGCATGAAGTTAGCAGCCACAGGAGCACCCCCTCCTCCTGTAATTTCGCTACCAGGCCAGCTCAGCAGTCGGGAGCAGGGGAGGGGGAGAGAAGGGGGCTGACAGAAGCCAGAACAGGTATCTGTAGAGACCACTGCAAACACAGAGAGGCGACAGCCACAGGAGACACTGCAGCTAAATGAAGAGATGGAGAGACTGTTTATTAAAAGACTGCTGGTTCATGGGCGTACCCAGCGTGGGGCAGGGGGGGGCAGGTGCCCCCCCCAAGAGGCTGCCCCGTGTGAGCGCACCTACTGTAGTACTGTCACTACTGTGACTGTGACATGACAGCGGCACCCCGGGTGAGCGCGGCACTGTGCGGACCCCACCTGGCACCTATTGTACTATAGTACTGTGACTGTCACACTGACATGACAGCGGCACAGAGGCACAGTGCGCCGCCCGTGAGTGACATGGGGGCCGGCGGCAGGCCGGCAGCTGCAGCAGCCAGCAGGCATGGCAGGGCGCAGGGTGGATAATCACATCGCCGGGCACCCTCAGCAGCCTCAGACACAGACAGTGTCTGCCGACTGCAGATCAGCTCGGCAGGCACTGTCTGGCAGGCCAGCAGGGGGACTGCACTGAGTGCTGAGGCTGAGTCCCAGGCTGCGGCTGCGGTGCAAGCTGGAGTGGGGTCCATCTGGGGACACTGCTGGCCTGGTCTGGTGAGGAGGGAGGCTGGAGCCAAGAGCTCAAGGCGAGCTACAAGTGAAGACAGAGTGAGTGAAGAGTCAGAGGCAAGACATCAAGAGAACGACTGACTGTTAAAAAATAGATCAAGTATGTAAAAAAAGTGATGTGTGGGGGGTTGGGGTGATGGGAGCCCAGAGGGTTGTATATGGGAGCCTTATGTGGGGGCTGTGCGCTGTATATAAGATGACATGTACTCCCATGTCATATACAGCCCTGGCCCCTGCCCCCCATAGGCTCCCATATCATATACAGCATCCCTATAGGGCTCCTATATCATTCATATATATGACCCCTAAAGGGCTCCCATTATTGGAGCCCTATGGTGGGGGCTGTATATGACATGGGAGCCCTATGGGGCTATATGTTATATGGGAGCCCTATGGGGCATTAGGGGGCTGTGTGGGATATGGGACTCCCATATCATATACAACCCCCCCATAAGGCTGCCATATCGTATACAGCCCACCACATAGGGCTCCCGTATCATATACAACCCTCCATAGGGCTCTCATGATGGGAGCCCTATGGAGGGGCTGTATATGATACAGGAGCCCTATGAGGGGGCTGAATATGATTTGGGTGCCCTATGGCGGTGTTATATATGATATGGGAGCCCTATAAGGGGGCTGTATATGATATGGGAGCTCTAAGGGGGGCTGTATATGAGACGGGAGCCCTATGGGACATGGGGGGGGCTGTATATGAGAGATGGAACTTCCATCTCATATACAGCCCCCCATAGGGCTCCCATGTCATATACAGCCCCCGACCCCCATAGGGCTCCCCAGTGGCGTAACAAGTCTGATGGGCACAGGTGCGCAATTTAGGCCCCCCACCTTCCACGTGCATGTTGGTCAGATGTATGGGCCCCGTGTAACATTCTAAATCCTATAAAGAGTCTGAAATTGACCCCTCTCCCCCTTCATTATGTGTTAATGTCCCTTATCCTGCTGTATATGGCCTTTCTCCTGGAATATGTCCCCCATCATGGTTTATATGGTCCTCCTCCTCTGCCACCATAGTCCTCCAATTATTATAATGCATCCCCACATTCCTCCATACATTACAATGTATTCCCATAGTCCTCTATGTATTATAATGCATCCCATAGTCCCCCATTCATAAGGTACCCCCATAGTCATCCAATTATCATAATGCAACCCCACTATCCTCTATATAGTATAATGTAGCCTCGTATGCCTCCTTACATTATAATGCACTTCCATACAGTATAATGCACTCTCATAGTTCTCCATATAGTATAATTCACCCCCATAATTCTCCATATAGTATAATTCATCCATAGTCCTCTATACAGTATAATGCACCATCAATAGTCCTCCATATAGTATAATGCACCCCCATAGTTCTCCATATAGCCCTCCATACAGTATAATGCACCCTCACAGTCCTGTGTTTAGTATAGTACAGCCTTCCATATAGCACAGTACAGCCTCATAATTCTCCATACAGTATAATGCAGCAACGGTGAGCCAACCCCTTCCCCCCCCCCCATACTCCTCTGGCCAGCGTGTACTCCTTAAAAAAAATCTGTACTTACCTCTCCTGGTTCCACCGCAGCTTCCCAAAACTGAAGTCACAGGAGGAGGCGGTGATGCCGAGAGTTGCACAGTGGAACGCATAAAAGCAGGAAGTGCTGCCTAGTCCACACTAGGAGTAGGTTGTGCTTCCTGCTTTTTATTCGTTCCACTGTGCAACACACGGCATCACCACTGTGGTAAGAGGATGCGCAGGGGGGCGGCAGTGGATAGCAGGAGGCTCAGTGAAACACACGGGACCCTTAGCGGCCCGTGTGCTGCTGCGCAGTGATGGTACTAGAAGCGGGCGCAACCTGAACGACCATGGCTTGCCCCCCCCTAGTTTTGATCCTGGGTACACCCATGTGCTGGTTTATACAAAGGCATTGCTGTATGAAGAGACTGCATCTATAAGAGGAGAGAGACATTGATGTAGAGAGACTTCAGTCTTCTAGACAGGGATTGCATATAGATGGAGACAGTCCTGTGCAGATTATGCAGAGAGATCTCTATAATATCCAGGTAGACAAGAGTTTAATCAAGAGGGAGAGAGAGAGAGACAGACTGCTACTGTGAGAGAGGACTGGAAGAGACAGCAAAGACTGATTCATTTTATATGCAGACTGCTGGAGAGACAGCACTGATTGTATATACAGTCTGTGTGTGTCTCTCGGTCTCTGTCTGTCTGTCTCTGTCTGTCTCTCTGTCTGTCTCTGTCTGTCTCTCTCTGTCTGTCTCTGTCTCTCTCTGTCTCGGTCTCTCTCTCTGTCTGTCTGTCTCACTCTGTCTGTCTATGTCTCTCTCTGTCTGTCTCTGTCTTTGTCTGTCTCTCTGTCTTTGTCTATCTCTCTCTGTCTGTCTGTTTCTGCCTGTCTCTGTCTGTCTGTCTCTCTCTGCCTGTCTCTGTCTGTCTCTGTCTCTCTGACTCTGCCTGTCTCTCTGTCTCTGCCTGTCTCTCTCTGTCTCTGCCTGTCTCTCTCTGTCAGTCTCTCTCTGCCTGTATTTATCTGTCTGTCTCTCTCGGTCTCTGTCTGTCTCTCTGTCTGTTTCTGTCTGTCTCTATCTCTCTGTCTTTGTCTGTCTCTGTCTGTCTCTGTCTGTCTGTCTCTGCTTGTGTCTCTCTGTCTGTCTGTCTCTGTCCCTCTCTGTCTGTCTCTCTCTGTCTTTGTCTGTCTCTCTCTGTCTGACTCTGTCTCTCTCTGTCTGTCTCTCTGTCTTTGTCTCTTTCTGTCTCTGTCTGTCTGTCTCTGTTTGTCTGTCTCTGCCTGTCTGTCTCTGTCTCTCTGTGTCTGTCTCTGTCTCTCTGACTCTGCCTGTCTCTCTGGTCCTGCCTGTCTCTCTCTGTCTCTGCCTGTCTTTCTCTGTCAGTCTCTCTCTGACTCTGCCTGTATTTCTCTGTCTGTCTCTCTCGGTCTCTGTCTATCTGTTTGTCTGTCTCTTTGTCTGTCTCTCTCTCTGTCTCTCTCTCTGTCTCTCTCTGTCTGTCTTTGTCTCTCTCTCTGTCTGTCTGTCTGTCTCTCTCTGTCTCTCTCTCTGTCTATCTCAGTCTGTCGCAGCAATCTCCATTGTGCATTTGTCCCGCAGCCGTATCCATTGTGCATTTGTCCCACAGCCATCTCCATTCTGTATACGGCCAGCAGCAGTCTCTATTGTGTCTCTGAATCAGGTTATGACGGCATCACCACTTTAAGCGTAGGTGCAGGCAGAAAATAATGTACTTACAATTACGGTCATCTGCCGCGACACTACTATATATGATAAATGAAATAAATGAAATAATGAGTGGCACTGGAAACATGAGGAGCAAGTGAATGTATGAATTGCAGAAACTGCTCTAAGGTAAATAGGATAAAATGGAGATCTTAGTTCCCGTTAATGGCCACTAGCAGTTAAGCTTGGCATCCACTTACAAGGAGCTCTCCACTGCCAAGTCCTAACACTATGCCCTAGTGAATTGTGAGTGTGAATAGGTTTATATGCCAAAGGTTTAATTGGGAATGATGAAAAGGTGTGTGTAGGGCTCTAACAGTGTTGTCCATGTGTGGACACCAAACTAGGGAAAGGGGGAAGGGAAAATAATATAGTGGGAGCTCAGTCAAAAATAAGCAATATATGAATCAGGTTATGACGGCATCACCACTTTAAGCGTAGGTGCAGGCAGAAAATAATGTACTTACAATTACGGTCATCTGCCGCGACACTACTATATATGATAAATGTGTCTCTGTCTGTCTGTCTGTCTCTCTCTCTGTCTATCTCTGTCTGTTGCAGCAGTCTCCATTGTGCATTGGTCCCGCAGCCGTCTCCATTGTGCATTTGTCCCGCAGCCGTATCCATTGTGTATTTGTCCCACAGCCATCTCCATTCTGTATATGGCCAGCAGCAGTCTCTATTGTGTACAGCCAGTAGCAATCTCTACTGTGTATCCTCTACTGTGTGTGTATAGCTAGCAGTCATCTCCATTGTCTATACCAGTGATGGCGAACCTATGGCACGCGTGCCAGGGAGGGCACGCAGAGCCGTCTCCGCTGGCACGCGGCCTCGCCTCACTGCCGCTCTGCACTGCCGGCATTATGGCGCCGGCAGTGCAAAGCTGTGCCACAGCGGAGGGAGAAGACTTCTTCTCCCTCGCGTCTCCAACAACTCTCTGCTAGCTCCGCCCAGCCGACGTCACGTGACCGCGGTCATGTGACGCGCTCGGAGTCCTGTGACGGCTGGACAGAAGACGCGATGAGAGGAGCAGCGATGGAGGCGGGAAAACTAGGTGAGTATGATTTTTTTTTTTATTTTAAGCTATAACGCGGGGGCATATGGAGGAATGTACACAGGGGGCATATGGAGGAATGTACACAGGGGCATATGGAGGAATGTACACAGGGGGCATATAGAGGAATGTAAACAGGGGGCATATGGAGGAATGTACACGGGGCATATGGAGGAATGTACACAGGGGGCATATGGAGGAATGTACACAGGGGCATATGGAGGAATGTAAACAGGGGGCATATGGAGGAATGTAAACAGGAGGGGGCATATGGAGGCAATGTAAACAGGGGGCATATGGAGGCAATGTAAACAGGGGGCATATGGAGGCAATGTAAACAGGGGCATATGGAGGCAATGTAAACATTGGGCATATGGAAGAATGTAAACAGGGGGCATATGGAGGAATGTAAACAGGAGGCATATGGAGGCAATGTAAACAGGGGGCATATGGAGACAATGTAAACAGGGGGCATATGGAGGCAATGTAAAAAGGAGGGGGCATATGGTGGCATTGTAAACAGGGGGCATATGGTGTCGTTATAAACAGGAGGGGGCATATGGTGACGTTATTAACTGGAGGGGCATATGGTGACGTTATTAACTGGAGGGGGCATATGATGGCGTTATTAACTGCAGGGGGCATATGGTGGCGTTATTAACTGGAGGGGGCATATGGTGGCGTTATTAACTGAAGGGGCATATGGTGACGTTATTAACTGGAGTGGGCATATGGTGACGTTATTAACTGGAGGGGGCATATGATGGCATTATTAACTGGAGGGGGCATATGGTGACGTTATTAACTGGAGGGGGCATATGGTGACGTTATTAACTGGAGGGGGCATATGGTGGCGTTATTTACTGGAGGGGGCATATGGTGACGTTATTAACTGGAGGGGGCATATGGTGACGTTATTAACTGGAGGGGGCATATGATGGCGTTATTAACTGGAGGGGGCATATGGTGACGTTATTAACTGGAGGGGGCATATGGTGACGTTATTAACTGGAGGGGGCATATGGTGGCGTTATTTACGGGAGGGGGCATATGATGGCATTATTGCAAGGAGGGGGCATTTACTATAAAGAGGGGAGGCATGAGGGTGCCTTTACTACAATGAAGGGCATTTATTACAAGGATGAGGCATGAGAGGGCATTTTCTACAATGAGGCAGAAGCAGGGGGGGCATTTATTACAAGGAGGGGGCATGAGAGGGTATTTACTACAAGAAGGGGGCATGAAAGAGGCTTTATTACAAAGAGAAGACATGATGGGACAATACTGCAAGGAGTGGACATGATGCAGCATTTCTGCAAGGAGGGGGCATAATGGGGCATTACTACAAAAAGGGGGTGTGATGGGGCATGACGGGGTATTTACTCCAAGGATGGAGCATTACTGCAGTGAGTGGACATGATGCAGCATTTGTGCAAGGAGTGGGCATGATGGGGCATCACTACAAGCAGTGGACATGATGGGACATTGATACAAGTGGACAAGAATGGGGCATTACTTCAAGGGGAAAAGGATGGGGCATTACTACAAGATGGGGGCAGGTTGGGGATATTACTGCCAGAAGAGGGTCAGGAGAGTGACATAACTGCAAGGGTAGGGTCAGGATAGAGCAAATAACTACACGGAGAGAGTAAGGATGGAGACATTACTACAAGGAGAGGGTCAGGATGGAGCACATAACTACAAGGAGAGGGTCAGGATGGAGCACATAACTACAAGAGAGGGTCAGGATGGAGCACATAACTACAAGAGAGGGTCAGGATGGGCAGATAACTACAAGGAGAGGATCAGGATGGAGCACATAACTACAAGGAGAGGGTCAGGATGGAGCAGATAACTACAAGGAGAGGATCAGGATGGAGCACATAACTACAAGGAGAGGGTCAGGATGGAGCACATAACTACAAGGAGAGGGTCAGGATGGAGCAGATAACTACAAGGAGAGGATCAGGATGGAGCAGATAACTACAAAGAGAGGGTCAGGATAGAGACATTGGCACAAGATAGGGACCAGGATTTCAGTGTGGAATCTGCTTGTGTTCCATGCTAAAATCTATCCATCTCCTATCTATCTAATATGCTTCCATTTTTTATCCATACAGATCAATCCACCTGCTGTGTCTGGAAAGGGCAGTGGGAGCAGCTCAGCTTCAATGTGAAGTTCACATGAGCTGGATGACCACTGCTGAAGAGAAGAGAAGACTGCAAAGGTAAGTTTAAAATCAATTCATTTTTTAAATAATAGAACTTACCAGGGTGTCAGGACTTTAAGCACTGTACAGGGAAGAGAGTTGGCTGTTGCTGGCTCTCCCCCTGTGCAGCTCTTGTGATGGCCAATGCTGTCATTTAGGTTAAATTGCTGTATTGGCACTTCACTATAAAAAATTTGGCTTTGGGTTGCAGATTGGGCACTCGGTCTCGTAAAGGTTCACCATCACTGGTCTATACGGCCGGACCTGCAGCTGTCTCCATTGTCTATATGGCCAGCAACAGTCTCTATTGTGTATTCTCTATTATGTGTATAGGCAGCAGCAGTCTCTATTGTGTATACGGCCCACAGCCATCTATTGTGTACACAGCTAGCAGCTGTCTCTATTGTGTTCTCTATTGTATATACAGCTATTGTGTATTCAGCCAACAGCAGACTCAAGTGTGTATGTGTGTAATATAGAGAGAGAGTGTATGTAAAAAAATGAAAAACAGCACAAAAATATAGAAAAAAGTGGACTTTATTGCCCAATGGCATGGCCACGCATTGGGTGATAAAGTCCACTTTTTTCAATTTTTCTGTGCTGTTTTTCCTTTTTTTACTCTATTGTAAGGAACCATCTGGATTGCTGGTTGGGAAAGCTTTGCACATAAATTGAGGTAATTTTTGGTGCTGTTCCAATTTTTCACTATACATATAATGTATGTTTGGGTGGAGGCGGAGCATGGGTGGAGGGGAGCATCAGTGGAGGCTGGGCGGAGTCTCAGGGGGCCCCAAAATTTTGGCAGTAAGGGGCCCCGAAATTCCTAGTAGCAGCCCTGTCTGTAATAGGAGGCAGTGGTTGACTGTGTCGAATGCAGAGAACAGGTTAAGAAGGAGGAGGACGCAGAACTGTCTGTTACCTTTGGCCTTGGAGTGGAGGGAGCGGAAGTCAGATTGAAGGTTGTCAAAGAGAGAGTTGAATGAGAGGTGGGATAAGAGTACAGTGAGGTCATGCTTTTCGAGAAGTTTGGAAGTGAACGGGAGCAGGGATATGGGCCGGTAGCTGGATGTAGAAGTGGGGTCAATGGATGGCTTCTTTAAAATAGGTGTAATTGTTGCATGTTTGAAAGCAGAAGGAAAGGTACCAGAAGTTAGTGATAGGTTGAAGAGCTGGGTTAGGGCTGGGATAAGTGTGGTGGTGACGTTGGGGAGGAAGTGGGATGGGATGGGATCCAGTGCACAAGTGATGAGCTGCGATCTGGAGAGTAGGTGTGCAAGTTCTCCTTCAGTGATGGAAGGGTGGAGGTTTAGTTGGGGAGAGGAGTAGTCTGGTATACATGGGGTTGTGGTGGTTGGGTAGCAAAGACTTCTCTGATCTGATCAATCTTGTTGGTGTAGAATGTTGCAAAGTCTTCTGCAGAGATGGGAGAAGTAGGAGGGGCAGTGGGGGGGGCGGAGGAGGGAGTTAAATGTGTTGAATAACTGCCTGGGATTGTGTGACAAAGAGGATATGAGGGTAATGAAGTAATTCTGTTTAGTGGTGGTGAATGCTAACTTGAATTTGAGAAGTGCTTGTCTGAATACTGTCTAGTCTTCATGCGAGTGTGTTTTCTTCCAGCGCCGCTCTACAACCCTAGACGCTCACTACAGATTTTTAGTGGCGTCTGTGTGCCAGAGTTGTTTGTTGGTTTGTCGTGTTCTGCCATGAATGAGAGGGGCAGCTGCATCAATAGCTGATGTGAGTGTAAAGTTGTAGAAAGCTGTGACATTATCTGTGTCGTGGAGTGAGGATATGGATGATAGGAATAAAATGGCGTTGGAGAGTGTGTGAGTGTCAGGATGTGTGAGGTTTCTGCAGAGATGTGCGAGTTGGTGAACATGGATGGCAGGTGAGGAGGACAAGGATGAGAAAATAAGTAGATGGTGGTCACGGAGGGAGAGACGGGAGGTTGTGGTGTTAGGGGGCAGAGGCAGGTAAAGATGAGGTCTAGTGTGTGTCCATCTGTGTGGCTGGCTGTGGAGGACCATTGATAGAGGCCAAAGGATGAAGCAAGTGATAGAAGTTTGGAGGCTGTTGACCAGTGGGTGTCAATAGGGATGTTGAAGTCACCCATTATGATGGTGGGAATGTCAGCAGAGAGAAAGTATAGGAGTCAGATGGAGAATTGGTCAAAGAAGGCATTGGTTGGGCCTGGGGGATCGATAAATGACAGCCTCTTGTAGGTTGGCAGGAGAGTAGATATGGACAGAGTGAGCTTCAAAAGATGAGAGGATGAGGAAGGGAGGAGAAGGAATTGGGTTGAAGGTGTAATTGCTAGAGAGGAGAAGACCCACTCCTCGACCATGTTTGTTGCCAGTACAGGGAGTGTGGGAGAAATGAAGTCCACCGTAACACAGTGCAGCAGGGGAGGCCGTGTTGGAGGGTGTAAGCCATGTTTCTGTGAGGCCCAGGAAGGAGAGTCTACGAGAGGTAAAGTGGTTGTAATTGAAGTGGAGTTTATTACAGATGGAATGGGCATTCCAGAGTGCTCCAGAGTAGAGATGAGCGATGTTCGATTCGAATAGTTCGCCAATCTCAAATTAGAGTTGATTTTGGCGCTATTCGAGTCATTTGCCGAATTCTGACAATTTGGTTCAAATTCGGCGAATTTCGAACATGTTCGATTTTGGTTCGAAAATGCGGCAGATGCGGTCAGAAAACCGCATCTGCCGCATTTTCATCCAAAATAAACAGCTAATAAGTGTTAAAAATAAAAAAATAATCAATGCTCACCTGTCCGCGGTCCACCGAAGCCTCCGGCAAGGTCCTATGGCTTCTAGGACCTGTGGTGACGTCATGTTCTCACGCGAACTCCGGTCACATGACCGGAGTTCCGCGAGAACATGACGTCACCACAGGTCCTGGAAGCACAGGACCTTGCCGGAAAGCTTAAAATAGATATTTTTATGTTTCGGACCCTTTCTTTAAGTAAAAGAAAGGGTCCGAAACATAAAAATATCTATTTTAAGCTTTCCGGCAAGGTCCTGTGCTTCCAGGACCTGTGGTGACGTCATGTTCTCGCGGGAACTCCGGTCATGTGACCGGAGTTCGCGTGAGAACATGACGTCACCACAGGTCCTAGAAGCCATAGGACCTTGCCGGAGGCTTCGGTGGACCGAAGACAGGTGAGCATTGATTATTTTTTTATTTTTAACACTTTCTTTCACTTTTTTTCACTTCCACAATGTATGTATATACATTGTGGAAGTGAAAATGCCCCACACGCCCGGTTTGTTCGTTTTCCGAGGTGTTCGACGGTGTTCGTCGAGCATTTGACGAACATTCGTCGAACACCCCGTCGATTCGACGAATCGAATCGAATTCGAACACCGGGGTGGTGGCTCATCTCTACTCCAGAGAGAGGGGGCAGTGGAAAGGGAGTCAGGGAAATAGGTTTTACATTTATTAGATTGCGGCTGTTTCTTGCAGGTGTGGGAAGATAGGTAGGAGGAGTAGTGGGGAAAGTTGGCTGTGGAGGTCCTGGGTTGGGAGATATGTCGCCAGCGGATAGCAGCAGCAAAGAGAGAGCAAGCAGGTGGGAGAACGAGAGTGGCCGGCTTGTTTTGTGTTTCTGCAGGAGGAGTGTGAGATTGAGAAGCAGGTCAGCAGAGGAGATCAGATGGGAAGGTAAGAGGGATGGGGAGATAAATATTTGTGCTGGGAGTGATGGAGTTTGGGGGTAGTGAAAGAGGGAAAGGATTAGTGGAGCAATTACTGTTAGGGCATAAGTAAGCATGGTAAAGTGTTAGTGGGAAAGTAAAGTCTTAGAGTCAGTCAACAGACGGGTATAGCTGGTGCCTTCTGGTTTCCTCTGTTTTACCTCTGGAATATCTCTGCAGACCTTTGGTGACTAGTCACAAATCTTGCTTACTCACAACACACGGCTTCCCCTTGATCACACCATCCAATTCGAGCCCCTGAAAGAAGGCTTCAGAAGCCAAGCACGTTTTTGCTTTCTCTCCTCAGGCATAGCATGATTTCAGTTTCACGTGTGACCACCAGAGATGGATTCTGCTTCTTCTCCAGCCATCTCAGCTCCTCCTACCAGTTTTCCCGGATATTTCTCTTTATTTAAATTTTGATGACCCCTAGTGGCCGGACAAAATCTTTGCAAGCATTTTACAGCTTTAAAAGTCATTGCAGAATATTGTTCTGCATTATTAATATGAGCTCAATGCTCTAAACACATGTCAATCTACTTACACAGGGACAGGTACATTTATGCTACCTTGCAGCATCTCTCTTTTTGGGGGGTTTAGATTGGTCTTCAAAATGGACTATAGATATTTGGCACATTTGCATTCATTTACTGAGTATTATTCTGATTTGCTTACTGTCTGTGATGTCCCAGTGACATCACAAGCAGGGAGTGATCATTTACCGTGTCTTTAGATGAGCAGCATGAGATGAGAAGCAATCAGATTGTGCAGCACTTCATGAAAAACCGCAAAAAATATGCCATCACACAACCCCAGATCCTGGAAAATGAGAATGCTACGGGTCACTGGCACAAAAAGAGTAATTCTTTTTTAAAGTTTTTTTAAAGTTTCTGAATTTTCTTTCCATCTTTTCATGACTTAGATAACAGCAAAAGTATACATGTTTGGTATCTATGAACTCGTACCGACCTGAGGCATGATACAGACACATCAGTTTTACCATATAGTGAACATGAGGAATAAAAAAAAGCAAAATACAAACGTGTAATTGCACTTTTTTTGCTATTTCACTGCACTTACAATTTTCTTACCTTTTTTCTGTACACTATATGGTAAAATAAATGATTTCATCTAAAAGTAAAACTCATCCTGCAAAAAACAAGCCCTCATCTGTCTATAGAAAAATAAAAAAGTTATGGCTCTTAGAAGAAGGGGAGGAAAAAAATGAAAAATGAAAAACGGAAAATTGCCCAGGGTGAAGGGTACCCTATACCTCTCGGCCATGGGCTGAGTGGCACTTCCGGGTCAGGGCATGCTCGCAATTTAAGAGAAGGTGGAGTAGCACAGTCATGCCCTAATTGCACTCTCAAGAGCCCTACCATGAATGTGTGGACCCCTGGAGCAGGCAGATGAAGCAGGAGTCATGACAAGCAAAGAATACGATCGGTGAGACCATTGGAGCCCATGACACGTGGAATGTGGGGGCACTTACAGTATAACAGTACCCCCTCCCTTATGCCTCCTCTTTTCTACCCCTAAAAGAAGAAGGAGAAGAAGCGCATTAATATTATCCAGGGTTACCCAAAACCTTTCCTCAGGACCAAAACCCTTCCAAATACACAAGAAAAGGGCTTTACTGTTTATCCTTTTCATGGCTAAGATACTGTATATCTCACTTCAAAGATATGCAAACTGGCTGGGGAAAACTACCAGGGTATTTGAATAGATGACTCAAGACAACAGATTTGAGGAGAGACATGTGTAAGGAGTTGGGTATATGTAATGAGGCTGGAAGCTTCAATTTATAGTAGACATCAATGTTCTTATTGATGATCTCAAAAGGACAGATGTATCGAGTAGAGATGAGCCACCACCCTAGTGTTCGAATTCTATTTGATTCGTCGAATTGGGGGGGTGTTCGTCGAATGTTCATAGAACACTGTCGAACATTATTGAAAACAATGGCAGGCAAACACAAACACATAGAAAACACCTTCTAAGGTGTTAAAAAGGTGATAAACTACTGAGAAAATACAACAAACACATGGAAAAGGGACAAGTACATATAAAAATTTGAAAAGAAAAGAGCTGGACGAGTAAAAGGAGGCGGAGACACAGATATAGGCATGTCATGCCCTTCTAAAATCATGTCAAACACATTTAGGGGACTCCAACTAGGGTCTCCATTTTTTCCAAAAATTTGGGCACAGACACCACTTAAGTGGCATCAATTGCCCCACAGTTGCAAACTTTAAATGATTACTGTCATGAAGCACAATCAAAAACCCACAATCCTTTAGTCTCCCCAGGATGACACAGGGGTAGAAAAATCCTTGCGGATCCATGACTTGTTCATCTTGATGAACGTTAGTCTGTCCACATTCTGGCTGGACAGATGCGTGCGCTTATCTGTCTGCACACCACCAGCAGCTGAAGATACGTTCAGAGAGAGCGCTGGCTGCGGGGCATGACAGGAGCACCAAGGAGTGAGTGATGAGCTCAGGCCATTTTTCCAGTTTGGAAGCCCAAAATGAGCAGGGCTTCAGTTCCCCAGTCATGGCATCGATGTTCACGTGGAGATACTCCTGTGAGATTCACTCTGTGTACCACTGGTGTTTTGTGGAAAAGCAGATCTAAGATTCTGTAACAGCTTCTGCTGATACTCCTGCATGCGTGCGTCCCTTTCTATGGCAGGAATTATTTTGCCAAGTTTTGTCTTGTACCGGGATCTAAGATTGTGGCAACCCAGTAGTCGGCATTACCTCTAATTCTGACAATCCGAGGGTCATGTTGCAGGTAGTGCAGCAAGAAGGCGCTTAAGTGTCTTGCGCATCCAGGAGGACCAAGTCCTTATTGTATTGTGGCGGTGAGGTGAGAATCATGCTTCCTTCCTCTGCCCCCAACCTCGCACAACAAAAATGTCATCAAGGTCTCCCTCATCTGCTGAGCCTTCCATGCCCATTGCCAGTTCGTCCTCCATTTCTTCCTGGGCTCCTGCAGCTTCCTCAACAGTTTGGCTGCTACCATGCGCCCTAGTTAATCCCTCCCATGCCTGCCATCTTGGTGCTGCCGACCATGAGGACCTTGGTGATCTTGTTATCCCTTCCACATAGGACTTTTCCTGTACTTCCTCCAACTCCTCTTGTCCCACCACCTGACTCCAAATACTGTTTAGAGTGTGCTCCAGCATGTAGATGACTGGAATAGTCATGCTGATAATGCATCATCAGCGCTAAACATCTTCGTCGCCATTTTAAAACTGTGCAGAAGGGTGCATACAGTTGTGGCCAAAAGTATTGACACCCCTGCAATTCTGTCAGATAATACTCAGTTTCTTCCTGAAAATGATTGCAATCACAAATTCTTTGGTATTATTATCTTCATTTAATTTGTCTTCAATGAAAAAACACAAAAGAGAATGAAGCAAAAAGCAAAACATTGGCCCATTTTTGGAGTTTTGTGTGAAATGATCAGACAAAAGTATTGGCACCTTCAGCCTAATACTTGGTTGCACAGCCTTTACCCAAATAACTGCGATCAACCACTTCCGGTAACCATCAATGAGTTTCTTACAATGCTCTGCTGGAATTTTAGACCATTCTTTTTTGGCAAACTGCTCCAGGTCCCTGATATTTGAAGGGTGCCTTCTCCAAACTGCCATTTTTACATCTCTCCACAGGTGTTCTATGGGATTCAGGTCTGGACTCATTGCTGTCCACCTTAGAAGTCTCCAGTGCTTTCTCTCAAACCATTTTCTAGTGCTTTTTGAAGTGTATTTTGGGTCATTGTCCTGCTGGAAGACCCAAGACCTCCGAGGGAGACCCAGCTTTCTCACACTGGGCCCTACATTATGCTGCAAAATTTGTTGGTAGTCTTCAGACTTCATAATGCCATGCACACGGTCAAGCAGTCCAGTGCCAGAGGCAGCAAAGCAACCCCAAAACATCAGGGAATCTCCGCCATGTTTGACTGTAGGGACCATGTTCTTTTCTTTGAATGCCTCTTTTTTTCTCCTGTAAACTCTATGTTGATGCAATTGCCCAAAAAGCTCTACTTTTGTCTCATCTGACCAGAGAACATTCTTCCAAATCGTTTTAGGCTTTCTCAGGTAAGTTTTGACAAACTCCAGCCTGGCTTTTCTATGTCTCTGGGTAAGAAGTGGGGTCTTCCTGGGTCTCCTACCATACAGTCCCTTTTCATTCAGACGCCGACGGATAGAATGGTTGACACTGTTGTACCCTCGGACTACAGGGCGGATTGAACTTGTTTGGATGTTAGTCGAGGTTCTTTATCCACCATCCACACAATCTTGCGTTGAAATCTCTCGTCAATTTTTCTTTTCCGTCCACATCTAGGGAGAATAGCCACAGTGCCATGGGCTTTAAACTTCTTGATGACACTGCGCACGGTAGACACAGGAATATTCAGGTCTTTGGAGATGGACTTGTAGCCTTGAGATTGCTCATGCTTCCTCACAATTTGGTTTATCAAGTCCTCAGACAGTTCTTTGGTCTTCTATCTTTTTTTCTCCATTCTCAATGTGGTACACACAAGGACACAGGACAGAGGTTGAGTCAACTTTAATCCATGTCAACTAGCTGCAAGTTTGATTGAGTTACTGCCAACACCTGTTTGGTGCCACAGGTAAGTTACAGGTGCTGTTAATTACACAAATTAGAGAAGCATCACATGATTTTTCTAACAGTGACAATACTTTTGTCCACCCCCTTTTTTATGTTTGGTGAGGAATTTTATCCAATTTGGCTTTAGGAAAATTCTTTTTGTGTTTTTTCATTGAAGACAAATTAAATGAAGTTAATAATACCAAAGAATTTGTGATTGCAATCATTTTCAGGAAGAAACTGAGTATTATCTGACAGAATTGCAAGGGTGTCAATACTTTTGGCCACAACTGTAGGTCCCTTTATCTGAAACCACTCCAGCAGCGTGATTTGCCCCACCTCTGGATCTCGTTGGCCCAGACTATCCATCATAACGTATTGCACCAGGGCTCGGCGGTGCTGCCACAGTCGCTGCAACATGTACAGAGTTGAATTCCATTGTGTCGACACATCGCATATCAGCCGGTAAACCAGCATGCTGAAAGACTTCTGGAGTGATGCAAGTCATTGAGCTGCGGGATGCGAACATCGAAAGTGAGCACACAGTGACCGTTCCCTCTGCAGAACCCCATCTAGGCCGGGATAGTGTGTTAAAAATTGCTGGACAACTAGGTTCAACACGTGAGCCATACAAGGCACGTGTGTCTCATTGCCCCGGAGAAGGGCCGCACCCAGGTTTGCAGCATTGTCGCACACGGCCTTCCCTGGCTGCAGGTTGAGTGGAGACAACCATTGCTGAATCTCGGTCCCCAGAGCTGCCCACAACTCCTCAGCTGTGTGACTTACATTTCCCAGACATTTCAAGGTAAACACCGCCTGATGGCGTTGAGCCCTGCTGCCAGCATAGTAAGGAGGTGTGCAGGATTCCTTGTGCGCAGTTACAACGTGGGTGGCATTACCAGACAGGCTTTGGACGCAGGTGGAGGACCGAGATGAGGTTGAGGAGGCATAAGCAGTGGAGGAACTGCTACATACCGAGGATTGACACACAACTCGTGGGGACAGCAAGACTTGACAGCAGACCCTTCTCTATCTCTCTCAATAGTTACCCAGTGCCCAGTCAGAGACATGTAACGCCCCTGTCCATGCTTACTGGTCCAAGTGTCTGTGGTGAAATGCACCCTGTCACACACAGAGTTTCTCAAGGAAGCAGTGATGTTGTCTGGGACATGTGTGGCACCCCTGCTGGGAATTGCCACAGGACCCATCGGTGCAAGGAGGGATTTACACTTTGGTAACACAGCACACAACCTGGAGGGGGAGCCCCACTGGCTGCCTTAAGCCAGATCCTCTATGAAAGATCCAGGCCTGAGGGGAGGAGTCAGTTAGTTTCAGTTAGTTAGTGAGTCTGAAGTGAGCAGAGGAGAGAGCAGAGTGAAGGAGCTGGTCGCTGGGATTAAGCCAGGCCCAGGACCAGGGAACACTAACCCAGCTGTACTGCACCCTAGGGAGAGGGTCGGAGGCCAGTGGAGGAAGTAGGAGAAAAGAAGAAGGGAACAGACCAGGTTTCCCTTTAGCTCACCCAGACACCGGAGTCCGACACTGCTAATCATCCATTGTAGCAGAAAACGCCCAGAAGGACCAGGAGGATCTAATCCCCCTGAGGTAACAAATTAAGAGACACTCAAACCTGACCAAGCACAGGACCAGGGGCCCGAAAGGAGAATAGGGATTCCCACGGGAGGTCCTCATAGTCGGTTACAGGGTAACACCCTGAGAGGAAGAAGGAGCGGCGTGTTCAGTTAAAGGCAGAGCTTACCCCCAAACCACCGTACACAGTGACAGAGGAGGCCTCACAACTCTCCAAGGTGAAAGTCCCAAATTGCACTGAGGACCTGGTTACCTTCCTGGACTGTACCTTTTACCGGACATCAGTAAAAGGTACCGAAACAAAGACTATTGTGTGGGTGTGCCTGTTTAACCGCCGCGGTGCTTCCCATAGCGTTATGTCAGCTGCCGTGCGGGTTGATGCACTCCTGCTGCTCCGCAGCATGTTAAATTTATGCTGAGGGATCAGGAGCCATCTCCTGCGGGCGAATGCAGGGAGAAGCTGCTTCCCTATGTATTCTGGTGTGGAGAGGAAGTGGCAGTTAGTTCTGTGCGGGGTAGCACTAAGGAAAGGACCTGGGCGTAAAAGAGCTTCGTTAAGCTCAACCCACGGTCCACTGTCCTCTTCCAGGCTGGCCAAGGTCTGAGGAAAGGAGTAGGAGAAGCAGAGCAACACACCCGGGACACAGAGTTACCCTAAACTCACCCCAGTGAAGCGCAAAGACCGGATACCGGATCCGCAATTGTGCCTGACACAAGCAGCACAGGAAACACTGGATAAGTGAAGATTATATATCTTCACTGTACCACAGCGAAGCAAGACGGTGGGGTCAGAAACACAAAGATAAGACTTAAGTTGCCTAGCAAGTTTGGTACCCGTGAGGGGAGACAGGACCGGCAGCCTAGCTAAAGCGGCAGCAGGGCCACACACACAGCGCAGGAGTAGGAAGCCAAGGACCCAGTCAGGGTGGGAGCAACCCGGCCCTAGTACAGACTCCGTGGACAATCTTACTGAATACCATCTACAGTAAAGAATTGGAAAACTACAAAACCGTAAGTCTGTGTGATCCTTGTGCTCCAGCCCTACTCTCCCTCACAAACTGTTATCATCTCTATCACTACCCCTGCCCTGCATTATCCATAGACTATCATCTTCACCACTGCCCCAGGGACCAGGCTCTGCTCGTGGAGAGCCGTTACATCACCGGTTGCCAAGCATCATCCCCGGAGGTTCTGCAGCAGCGGTGGTCACCCTGACCACATACCATGGGTGGCGTCACGACTTTCTCCACTGTAAATAACCCCCATTACTTGTGGGCTCGGGACACGGTCCGGACCAAGACTACCATGATACCCCCTGTGATACCCCGGTCCGATACCGATAACCCCGTCCCAGTGGGCTCCACAGGTCAACTATTACCCTTTCACGACAGCTGTTCCATCACTCACAAGCTTCTACTACTTTAGTTGTGGACAGGACACTGGGATTTTGGGATTTACTATTCTAGTAATAATGGGAGAACCCAATGTGTAGACCCTCATTGATTTAATATTATTGCACATTCAGTGCATAAGAGATAAATGCTTGTCCATGAAGTAACTCTTTAAAAAAGGGACTGCTTTTTTAGAAACAGCCTCACTGTTATCCAAGGGTTATACTTGGTAGTGCAGTTCAGCTGTCTTCACTTGTCTATTGTTGTAAACCCAGACATAGTTCCTCATTCATTAAGATTGTACATCAACATTAAAGGGATATTCCAATCTCCAAGCTTCTATCCCAGTATATAGTGGATGTAATAAAAATAATATTAACAAATAAGTCCAAT
The DNA here is from genome assembly GCA_033576535.1 of Allobates femoralis. Classification (NCBI taxonomy): domain Eukaryota; kingdom Metazoa; phylum Chordata; class Amphibia; order Anura; family Aromobatidae; genus Allobates; species Allobates femoralis. The sequence continues at coordinate 376,912,677 of JARQOC010000006.1, read as the reverse complement.
TAGAAATGTAATATGGTTCTCCTGATTATCTATGTTACTTACTGTACCTCATGTGCAGGGCATTGCAGCAGCTTAGTTATCCATAGTTGCAACCACAAGAAACTCACTGTCCCTATATGCATGGCTGTAATCATGGATACTTAAGTTGCTGCAATGCTCTGCACACAAGGTAAGAGTTATAGCTAATCAGGAGAACTATGCTACATTTCAATTGGAAGTATTTCCTCATATTAATATTACAAGACGGGGGCCTAATTATATCGCATCAGGCAATTCTAGCACGTGTGCAATTACATACTAGTTGAACTATGTTGTCAGGGTCAGCTCAAGGTTTTTGTGGTCCCCAGGTGAAAAAGTCTCATTTGCACCTTTAATACCCCACCCCTATCCCTCCCCACTGTGGCACATTCAAACCTTAAGCTACACCCCAGTTTTAGACAGAAGAAAATAGGAAGAACATTCCTCCTATTAATTAAAGCTTCTCTGGTGGTATAAAAGGGTGGGGTTATTAGCACTAATTTTAACGTACTAGAAATCTGTTGTTTGTGTCTTTCAGCAAATTCTATATTAGACACACAGCTCTGCTATATGCACATGTAGACATGTACAGTCTTGTTACATGAACATATGGACCCACACAGCTCTGTATTATGCACAATACATGCACATACAGTATTGACATGCACAGCCTAGGTACATACACGCCAAACGATGGGTGGACTTGATAGAGGGAGGGCTCAGTCAGGGGACGGAGGGAAGGAAAGTTTGGGCTGGGAAGTTAGTTATCGAGTAGTTAAAGAGAGAGTGAAAAAGGAATGAGTGAGGAGTGACAGAGCGTGAGGACATGGAGGAAATGAGCAGCGAGGAGCTTGTCCTGGGTCGCGGAGTAACAGACAACAAGTGAGTCCTCCCTCAGCTTGAAGAGGCCCGTGGCCTACCATTGCGATGGACTTTACCGGTTGCCTTGGGGAACCACTCCACCCAGGGAGAGTGATAACACCTGTCTGTGATTCCATCATACCCAGAGGTCAAGCATCGCATCGTCGGTCATCACTAGCTGAACATTATCAGTTGCATCACGACAACCACCCCTAAACCCTTATTCCCCAAATTTTTATTTGATGCCCAGGGTCACAGAGCCAAGTCTCAACCCCTGTGACTCTCTAGAAGTATTAAAGCCCGGTTCTGAGTACCCTACGGCCCTGGAGCGCATTAGATTTCTGACATCACCAATAGGATTACCGACCCGGTCCCACCGGGTCTAGAGCACCTGACAAGACTGTTTGAAAACACTGTGTGAAAAAGGACTTGCAAAATGGCGACCATAAAGAACTGACGTATATGCTGGCCCAGGGGCGTTCCTCGGTCTCCCATCTTGGGATGGGCCCACATAAGGCGTGAAAAAGCAGGCCCACCCCGAGTGCCAACAGAAAGCCAAGGGGCCTGCTTGGGGCCATGCCGATTCCACCCAGAGGAGGAGCTGACAACAGAGAGAGAAACCCACCCAGGGAGAGGGTGGAGAGAGGCCTTGGTGAGCAAGAGAGGTGTGTGGCACGAGGAAGGTAGCAAGGGGTCCAAAAGTCGCGAGTCTCCGATGCACGGGAGCGGAGAGACAGGTGTGGCGCCCCTGCGACCAGGAGGCCACATAGGGAACTGCAGCCAGGTAGGAGGAAAAGACAGTTTATACAACAAACACCCTCACAGACATCCCACACACCATTAGGAGGCAGCACCCAACCCGGAGCCCAGAACTCTAGGCGGGAAAGGGGTGGTGGGTTTAGAGGACAGTGGGTGGGAATGCATGTAGGTCAGGCGACAGAAGCTAGAAATAGAGGAAGAGGAGGAGGAAGGAGTGAGTAGGCCAGAGGGTGCCGAGCAGAAAAGACAGAAGCACACGTTCTGGAGGAGTGGGGCTGATGGAGATGCAGAATCCACAGAGTCAGCGAAACCATGGAGAGAAAGCTCGTCCATAGCCAGCACCCCAGGAAAGTGTGAGGAAAGAGATGGACCAGCAGCACTGGGTCTTAGGAATATGGCAGCACTGACCAACTACCGGCGGAGTAGTCTTCCCTACCGAAACTAGAATCACACGGGTCAGAGGGAGCCTGATAGTGCCTCACGGGAGAGGACAATTGGAGGCTAGGCAGATTGCAGAATGTCGGCTCTGACGGAGAACCGAAGATTTACCCGATATGCCCAGATTTACTGACGGGGAGCTCCAATTCTAAGTTGGAGTTCCTACCCAAAGGACAGACAGCACTGTGACAACCACAAGGATCCACAAGGGTCCAAGCTACCGCTACACTGTCCGGAGACACACAGAGAAAGAGACCACAGCCTTGAAAGGGACACTAGAGAGAGTGAGGGGTCGCAGTGTGACAACCTGGCTGCAGGGAGTTTAATGGAAACCGGAGTAGAATGCCTGTAACTCGTGTTAAGAAGTGAACTGTACTGAGGAATGCTGTGAACTGCTTACCGAGAACTGACAAGTAAACCCGGTGAACCCTGCTCGTGTGTCCTTGTTTGATTCCAGGGATAAATAACTGTTTTATTAAACAGAAAAAAAACAGAAAAAAACTGCACAGCACTCACAGACTAATGTGAACCGGTGCCAGCAGGGCTGCTGGATGAAATAACTAGAAAAAAATACTCTGCAGCACTCAGCTACTACCAATGATGTACATATGCTAACAAGCTATATATATATGAGAAAAAAGTTTAAAAACTTACGTTTTTTTCAAAAAACTCAAAATCTTATCTTTTTATTTCTGAAGTTCTTGGTACACACATTGGCCAATGTCTGTTTGCTCATCGACTGCGACAAAGTGACGTCAGGTCCGATGAGTCCTATGCTGATATCCCTATCCTCCTTGTCCACCCCCCACTTCTCAGTGGGCAGACTCCATTTTAAACTTTTTTCTCATATATATATAGCTTGTTAGCATATGTACATCATTGGTAGTAGCTGAGTGCTGCAGAGTATTTTTTTCTAGTTAACTGTTTTATTACCTTTCATTCCTGTCAGGAGCAGCCCGACCCACGGCGGGCTCATTCATCTGGAAGCAGCCTCTCCATCCATCCTCCTGGCAGAAGAAGAGCTGCAGTGGTGGTCTCATCACTGACCACACACCGTGGGTGGCGTCACGACAAACTGTATCCTTTGTAAATATTCCCCCTTTTACTTGTGTGAGCCCGGGACACGGTCCAGACCAGAACCTCCGTGACATCCCCCAGCAGCGACCCGGTCCGCTACCGAGTATCCTGTCCCAGTGGGCTCCACACAGGCGTCCCCAGTGACCAGAAAGAGAGCTAAGACCAGTTGTCATTTGAACCAGAGTTCCTTGTAGCCCTGATGACCGAACTCAGCCAGCAGCTTCAAAAGGCCCAGGTGTGGACTTTCAAAAGGTGGAAGAAAGACCTCTTTCAGAAGGTCGCGCAGCAGCCAACAGAGTCGAGAGCAACAGCTCCACCAGTAAAGAAACCTGGAGGCGCCAAGCAGACTGAAAGCAGTGCCTTTGCCCCAGTGGAGGGAAACACCCTGCTATGTCCCCTGCCGGCCTCTCTGGCCCCGAAACCAGCAAGGGGAATGAGAACCCAGGGGTGGGACTGCAGTGTGGGGAAAAGGACTGATCGGACAGTCTCGTTGAAGCCCGAGAAAACACAGATGCAGAGTCCCATTAAAGTAAAGACCATGAGATTTCAATGGGTGCATAGAGGTAATGACCTAATTGGGTTCCCAGATGCGGTCCAGTCCAGAGAGGCTCAAGTGGAAAGTGTGGCCGAGATAATAAGCTAAGAATACCATTGGCAGAGACAAGCTGTTGAGGAGGCTGAGCATCAGGAACGGCAGGCCAGATGGAAGACCAAGGAGAAAGCCAACCTGCAGGACAAAGCCCGCACCCAGAAAATTGCAGCGACTGACCAGGCTGAGCAAAAGCTGGGACTGTTGTAACATTCAACTTGCAACACGGCTGGGGTTTTATCCAGGTACGTTAAACCATTGCCCCACACTAGTTGAATCTCAGTGTAACATTGCAGCCTTAAGTGTTACATTTAACCTTAAAATACATAACAAACTCCACAGTCTGACCACTGTTACCTGTTACTGTAACACATTGGGGTCACATCCCTAATAAACCGCCATCCTCTTAACAATATTGCGCTTAAGACTATACTATGATAAAGTATGTGGTGTATCATCACACTGTCATGTGACCCGATGTGATAACATGGCCACCGCCATAAGCCTCCCACTTCATCTGAGCATGTGCGGTGATGTCACATCCTGTCCTGAGACCAGCAATCATCATCATTTCCTGTCACATGGGCAGAACAGATCAAAAAGGAGTGATACACATCGCTCCTTGTCACTCCTCCTTGCTACAACTGAGTGTGAACACACTCCAACACCGTGCCACCACCGTGTGTGAGCCATGATGACCCGGTCAATTAAGTTAAGTACATTTTTTGACACAAGCTAATGTTTATGCAACTTACCTCCACAGTCACATAGAGCGACCACTCTGACCCTGGCTAACCTAAAGGCATAAGTGACCATTACCTTGTACAGAAAAAACAGATATTGCGCCACACTGCAACTGGAGGAACTTAATACACGGTTTTACTATGTTTGTACTAACCTTTACTGGTTGTGCAACCATTACCTTGTACAGGACAGCCCTCAGTTCAGAACTACTAAGGTTAAATGCCTATAATTTTATCATTATACCATTTTCACCAATGGGGATTGAACTAGATCTTTCTAGAAGGTTCTATGACACCACAGGGGTTTTAAATACACACTATGGCTATTAGGCACTTATATTTAGCAAACTCTTATCACCATGCATGATAAGTAACTATACCACCCTATTCCTCCACCATCATTAATTCCTTCTCCCCTTTTAATCTAAACATACAAATCCCTCTATCCAGGCATACCCGCTGTTCTTATACTGACCACAAGGAACACATCCTTCATGAACCACAACATAGCTCAAGGGTAGGCATGTTCTCTTGTTATTTAATGCTTCAATATCTTCTCCACACATGACTATTGACTTTGAATAATGATGCAACCTTCTGTGCCCTCCTATCTCACTCTCAGTACTTGTATAGTCATACTCTCATATTTACCATAGTCTTGGCATTTCTCCTATGAGCATCACCAGATGTCAGACATGGATATACTAGACTTTACATGTATTTTATGCTGTAAATATAATGTAAATATGTAATCTATGTAACAACAGCACCTGACTGTATATATCTCCGTTTTTTTCAGCGACTTATGTGATCAAGGTCTTGAATGACCGAAACGTCATTTTGTCACAATCACTATAAGAGCACTTGTTTCAATAAATTTCACTAACAAGCAAAAAACTCCTTAAGTGTATGTGTGCAGTGATTCTAATAGACATCCCAGCTCTTTGAGGACTATCTGGACTGAGACTTGGCAAAGAACAGTACCGGGCGGCATTGCTAAAGTAAATGCTGAGTAAACCGGGTATAGAACTCAGAAGCTGTGGGTGAGACTGATTATTTCCCCGCCTGTGTAGTCGCCGACTGATATGCCAAGCAGGCCGCAGAGAGCCTACTCCAGAGGGGCTCATCCACCTCCTTCAGCCTGAAGAGGGCAGTGGCCTACCATTGCCATGGTAAAGTCCAAAGTTGCCCTGGGGAACCGCTCCAACTGTGGGGAGCAATAACACCTGGCTGCGACTCCATCATACCCAGAGGTCCCGCATCGCAGCATTGACCATCACTTGCCGAACATCACGGGTGGCATCACAACAACCATCCCTAATACCTTATTCCCCAAACTTTTATTTGATGCTCAGGGTCATGGAGCCAGGTCTCGACCCCTGAGACTCCCCAGAAGTATTAATGCCCAGTTCCTAGTACCCCACAACCCTGAGGCGCAACATAAGCACATACAGATATAAAGAGCTCTGCAACAGACACATTTATTTACACATACATTACCACATCTTGCAGTTTTTGATCGGTGCAGAGCAGGAAAGAGGAGCCACTTGGAGCTGCACAGAGGCTACAGACATTGAGCAGCTGCAGGACCTATCAAGACTTTCCTTTCAGTCATATGGGTGAAAAATCCTTCAGCTGCATGGCTCCTGCAGCCTCCATGTAGCTCCTGGTAAGATTTCTCTTCTACTCTGTGCCGATCGCATAAATCAGTGCTGAGCAGGGGAGAGGGCAGCTCTCTGTGAGCAGATGCCCTGTCTGCTTCTGCTCACTGATAGAGAGTGGGCCTCCTCATCTGTCCAGGACTCACCCAGGTGCACCTGGCGCTGACACCGGTCCTGTATGTTGTTAATGTTTTAGGTTATGAAATTAAAATAAAAATAATTGTGTTTAAAACTCTGCATAGTCTTAGGGCCGCTTTACACACACCAACTTCTGTGTCCAACTTCTGAACAGATCTCTGGTTGCAGTGAAATCATGGACACATTGTTCCATTTTGTGGCTGTGTACAATGGAACAGTGTGTCCATTGTGGCACCCCTGCGTCCAGGAGGCCACAAAGGGAACTGCAGCCAGGCAGGTAGGACACTTGTTGCACAACAACACCCTCACAGCCCACATAACCCACGTGTAAGAGAAGGTAACATCCAGCCCTGAGATTAGATACTCTATGAGATTGAGGGGTGGTGGATTTGGAGGAGTGGGTTGGGCACACACGTAGTCAGGTGACTTGACAGTATATAGTGAAGGGGGAGGAGGAAGGAGTTCAGTAGGCCACAGTGAGCTGAAAAGCAAAGACCAAGAGTAGTCCCAAGGTGCCGAGCTGTAAAGATCAAGCACAGGCCAGAGAACAGCAGCAGGTTGAGCAAAAGCTGAGCAGACAGAAAGCCACACGTCCTGGAAGAGTGAAAGGATAAGGAGCGCAGAATCTGTACCGAGCCAGTGTGAGCCGGAGGAGAGAGAAAGCCCATCCAGAGCTAGATCCCCAGGAGTGTGAGAGAGCAGAGAGGGACGGTGATACCCGGGCCCTAGAACCACAGCTGAAGCAACCGACTGCAGGCGGAGTAGCCCTCCTATTATACCGAAAGGAACAGAGAGAAAGGAGCCTGGTAGAGCCTCAGACTTGAGGACTGCTGGAGGCTGGGCTGAAGTAGAGTGTCGGCTCTAGAGGGGACCGTAGGTTACCCGGCATCCCCAAACAACACGACGAGGGGTCTTAATTCCAGATTGGGATCCCTACCCTAAAGGACAGGCAGCTCAGTGACAAACTAAGGACCCACAGGGGCCCGAGTCACCACCATACTGTCCAGCGTTTCACACACACCTGTGGAGACGGAGACCGTAATAGCCCGGAAAGGACACTGCAGACTGTGTGAGGGGTCACAGAGAGAGAGGCCTGGCTGCAGGGAGCAAAGGGAACCCGGAGAGGGAGAATGTGCCCGTGTATTAAGAACTGTATTTGAACTTTGTAAGAACTGTAAATGAGCTGTAAAGTGACTGGAAGAACTGAGAGTAAAACACGGAAAACCCTGGAACTGCTTCCCTTGTGTTTCTGCATGAAAGTGATTCTCTCCATACAGGATACAGCCTGTCAGCACCAACAGAGAGGAGAGATCCCTGCAGCGTCTGCAAAGTAAGTGTGCTACACACTCCACAATAGACTTAACCCTTACTGCCCCGGGGAACACAGTTCTACCCACTGGAACCATTACACCTAAGCTGCTGTCCCATCGTCCCCAGAGGTTCTGCAGCAGCGGCGGCCCCATCACTGGCCGCACATAGTGGGTGGCGTCACGACTGACAATCCCTGTAAATATCCCCTTTTATTGCCGAGCCCGGGACACGGTCCGGACCAGGACCACCCGTGACTTCCCCAGCAGCCGACCGGTCCGGCACTGAGTACCCCTGTCCCAGTGGGCCCGACATCCATGATTTCACTGCAACCAGAGATCTGTTCAGAAGTTGGTCACAGAAGTTGCCCTAATAGATCAGGATTGTAGAGATTTGTAGTCACATTGAGGGACATGAATTGATGCATCCTGTAACAGTCTCATTGACCTGGACAATGCAGATCCTTCCTCATGTGGCTGCCAGTATGATACTGCATTATTTGTCAACCTCCTAGACAGTGGCGTAACTTGAAGCTCATGGGCCCCCATGCAAAAGCTCCAATGAGGCCCCCAATTATTGCAAATCTTTAATAGCAGTAGTCTTTTTCTATAGGGTAAAGGGACTTTTGGGGCCTCCTAGGCTCCAGGGGCCCGGGTGCGATTGCAACCCCTGTACCTGTTGTAGTTATGCCCCTGCTACCATGCACCCATGCAGCCTCTTGTGACCATATTATTGATCTTGACATCAGAGATTCGTCTAGTTGGCGCTGCCACTGCAAAATGGCATCCTGTGACAATCTAATGGATCTGGGCTGGGGGGAGTTATGTGTGACACACAAGCGCTTCTGCGTAGTGGCTTGCTTTGTCGAGGTGATACTCTCAGTGTTCTGTAGTCTCGTGCGTGCGGCATTGCCTTTTCCTTTGTGCTGCTTTCCTTTCCATGTCATCTGAATACCTTTTGGGACAGCCCACCTTGGCATAGATTTTAACTGCTCAATCAAATTTATGGGCTTCTTCACATTGCAGTTTAACTGCCTTTAGAAATGCACACAATGTTGCGGGTGTAATTTATATGATGTCCTATAGCTGGTGCTCTTTTCTTTGACTGATTAACCAAACTTGCCTGATCAACCAAACTTATGTGCTTCTTCACAATCCAGTTTAACTGCCTTTTGTACAATGCCTTATGCAATGTCCTATAGGTGGTGCTTAGGGATGAGCGAGTACTGCAATAATCGGACTCGCTATAATCACAATGAATAGGTCCCGGTACTCGGTACTCAGTACTCATTGCGAGTATAGCGAGTCCAATGGAAGTGAATGGGCAGGCGAGTACTTTCGCAGTGTATCTATATATACACTGTGAAAGTGAACTAAAAGTGAATAAAAGTTGTTAAAAAATAAAAAAATATCATACTCATCTATGCGATGGCTGCACCGGGACCGGCAAAGAAGACATCCAATCAACAAGAAGGACCTGTGAGTCTGATAGTGCTGTTTTGCTCTCCCCTCTGTGCTGTCCCCTTGTACACCCTCCCCCTGTGTGCTTTCTCTGCCCCTGTGCTGTCTTCTCCCCCGTGTTCTCTCCTTTGAGCTTACTCTCCCCTGTGCACTCACTCTCCCCCTTGTGCCCTTGTGTGATCTCCCTCTATGCGCTCTCTCTCTCCCCTTGTGCGCTCTCTTTCCCATCTGTTCACTCTCCCCCTGTACATGCTTTCCCTCCAACCGTGTGCTGTCTCTCCCCTGTGCGCTCTCCCCACTGTGTGCTTTCTCTCTCCCCCTTGTGCTGTCTGCTTGGAACTGTTTTCCCAATTGTTCCCCCTTCTCCCATGTGCTGTCTTTCCCTTCCTTGTGCAGTCTTGTTCTCCCCTCATGTGCTCAGACTCTTACCTTGAAGCCCAAGTGTCCAAAGATGGCAGCCACATGAGTAAGTGTGCATGCGTGTGCCAGGTCACGCCACTGCCATCTTTGTATAACTGAGCATCCAAAGATGATGGCCGCCTGAGTAAGTACACAAGCCCTTACCAGGTATATGCATGCGCATTTATGGAGACGTGTGACACCTGGACACCTGGACATCCGGATGGCAGCAGGGACAGCGCGATTATGTAAGTAGATTACGCCTACTACATATTTTATAGGATCTTGGAGATGGGAATACCCCTTTAATGAAGGTAGTGCTAGAGTATGATGCACAAATTCAATAAGAGGCAAAGGGAGGCTATCAACAGAAACTTACCTATTGATTAATTTTTTTTTGTGTTACATGTCTTTATTTTTAAGTCCTTCGTGACAGCCAATTTTCGTTTCTGCTTTTCATGTTTTCCTTGCCTTTTTCCCAGAGCTATACATTTTTTATTTTTCTGTTCATATAGACATATGAGGACTTGTTTCTTGCAGAACGAGTTGTACATTTGAATACCATCATTCATTTTATCACAGTGTACTGAAAAATGGGGAAAATTCCAAATGGGGAGAAATTGTGAAAAAAACTAGATTCTAACATGGATTTTTGGAAATTCTTTTTACAGTGTACATTTTATGATAAAAATGACAGAGTAATAATATTCTCATCATCACTATCATTCCAGTGATACTAAACATATCCAATTTTTTGTATTATTGTAGTGGTGAATACAAAATCAGAAGATTGCAAAAAAAAAGAAATTGGGGGGGTTGTGTCACCATTTTTAAAGACCTGTAACATTTTTATTTTTCAGTCATTGAATCTATGTTATGGCACATTTTTGAGGGGCAAGATTGCATTTTTATACATACTACTTTGGGATAGATACATTTTTATCGCTTCTTACACCATTTTTTGTGGCATTACAGAGAAAAAATGTGATTTTGGCCTTCTTGAATTCTTGTTGTTTACAGCATTTAACTATTTAGCTATTTTTAGATTTTGAAATATCGGACTTTTCTTAATGTGGCGATACCACATATGTATATTTGTATAATAATTTTATAATAATTTTTATAATAATTTTATAATAATTATTATTATTAATGGGGAAAAAGGGGGGTGATTTGAACTTTTATGTGTTGTTTAATTTTTGTAATATTTTTTAAAACTTCTTATTTCACTTTTCACTAATCTTAATAGTCCCTTTATGACACTATTGCCTGCAATCATCTTATCATTTGTGCTTCATACAGTAATGCCATAACATTGCTGTATATATTTGAAATCACAGTCTCCTTTGAAGCCCAATCACAGACAGGGTTTCAAAGAAGAGCTGTAATGACAATCACCAAACTTTTCAGCAGACCACCTACTGACATAGCAACATATCAGTTACCCACAATTACGTCACTGGTGCTTAGAATGGCGCACCCCCATGCTGGCACATGTTAAATCCCACTGTCAGAGTTTAACAACAGGATTTAACAGTTAATCAAGTTTTTTTTAGAGGCAGTAATCCACACCCTCTGAGCCCACTCCATACACCCACTTCCAACTTGCTTCATACATGTATCCTGGATGTTGGCAAGGGGTTAATTTTTTATGTTTTTTCCTTACAACAATCTTGTAGTAAAAATAGAAATCTTGAAATTTCAATAAATAGCTGCAATGTTCAGATCCCGAATTTATCGTTTGTATTGAAGTGTCTAATGAACATGTGAAGAGGTTATTGTGAAGGAGCAGGAGGGTCAACTGTGAGATCACCTGTTGTGATTTATACAGTATAACTCTGTTACCAGCTATTTATAGTGGTGTTACCAATTATTATAGTCCTGCCTCTGCTGATAAGGAGTCTGCTGAAAGCTGTTTCTGTAAGGACAAGATGTAGGAGTCTTAAAAATTCACAGTGGCAAGTGCAAAAATTCCAAGGTTACTAACTTTGTAACACAGAAACCTTATTTAAACAATAGATTATTTTCTGATGACAACTTCCTTTAAATTAATTCAACACCACCGCTGGAAATATACGCCTGTGAGGGGCTGGTGAACATTTCTGCCATTATTTACCTCACTGGGCATGCTTGACTGAGCAAGCTTTGTTGACTTTAGAAAAAGGCAATTGGCAGGCTAGAACTGGCATAAAAAAATGTAAAAAAAAACAAAAAAACATTTTGGGTAAGTTCAAGCGGCACAAGAAAAATGCAACATTTCAACAGTTTTAGAGTAGATTTCTGACAAACACTGTAAGATGAATGAGAGCCATAGTGGATGAAAATAGTGACACTGTTTCTAGAAAAGTAGATTGGGGACGAGCTGCAATACTATTCCCATCCATGAGTGGCAGTGTTTCTACCAGAGCATAACTTAAAGAGTAAGGGTCTCGTTACACTTGGTGACATTCCAGCAATCCCGACAACATTATGACCTGAATAGGATCGCTGGAACGTCGCTACGTGATCGCTGGTGAAATGTCAAACAGTCAGATCTACTCAACAACACAGCAATGATACAGCGACTCGTATAACGACCTCGGCGGTCATTGGGACCCTGTCACATAGCAGCTAGTCTGATGACTCAGACCTACGTGACTGAGTTCTGAGTCGCCAAGGAGGTTGGTGTTAAGGCGTCAAACACACCGATGCATGCTGGCCAGCAGGAGCCCAACGATCAAAAAATGGTCCAGGCCATTCCGACACGGTCGGCGATGTCCCAGCGAGGGCCTGGTCGTTGCTACGTGTCAAACATAGTGAGATCGCTGGCGAGGTCACTGTTGGATCACAAAACCTCTGACACAACAGCGATCTCGCTAGTGATCTCACTAAGTGTGACGGGGGCTTAACCGGCATTTAAATTTTTATTTAATAATAATGTAGAGCAAGAGATCATAATAAACTTTCAAATATACTTCATAAGTGAAATCTGGAAGAGAACTATTCAAAAACCTTCCACATGGTGTCCCCCTCTTCTATTTCGAAACCCGACATATGCAGGTGGGGGGACATGGGACCTAATTAGGGTTCTCAGCTTATCAGTGACCCAGGTTACCTCAGGCAGTGACATAGCTGAGCTCAGGCTGTCAGCACACAGGTCCTGTGGAATCTTAGCTGACTCCACCATTCATATTGGTCTGCTGTATATTATCAGCTGATTGCAAGGAGCAGGGCTGATGTGAATGGAGAGAAAAAAACATATAGAAGAAAGTAGACCTCAGAATGCACTCCTGCTCCAATAAGACAATGGATCCAATTCATTTAGAATTCATGTGGTGGTTTATTCAACACGTTTCAGTGCTTAAAAATCCCCTTCATCAGGATACCACGCATAAAAAGTTGTACATCTTTTTATGCGTGGTATCCCTGATGAAGGGGATTTTTAAGCCCTGAAACGCGTTGAATAAACCACCAGATGAATTCTAACTGAATTGGATCCATTGTCCTATTGGAGCGAGAGCGCACTCTAAGGTCTACTTTCTTTTCTATGTTTTTTTCTTGGATTACTACACATGCGAGGACTGTAGCATACTGGACACTATTGATATTGTGGATATCATATGTTTTAATTGTGGTTGTGAGTGCAGGTGAGCCTGTATATCACTTTTTCAGGTATTATAATCTGTCAGGTAATACACTATTGTGTGCCCTTTTCCTTCTAGTTTTTACTGCAGTGAATGGAGAGGAGGCAGATAAGATCTCACAGGAGCTGTGTGCCCACATCATGAGCTCCCTCTATTCCTGCATGAGGTAAAGGACAATACACAGATTAACTGTAGCCATGCTTGACAGGCACACTGTGTAGTCCCCGCTCCCCCACCCATATATGGTTATATGGCTGTATTCAGTGTGTGTGAGAAGCTGAAGATGGATCTCATTGAGAATGAGACACAGTCTAGTGGAGGCATCTTGTGGAAGGACTTTGAAAGGTTTTCTTCCAGATTTTATTAATAAAGTATATTTGAAAGTTTAATATAATCCCTTGCTCTACATTATTATTAAATAGAAATGTAAAAAGTGGTTACACTTTAAAGGGACTATTCGGTGAAAACATGTTATCACCTATCCAGATAACTTGGTGATTGATGGACTATTGATTGCTAGACATGCACTGATCGATAGAACAGAGAAGTTTTAGCCCCAATAAATAAGAGACAATGTGCATGCTCAAACACTGGTTCATTCACCCCCTATTGATCTATCAAGTGCTGTGCTCAGCTTTTGTCAGCAGCCTTACAATGAATTGAGCACAGACTTGAGCTCCCACTCCATTTTATAACAGCGATAAAAGCAGCCCTTCGAAAATAAAAATTCTCCAATCTGCCAATCTTTGCAGCTCCCAATGGTCAGACCCCTACTAATCAGCAAGTTATCACCTGCCCCATGGATAGGTAATACCATGTTTTCAATGACCAACCCCTTTAATCTTTGCATCTCATACAATAATTAATTTAACAAAACTCTAAATTGTTAATTAAATAAGGAAGGTAGGATTATCTTCAAGGAAAATATTTTAACATTGCAGCAAATATTTTGTGCCTTATTTTGTGTCACTTTTAAGACACCTTTAGAAAGTTTCTCCTACCAGCAGCCTAAGAACTAGATTTTTATCTCCTCTGTGTCTCAATCTAATAGATATCGACTAATTGCTCAAGTTCATTGTGGTTCCAATTTTGCCTTCAAAGGGTTAATAGATGGAGAACACCCACACATATAATAGTTATATGAATACAAAGAAGAGTTTCGCACACTTACCATCCCAAAGAAGAGCAATAGAAGAAGAAAATAGATATTTCCAGGCACTCGTCGTAAATAATTTGATGGTAGAAGGTGAGACATGTCAGGACAGTCTTGTCTTCTGCAGATAATGTTCCTGTAAGTCCTTATATCACTAATAAATGTAGCACTCAATGTAGAAAAACAAAGTGAAAAGGGGATGTTCTACATAAAGTCAAAAAGAACATTTATTTGTTATTTTCTCCTAAGATTGCAATCCCCATTGAAGAAAGCTTTAGGCACTTCTCCAGATACATCTCTCCTGTGGCTGGTCCTTCCCTGGAATGCTACAGCTGTCATCTCAGCCCAGGTAGTGCTATCTCCTCCTCCCAGGATGCAGGAGTCTCTCCTCCTTCCTAATCCTTCTCAATTGAATGTATCTGTTCTCTAGTCACAGCATCTCAGCGCTCCTCATCTGGCTCCTTACCTCAGTGAAATGTCTCTGGAGACTGAAGAGCTAAGACAGAGGATGTGAGAATTTAGTGATATCACCCAGTGAGCAGTGCGGAGAGGTGGCTGCATCCTAATAACCATTTTAGATTGCACAAAGTATTGATTGACTTGATCTTCTGGACATATATGATGAATTAATCTGGTCATACATTGAAGGAAGAGAAGGTGATGCTGTGGATTTCAGCTTATACCTTCACTGTTACTTTCAATGTCTTTTTTTATATAGTTTACTAATGTTGCTATGTTTGCTGTTCAATAATGCAATTCCTTATGTAGAGTGAAGACTGACGCGAGAGCCGCAGTTGGAAAAATGTAGAAGTAATGTGAGCATTTTGAGAAAAATTAGAGAGTTAAAGGGAACCTGCCATTCCTTTTTCTGTTATTAAACAGCTCCCAATGTTATTTATATCATGTGCTGCACATTAGTAGTTTTTTAAAGAAAAATCATTGCATGTAGCCCAAGAAAAGCATTGTAGATACTTAAATGTTTTCATTAGCTAGCTGGGCAAACAGTCAAACAGTCATCTAGGCGGATAGCAGACATGCCACTCAACTGCGCCAATGCCAAAATTCATCTAATGCTCTGTATAAGAATCTGTGTGATGTCACAACCATGTCACTGTAATAGATGGAAATAATCAGGCTAAGACATGTAGACTTTGCTCTGCCTATTATAGTCACATGGTCGTGACATCACACAGGTCCTACAGCTTTATATAAATTTCGCAATTGATACAGTTGATTTACATGACTGGTAACCACCTGGATGACTGTTTGGGCAGCTAGCTAATGAAAACATGTAAGTACCTAAAATGATGTTTTGGGATAAATACAATGATTAAAAAAAACAAAAACAGATTACTAATGCACAGCACATGCACTAAATAACGTTGGAGGTTGTTTAAAGGGAACCTGACCTCTACAAATGACCCCCCAGGCTCTTTTAACCTGTCCCTGCACCATAGTAATCCATTTCTAGGCATCCCTTTCTGTCCCTAAGGCGCTATGTGAAAGTTTATAAAAGTAGTTTATTCACCTCTTATTCTGCAGCCTCACATTACATCTCCCAGAAAGAGATGCTTTGAAGGAGTATATTCAAATGTTTCTGGCCAAGATGCATATACGGCCATCCACCTCTCCAAGCCGTGTCAAGAAAAAGGATGGAGGCTTAAGTCCATGACTGGATTTTAAAAAGATCCTCTAGTTGGTAGATTTGTGTTGATTTATTTTATGACATTTTAATTTGCTCGCACTCTCATGAGGAGCAGGAGCATGTTCAACAGGTTCTTCATATTGTTTGTGACAATTATTTATTTGACATACTGGAGAAAACTCAATTTCAGGTTCAACGGGTACATTATTTAGGCAATTTGCTTTCCTTTTCAAGGTTACAGATAGACCCCAGTAAGGTATAGATCGTACTTGATTGGGTACAACCTACTAATCTTAAAGCATTACAGAGATACTTAGGTTTTGCTAATTATAATCCAAAGTTCACTTAGAGATTTTTGTTCATTGTTAGGCTGCTTACTGATGTGATCAAGAAGGGTACTGACTTTTTACTCCTGGTAGAATGGTGCTGCTAATGCTTTTGCTGCTCTCAAGGCAGCCTTCTCGAAGACTCTGGTCCTAAGTCAACCCAAGCTTGATTTGCCTTTTGTGATCAAGGTAGATGCATCTTCTGTGGGGATGGGTGCTGTTATCTCGCAAAAGAAAGATGGTTACCTTCAGCCCTGTGTATTTTTTGTCTCGAAGTTCTCACAAGCTGAGTCTAACTATGATATTGGGACTGAGAGCTTCTGGCTATTAAGAAAGCATTTGAGGAGTGGAGACATTGGTTGGAATCATCTAGACACAAGGTAATAGTCTTTATCGATCATAAAAATGGCTGTATATTGACACCGACAAATGTCTAAACACTAGACAGGCCCCTTTTTGCCCAGTTTGACTTTTCTCTGGATCTAAAAATGTTAAGGCTGATACTTTATCATGTAGCTTTTTTACTGAATTGAAGATTTATAGCACAGAGTTGGTGGTAAGGGCTATGGTAATTAATCTCAGACAGCGCATTCAAGATGCTCAGAATAGTGCACCAGAGAGCTTGCCTCCAAACAAGATTTTTGTACCATCCTGTTTATACACAGATTTTAACAAAGTGTATAAGTTCCTTTTGGTATTGATCAGTATGTCCAAAAATTCAGAGTTTGTACCAGATCTACAGCCTCTCACCAAGCTCCAGTAGGTTTACTCTTGCCTAATGAGGTCCTGTCTCAGCTTTAAACTCACTTCTCCATATACTTCATCACTAGTTTACCTAATTCTGGAGATACTACTGTAGTGTGGATGGTTGTGGACCGTTTCAGTAAGATGGCTACATTGGTTCCTCTTCAAAAATTGCCTACAGCAAAAAGGCTATATTGTTCTTCTTTCATATTGTTAAATTGCATTGAGTTGCAAAGTAACATTATTTCCAATAGAGGCAGTTCAGTTTTTAGCCAGTTTTTGGTGTAGTCTTTGCTCCGGATTATATACAAAGAAAATAGGGGGAGACAAAGAAGCGCAAATGGGTCTTATTGTTTTACAGATAAGGTAGTACCGTCATAGATGTACGTGCTCACCTGGTCCAGTTGTGTTTCCCCACAACTGTTAAATTTGCTCAGGCAGCTGCTGCTGGATCCGCACTCCCACGTAACAGTGATGTATCCAAGAAAAAGACCAGAGGGAGATCGTGCTTTAGTGATCCGCACTGCTGTCCCACTGTACCTAGTACCTTCCTCAGGATATATCAGAAAAAAAAACTGCAAAGCACTCATTGGCCCATGTATGCCTGCCCACCGGCTACGTCTCGGCGGCCCCGGGGTCCGGAGGCTCCTACGCTGACATCCCTGCCAGATCCTTGTCCGTGGACTCCCTGGTCCTTCTGACCTCATCCTGATCCCTGAGCACCTGGGGTCGGTGGGGTGCAATCTGCAGCTGAGTAGCCAATGAGTTTACCAAGAGCCCCGGCTTTTAATAAAAAAAGTGAGTACTGAGTTTTTTAGAAAAAAATGATGTTTTTTAATTTTTTTCTCAAACCATTATTGCTTGTCAGCACACACTTATTGGTTAGACTGAGTGCAGCAGTCCCTGATATATCCCTGAGGAAGGTACAAGGTACGGTGGGGACGGCAACGCGGATCATTAAAGCATGATCTCTCTCTGGTCTTTTTTTGCTCCAGATTAGGTAATTATACTGTCATTCTCCTCAGGTTATCATTCCAACACTTATGAAAAGCCAAAGGATGAATCAAGAGGTAGAACAGTATTTATTTTATCTAATCAGGAGGACTGGGTAGAATTTCTTGCTCTTGCTGAATTCACTCTCCATAACCACACTTCTACAGCTACCAGTGTCTCACCTGTTTTTTGCTGTGGAGGTTCCCATCTTGTTTTTGGGAATTTTTCCAATTTGTAGTCCTCTGTACCAGAGGAAGGCACATTTTCTTCTTGTTTAAGGTATGAAGGGAAATTAGCAAAGTCTTTTGGTTGTTTGTGACCGGGACAAGAGACATGCAAACCACAGACATAGGAGGGCTCCTGTCTTTAGAGAATTTGTTTGGTTATCCTCAAAATATCTACACCTTAAAGGGCCATCTAAGAAATATTCCCCCAAATGTATCGGTTTGTATAAAATAATTAAAATCCTTAATCCTTAGATTGTAAAACTCCAACCCCCAATGCCTTTGGAGATAAGTAATTCCTTCCATTCCTCTCTTCTTAACGGATTTGAGGAGATGCCTGATCCTGAGAGGATGAGGTAGAGCGAGTTCAAAGTGCTAGATGTGTCAACTGCTGGCTGAAGTACCTTGTTAAATGGAAAACTTTCAGTGTGGATTAATGCACAAGATGTGCATGTGGATTGTTTGTTAAGAGTATACTATCAGTGACGTGAGAGGAAGGAGATCTCGGTGGGTTCAGTGGCCCCTCATGGAAAAAGCGTACGATCATGAATTGGTGCTCCAGCTGGCGATCCTTTGATCTGTGAATGGCTTCCTTCTCCGTTGAGCCAAAGTCTGGTTCAGTTTCTGTCAGGTGCTCATCATCATATATGTTTATCATTCCTTCTCTATCAAAGGGTGTTTTCATTCATTTATTTAGTCTGACCTATCACGTTATGGATGCAGCAATTTAAAACTCCCTCTGGCTTGTCTTTCCTTCTGGTGATATTCTGAAGTGGACTTTGCTTTGAGTTTCAATTTACTGCCAAGTCCAGGTAGGTTTTGATATACTTGGTTAATATTCTATTTCTATGTTGCACCTTCCCCCACTTCCTAAAGATGTACATGAAACACTTAATGTCTGATTAGGGAGCTTGGTCCGAGTTGTGATCTCATATTCTTACAGTTAGAGTTTTCCTAGTCTGAGCAGGAGCCTCTAGGAACTACGCAGCTGGGAACTTTAGTATGTAAAGGAACCAGGTGGGTCAGTTGTAGCTGTTCTGATATAGATCTAATTTCCATGTGTGCATTACAGAATGTAGTAAGCAGAGTGTAGTAGATATTGCTATATCACTATATCACCTATATTATTATTATTATTATTTATTTATATAGCGCCATAATATTCCATGGCACTTTACATGTTAAGAGGGCAGACTAGGACAAGTAACATAGTAACAATACAAGTAACAATAGCTGTGGACAATTCTAACGTACAGATACAATAGGGGAGAAGATCCTGTCCGCGAGGGCTCACAGTCTATGAGGGGCGGGTGGGGATACAGTAGGAGGGGGAAGTGGCAGTCGTGAGGTGGTGCGGTGGACCTGGGTCTCTTTGCAGGTTGTAGGCATGGTGAAAGAGGTGGGTTTTCAGGCCTCTTTTGAAGGTGCCCAGGGTAGGGGAATGCCTTATATGGTGGGGCAGCGAATTCCAGAGTATGGGTGATGCACGGGAGAAGTCCTGTATGCGGTTGTGTGAAAAGGAGATGAAGGGGGAGTAGAGGAGGAGTTCTTGGGAGGATCGCAGGTTGCGTGAGGGTAGGTATCGGGAGACTATGTCGGAGATATATGGAGGGGACAGGTTCTGGATGGCTTTGTATGTCATAGTTAGTGTTTTAAACCAGGATCTCTGGGAAGAAGGGAGCCAGTGAAGGGCTTGGCAGAGGGGGAGACAGGGGAGTAGCGGGGAGACAGATGGATTAGGCGGGCAGCGAAGTTCAGGATAGATTGGATAGGTGAAAGGGAGGTAGCGGGGAGGCTGGTGGGCAAGAGGTTGCAGTAGTCGAGGTGGGAGATGATGAGAGCGTGAATAAGAGTTTTAGCGATGTCGTGGTCAAGGAAAGTGCGGATCTGAGAGATGTTTTTGTGAGCTGGAATCAGCAGGAGGTGGCGAGGGCTTGGATGTGGGGCATGAAGGACAGGGAAGACTCAGGATAAACCCAAGGCACTTGGCGTGGGGGACTGGGGAGAGAGAGCAGTCGTTGATGACGATGGATAGGCCAGGTAGTGAGGGGGAGTGGCTTGGGGGGAAGACGATGAATTCGGTTTTGTCCATGTTCAGCTTAAGGAAGCGAGCAGAGAAGAAGGAAGAGATGGCGGACAAGCATTGTGGAATGTTGAATAGTAGGGAGGTGATATCAGGTCCAGACAGGTAGATTTGGGTGTCGAGGGCGTAGAGGTGTTACTGGAGGCCATGGGACTCAATGAGTTGCCCTAGGCCAAGAGTGTAGATTGAGAAGAGTAAAGGTCCTAGCTCCGAACCCTGGGAGACCTCGACAGATAGGGGGTAGGCCGAGAAGGATGTGTGGGAGTGGATGATGCTGAAGGTCCGGTCCGTTAAGTATGAGGCGATCCAGGAGAGGGCATAGTCCATGATGCCAAGAGATTCCAGGATCTGAAGTAGAAGGGAGTGGTCAACAGTGTTGAAGGCGGCAGACAGGTCGAGGAGGAGGAGGACAGAGTAGTGGCGCTTGCTTTGGGCAGTCAATAGGTCATTGGTGACTTTGGTCAGTGTTGTTTCAGTGGAGTGGAGGGGTCAGAAGCCGGATTGTAGGCGGTCGAAGAGAGAGCAGGAGGAGAGGTGAGAGGACAGCTCAGAGTGGACATGCTGTTCAAGTAGTTTAGAGGCGAACGGGAGGAGAGATATAGGGCGGTAGTTGGAGACAGCCATGGCGTCAAGGGAGG
>JARQOC010000006.1:376783546-376891697 GCA_033576535.1 Allobates femoralis | reverse complement strand
TCAGTGGTTAGCACTGGGTGGTGGCTCAGTGGTTAGCACTGCGCGGTGGCTGAGTGGTTAGCAGTGAGTGTGGTGGCTCAGTGGTTAGCAGTGAGTGCGTGGGCAGAGTGGTCAGCGCAGCGCCGTGGGCAGAGTGGTCAGCACAGCGCCGTGGGCAGAGTGGTCAGCACAGCGCCGTGGGCAGAGTGGTCAGCGGTGGGGGGGACGGACACACACACACAGACACACACTCCGATATATTTACCACCGTCCCCGCTTCTTCCCTGCCACCTGCGTCTTCCTGAGTCCTCTGATCTGCCGACATGTCGCCACACCCCAGGACTGGATCCAATATTGCGTCCGGGAACTCTCGGTGGCCCGATTCTAACGCATCGGGTATTTTAGAATATAGAAATAGAGATTGCATGGGGAAGGCGGTGAGGGCTGAATTGGGAGGAACTTTGAAGAAGGAGCGGCCGGTGAAGAACGGCGTGGCAGGGGGGAGGAGGGAGGACAGAACAGCAGGGGAGGAGGATGGAGGACAGAGGAGGTAGCGGCGGGGTGTGGGAGGATGTAGCAGCACAGGCAGGGGGAGGAAGGAACGGCAGGGGGAGGAGGACGGAGGATGAAGCGGCGGGGTGGGGGAAGATGGAGCAGCACAGGCAGGGGGAGGACAGAGGATGGAGTGGCAGAGGGGAGGAGGACAAAGGAAGGAGGAGGAAGCGTTGCGGTGGGGGAGGATGGAGCGGCACAGGCAGGGGGAGGATGGAGCGGCAGGGGGAGGATGAAGCACAGAGCGGTGGGGGGGGGTGGAGGACAGGATGAAGCGGCGGGGTGGGAGAGAACGGAGCAGCATAGGCAGGGGAGGACGGAGGATAGAGTGGCGGAGGTGAGGAAGGAAAAGGAAGGAGGAGGAAGCGGTGGGGTGGGGGAGGATGGAGTGGCACAGGCAGGGGGAGGACGAAGCGGCATGGGGAGGACTAAGCACAGAGTGGCGGGAGGGAGGAGGGTGTAGGATGAAGCAGCGAGGTGGGGGAGGACGAAGCAGCACGGGCAGGGGGAGGACGGGGGATGGAGTGGCGGAGGTGAAGAGGACAAAGGAAGGAGGAGGAAGCGGTGGGGGAGGATGGAGCGGCACAGGCAGGGGGAGGACAGAGCGGCAGGGGGAGGACAGAGCGGCAGGGGGAGAACAGAGCGGCAGGAGGAGGACAGAGGACGAAGCGGTGGGGTGGAGGAGGATGGAGCAGCCCAGGCAGGGGGAGGATGGAGTGGTGGAGAGGAGGCGGACAAAGGAAGGAGGAGGAAGCGATGGAGGATGATGGAATGGTACAGGCAGGGGGAGGACGGAGCACAGAGCGGTGGGAGGAGGATGATGGAGGACAAAGCGGCGGGGTGAGGGTGGATGGAGCACTGTAAGGCAGCTTAGTGGTTAGCAGTGCGCGGTGGCTCAGTGGTTAGCAGTGCGCGGTGGCTCAGTGGTTAGCACTGCGCGGTGGCTCAGTGGTTAGCACTGCGCGGTGGCTCAGTGGTTAGCACTGCGCGGTGGCTCAGTGGTTAGCACTGGGCTGTGGCTCAGTGGTTAACACTGCGCGGTGGCTCAGTGGTTAGCAGCGAGTGCGGTGGGCAGAGTGGTCAGCGCAGCGGCGCTGTGTGGGCAGGGTGGTCAGTGTAGCGGCGCTGTGTGGGCAGGGTGGTCAGTGCAGCGGCGCTGTGTGGGCAGGGTGGTCAGCACAGCGGCGCTGTATGGGCAGGGTGGTCAGCACAGCGGCGCTGTGTGGGCAGGGTGGTCAGTGCAGCGGGGCTGTGTGGGCAGGGTGGTGAGCGCAGCGGCGCTGTGTGGGCAGGGTGGGCAGCGCAGTGGCGCTGTGTGGGCAGAGTGGTCAGCGCAGCGGCGCTGTGTGGGCAGAGTGGTCAGCGCAGGGCAGAGTGGTCAGCGGTGGGCAGAGTGGTCAGCGGTGGGGCGGACGGACACAC
Source organism: Allobates femoralis (assembly GCA_033576535.1). Taxonomy (NCBI): domain Eukaryota; kingdom Metazoa; phylum Chordata; class Amphibia; order Anura; family Aromobatidae; genus Allobates; species Allobates femoralis. Next base: position 376,889,744 of record JARQOC010000006.1, on the reverse strand, counting down.
ACTCCGATATACTTACCACCGTCCCTGCTTCTTCCCTGACGCCTGCGTCTTCCTGAGTCCCGACATGTCGCTGCACACAGGACTGGATCCATCTTGGAGAAAGTATGTCGCCACCCCTGGAGCCATGGATCCAATATGGCGTCCGGGAAGTCTCGCGAGACTTCCCGGACGCCGTATTGGATCCAGTTCTCCAGGGGCGGCGACATGTCGGCGGTGGAGAAGACGGAGGAGAAGTGGTAAGTATAGGCGACTGTGTGTGCGTGTGTTGTGTGTGTGGTGTGTGTGTGGTGTGTGTATGTGTTAGGGGCTGCCATAAGCGTAGCGGGCTCTATGAGTCCCGGCTCCCGCTTACGGCCGCCATCTTGGCTCACCCTGAGCGGGTATAGCTCTGCCGGACGTTGGGACAAAGTGACGGATGTGAGGTCACAAATCCTTCCGGCTTTTATATACAAGATTGCACACCCACAGACCTCCATATAGAATAATGCACCCCCACATTTCTCCATATAGAATAATGCACCCACACAGTTCTCTATCTAGAATGCACACCCAAAGTCCTCCATTTAGTATAATGCACGCCACAGTCCTCCGTATAGTATATTGCACACTTAAAGCATGACATATAGTACAATACACCCCCACATTCCTCCATATAGTATAATGCTCCGCTCCGTACACTTCGTACACACGCGGCTCTGCTCCATACACCTCGTACACACTCGGCTCCACTCCATACACCTCATACACACTCGGCTCCACTCCATACACCTCGTACACATTCGGCTCCGCTCCATACACCTCGTACACATTCTGCTCCGCTCCATACACCTCGTACACACACGGCTCCGCTCCGTACACCTCGTACACACGTGGCTCCGCTTCATACACCTCGTACACACATGGCTCTGCTTGGTACACCTCGTACAAACTCGGCTCCACTCTGGAAACACACGGCTCCGCACACCTCGTACACGTGGCTCAGCTCCGTACACACGTTACTCTGCTCAGTACACCTCATACACACTCAGCTCCGCTCCGTACACACTCGGCTCCGCTCTGTACACCTCTTGCACACTCGGCTCCGCTCCGTACACCTCGTACACACTCGGCTCCGCTCCGTACACCTCGTACACACTCGGCTCAGCTCCGTACACCTCGTAAACAATTCGGCTCAGCTCCGTACACCTCGTACACACTCGGCTCAGCTCCGTACACCTCGTACACACTCGGCTCAGCTCCGTACACCTCGTACACACTCGGCTCAGCTCCGTACACCTCGTACACACTCGGCTCAGCTCCGTACACCTCGTACACACTCGGCTCAGCTCCGTACACCTCGTACACACTCGGCTCAGCTCCGTACACCTCGTACACACTCGGCTCAGCTCCGTACACCTCGTACACACTCGGCTCAGCTCCGTACACCTCGTACACACTCGGCTCAGCTCCGTACACCTCGTACACACTCGGCTCAGCTCCGTACACCTCGTACACACTCGGCCCAGCTCCGTACACCTCGTACACACTCGGCCCAGCTCCGTACACCTCGTACACACTCGGCTCAGCTCCGTACACCTCGTACACACTCGGCTCAGCTCCGTACACCTCGTACACACTCGGCTCAGCTCCGTACACCTCGTACACACTCGGCTCAGCTCCGTAAACCTCGTACACACTCGGCTCAGCTCCGTACACCTCGTACACACTCGGCCCAGCTCCGTACACCTCGTACACACTCGGCCCAGCTCCGTACACCTCGTACACACTCGGCTCAGCTCCGTACACCTCGTACACACTCGGCTCAGCTCCGTACACCTCGTACACACTCGGCTCAGCTCCGTACACCTCGTACACACTCGGCTCAGCTCCGTACACCTCGTACACACTCGGCTCAGCTCCGTACACCTCGTACACACTCGGCTCAGCTCCGTACACCTCGTACACACTCGGCTCAGCTCCGTACACCTCGTACACACACGGCTCCGCTCCGTACACCTCGTACAGACACGGCTCTGCTCCGTACACCTCGTACACACGTCTCCGCTCCGTACACCACGTACACACGCGGCTCCGCTCCGTACACCTCGTACACACACGGCTCCGCTCCGTACACCTCGTACACACACGGCTCTGCTCCGTACACCTCGTACACACTCGGCTCCGCTCTGTACACCTCGTACACACGTCTCCGCTCCGTACACCACGTACACACGCGGCTCTGCTCCGTACACCTCGTACACACTCGGCTCCGCTCCGTACACCTCATACACACTCGGCTCCGCTCCGTACACCTCATACACACTCGGCTCCGCTCAGTACACCTCGTACACACTCGGCTCCGCTCCGCACACCTCGTGCACACGCGACTCCGCTTCATACACCTCATACACACTCGGCTCCGCTCCGAACACCTCATACACACTCAGCTCCATACACCTTGTACACACTCGGCTCCACTTTCTTACACCTCATACACATGCAGCTCTGCTACATTCACACTATACATCCCTCTTGATCCCACACAAACTCACCTCTTTTCACAAACTCATTTCTTTACCTCTTCACTTTTTGCTTGGTGGAAGCTGCCCTGCATAGTCGGAGATGCTGATCATGTGATCCCTGACTCCTCCCCCTTCATTGACATCATCACAGGTCCTGTAAGCACAGGCCTGTGCAGCTCCACAGGTGGGCTCACACTGCAGGGTGGGGGGGGATAACGCAGTGGCCAGGACTATAGTAGAGAGAGTGGCATCAGCAGGGAGACCGCGCTACCACCGGGCGCCCCTGCGGATGCCGTCCTCTGTCTACTAGCAGCCGCACAGATCTAGCAAAGCCCCTGGGAGCGGGAGCAGGGGAGCAAATAACAATGACAGCTGTCTCCCTGCGGCGCCCCCTGGAGCGTGGCGCCCTGTGCGGCCGCACGACTCGCACATGCCAAGGGCCGGCCCTGGCTATAGTAATGCTGCTAGTGACTCCCCTTCATGTCACACCTGCGTCTCTTGTCCATTAGGGGCGGTCACACACTACTGCATAAGTATAATCTTATGGCTTGGAGCTATTTAATCCAGTTAAACCCATTGCATTAATGGATTTTTATGGTTTGGCGATAATTAACCATGTGTATATCTATTGCATGAACACAATCTATGTTTCAGTGTCATTTAACAATGTTTTTATATTACCCTGTGAGTTTTTTCCATGTGCATTTTGGATAATAGTAGGACTATTTTGTTATTTATTATTAAAACTTTTGCTATAGTACTCTAATTATACTCTTATTCTGGTTACAATCCCAACCAGAGTGGTTTTATGTCATTCAGCCACCTTTAACCTATTGTGTTCTATGTTATTGTGAGCATTCCATATATTATTAATAATATCAGGTCATCACCATTATTATGATACCTTTGACCGTACCCTTTTATTGTCTAGCCGAGCTTCTATCCTAACATTACTGTGCTTTGGACATCAGCACTTGATTATTGGGATTACACCTTACTGACAGGTTGAATCAAATTGTCGTGTATATATAGCTCATTCTTTTGGTATACAGTAGCCCAGTCTTCTATTCTCTAGATGGTCAGTGTCATGATCTCCACTATAAAAAGAAAAAATAGTGTTGCGCCACCTGTGGACCTCTCCTGTCTTTAAAGCGGTCATATTATAAGTAAACTAACCTTTAAAGGTTGTGCCCGATCCGCACAACCAGATTGTGAGCGTAGTTTGTGGCTCAGGCTGCCAGCCTTGGATCTGTAGTGCTCCGGTGTCCTCAATCACCTCTGCTCCTGGCCTCGTGCTGTCCACACTCTCTCTCCAGGGTTAGGTCAGGAAACACCAGGTTGATCCATTAACCCTGTCCCTCCTGCAGCTCTGTCACCGCTTTCCACAATGGAATTAGATTAATAGAATTCAAATAGAATATGCGGTTCTAAGGTAGAGCGGATCCGCTTTAGGAAGACGTCTGTACGTCGAAACATGTTGTGGTCTGGAGCTTTTTATGAATAAAGTTACGGAGATAAAGATCTAAGTATCCCGTCTCATACCAGCGCTCTACCTTAGAACCGCATATTCTATTTGAATTCTACTAATGATCTCCACTATGCCTTTGTCTGTTACAATTGTTGTGGAAGCTATTAGTCTGTGCTGGGTCTGTGCTGCAATCACTTTCCTTCACTTCCCTTAATTAGACCTCTACTTAAGCATGCTAGCTTCTCCATTCAGTCAATCATACAGTTGCATTTGCCTGTGTAGGTCTGATATCTATGTGCTCTGTGCCTGACCCAGTCTGACCTTATTCCCTTACCTGAACTTTGACCATTGCCTGTGACCTGACTACTCCTTTGCCTGCTCCCTGTATGTCGAGCCCCAGGGCGTAGGGTACTCGGGTATCAGGCGGCAGGGGGTTAACTTTGTCACGGGTAATGGCGGCCATGCCTCATCCCGTGTCCTGGGGGACTATTCTTTAAAAGGCAGAATTATTTACAAGGAGTATTTACAGTTTGTAGATGTCGTGACGCCACCTGCAGTACCTGGTGATGCTCACCAGCGCCGCCAAAGTCCTCCGGTGGTCGATGGTATTTCGGCAATGATGGTGTATTCCTCCACAGGCAGGACTGGACCGCCAGGGCAGCGATTCTGTGGAAGGAATCAGTCTATGCAAGGAAAGATGCAGCATAGTCGACAAGTCACTTCTCCGGGTACTTTACTGGAACTCAGCAGATCCATAAAAAAATTTATATAAAAATAATGCAAAATGTGTATCATAATTAAGGCTTCCGCTCTTAACTGTCCTATGGACTGATCTGACTGCAGCACATTGTGCATTATTTTTATATACAATTTTTTATGGATCTGCAATGAAGTGAAGTTTTATGCAATTTTCCTTTATGTGCTACTGTTTTTCCCCATCTCTGGGTCAATCTCTGCTTTCTGGTTTCCATAATCGGCGGTTGCCAAGCCCCGACTCATGCTATAAAAGGGATTCTTGGAGAAGGACATCAATGGTAAACTGATATTTTTTTCTTTCTTGTACTAAGTTATTACTGTAGTGACTCGCATCACTACATGATGCCATGAATGGCGGCATCATACATGGCCAGTATGTTTTGCACAGGCAGAAGTCTGCTGCAATGTTTTTATGAATGTCTACCAGTACCTGGAAGCCAGTCTGCCTAATAGCATTGCAAGAGTATAAGCTTGCAACTTGCTGGAGATGTGGGTGTGTCTCAGGATGATTAATAGAGTCTGTGTTTGACATGTGCGGTCTGAGAGATTAAGAGATCTCCATGTCTGCAGGGTGCTGGGCTGTGAGCAGAAGTCAGACATCCATTCTGAATGAGCTGGACAATAGGAATTCTCTCTGCTGTGTGGGCATATTTGCTACCTCTATTAAGTAGTATTTAACCACCTGGATCCCCAATTTGTGGTTTATATTGGAGTAAAGGGAGTTTACATCAAAAGAAATGACCAAAAAACCCTGTTCCAATTTTATTACATGGAGCTCTTGTATGAGTTGGTTTGACTCTTTCAAATATGAGGGCAGTTTTTCAACTAGTTCTTGTAAATGTCAGTCCATGTGGTGAGACAGATAGCTGGTTAGGGAGTTAATCCCAGAAATTATGGGTCACCATGGTGGATTGAGGGGGTTCTTATGTAATTTAGGCAGATGGTAGAAAAGTGCCAAGCAGGGATTTTTATTTGTGAGTAATTTCCTCTTCTTTTTATCCAGTATTTCTTTTTCTTGTGTTCTGTTCTGTCTCTTCCCTGGGTTTACGAATCCCATGCGTTCTAACTATCAGTTCCTTACATAATTGTATAGCAAGTACTCACACAACAGGATGTCCACAGATAGTTTAATCTCAGCCATCACTAAGCTGTAGAGAACACCAGGAGAAAGAACGCAGTTTTCTTCCAAAATCTTGTATTTATTACAATGCAGCAGCAGATAAAAAGGGGTAATCTGTTCAGGAGAGCATACATGTGTCTCCGGTAATGGCTTCTGCAGACTAACACTGAGGAAAAAGGAAGGAGCAACACAATATAGAGCCCAACTACAGGAGGGTCATAGGGTCAACCTTTATACAGTCTAAATCTGCCTAGCAACAACAAAGAAATTTGCTGATAGGAGGAAATTGCATAATGCTAGAAAAACACATTACAGGTTGTTCCCATTCATGGGACACAACACTCCTTATTTGAAATCTTCAGATTTCATAGTTCTCTCTTTTATAAGTTCGTTACAGGGTGATGCTTTGGAAGTGAACGTGTCTTGTATGACATTCAGCAGTGTGCTGTGGCTGTGTTGCATGGGGAGAACACAAACACCTTCAGTAAGAGGTAGTCTGTTGAGAGAGGGGCTCTAACTCTGAACAGCTGGAGTTTAGCAAGACTTTGGCTTGACCTGGCTTGTGATGGAGATAGGCGTTACAGGTTGGGAATCTTGCAGTTGCTTGCTGCAAGTCCCTTGGCAACTCAGTCTTTGCGGGAAGTGAAGATAAGGGAGCTACCCAGCTGTTGGAGTCGTCCCTGGTGAGTTTGATGATTGTGACCCTGAGGAGGGTCTTGTATTTCTCTGCAGGTGGTGAGTTGTTGGCCTCGTTTGTAGAGTTAAGTGCTGTTGACTCGAGGTTGTAGTCTCGGGATGACGCAGACTTGGGTTGTCAGATGATTGTGCCACTTAGTGTCATTTGACCTCTCCTTTACCCAGTAGTGATATGGATATGGCAGGAGGGACAAGTTGTGGTCATCTGACCTGATAAGGGTTTCGTAAGAGGAGATATTGTTTGGTTACTTTGTCTTGTCACTACAGACATTGCCAATGATGACCCAGCCAAGGTCTAGGCGCAGAGTGAATGGTGCATTGGGTGACCCGTTAATTAGTTAGTGCACCTTATGCATCTGTAGAATGTCTCTATCGAGGAGAATTAAGATGCCTGCCTTGTTGTCCAGGGCCACTATCTCATTGGCTATGGACCTGAGCTGAGAATGATGAAATGTGGCTTCTGGCATAGTGATTTCTTCCCTGTTGAATGGTATTTGGTTGCACTCAACAAGTGTGGGTAGTGGTATCTCCACAGCATTCCCAAGCAATTTTATTGTGATGTCACTAGCCCTTCTTCCAGTGGCTTCTGTCATGCCGCTGCAGGTGCCCAAGATGTAGGGGTACGTGTTTCCTTTTAAGCCAAACAATTCGAAGAGTTCTCACCTGGCCAGTGACTTGTTGCTCTGGTCATACACCTTGACTGCCTTCTCTGAATGATCTTTGGGATACACACTTGCCAAGAAGATCTTCGTGCAGGACTTGTCATGAAAACCCTCTCCGCAGACCTTGGTGCATGAGGAATATACCACAAGATGATTTGTCGCTTGGTCTGTACTCTCCCTGCCATGGCTTGGGGTGGGAGAAGACATGGACATAGGGTCTCGTTGTGATGGATGGAGCGCTTGTATGTGGTCTTCGCTGTCGCACCCTAAACAATTGATGGCGAAGACACAGTTCCTAGCAAGGTGTTCGGTAGAGGCACAGCACCTGAAGCATACTCCAAACTTCATCAGAAGCTCCTTATACTCTTGAAATGGTTTCTTCCTGAGGCCGATGCACTTTTCCAGGGAATGTGGCAGTTTGTGAATAGGACACTAGCGGTTTAAGTTTTCCACCTTTTCACCTTTATTGCCTTTGTCCGGTGATGATGTGTAGGAAGAACTTTGGTCTTTTTTGCAGGCACCGGACCGCTGCAATTTCTGTCATGAGAGCGTGAACTGTCGTATTTAGAAGATGACGTAGAGCTGCTGGGTTCCTCGTGGCAGAATCTGGGTTTGGTTAGAGAATAAAAGGACCTCAGGGCACCACAATTATAATATAGGGATCCGCTCAAAACCTGTCAAGCAGCTAGAGAATAAAAGGACCTAAGGGCACAACAATTATTGCTAGAGAATAAAAGGATCTGAGGGTTTGGTTTTTCACTCTGCAATCTCCTTGATGAAGATGCAGAAATAGGAGAATGGAGGGAAAGAGACTTGGTATTTGTAGTTTGACTCTCATGAGGTCCACTTTTCATGTACATTGTATAGTAAATTAGTGACTATGGGTTTCACCCCAAGAGCGGAGTCCAGGTAGCTGAGGCCACATAGATGTGTGTCTGTCTTGGCCAGTTAGAGCTCAGACAGCAGGTCACTGAGTTCCAGGAATTTTGAGGCATGCTTACCGGATACCTTAGGAAAGTCTTGTAGATGTTTGAGCAATGCGACTTCTATTGCTTCAGAACTGCCGAAACCTCTCTCAAGGCTGTCCCATGTGGTTGCTAGACTAGTCATTGGGTCACTGATGTAAATGGATCTGAGTCTCTTGATTCCCTCTGTAGACCATGGACCCAGCCACCTGATCAGTAGGTCCGGATCTTCAGCAGCAGTAATGCCCAGATCACTAGTTGTGGTTTTAAAGGCACACTTCCAGCCTCTGTAGTTTTTGGGTTGGTCATCAAACCTTGTGAGACTGGTGTGGTGAGTTCTCAGCGGACCATGTACCTCGCGAAGTTGGACATATTTGTTCTTTCTGACTTTGGGAGCACACATGCTGGCTGAGCAATGCTGTTAGTGTGGGTCATAGCTTATGGTTTCAGAAATGTAGGAAGGTACGGAGCGACGTAGGCGTTTAAACCAGTAACTGGTTTGGTGTATACAGACTCTGTTGTATGTGGGGTTGGAACTACACTGTTGTCAGGGGTGTAGTGCTTCACCAGCATGTTAGGTTGCAAGTAGACATTGGCATATGGGGGTTGTTGAGGTGCAAGGTCTGGCTGCGCATTAAAGCATGAAAGAGATTTAGATTTAAATGCTTGTGGCGCATTGGACTTACTTTGAAAGCAGGAAGCTGCAGGCGGATTGGCATCTTGATGCTCTGGAGAAGTGTTGTCACTAACGAAGATGTTGGCGGAGGTCAGTGGTTCATTGCCTTGGTTCAGTACGTACTCTCTTGTGCGATTAAGAGAGTCTTCTGTGTCGGATACATGCAAACAGACACTGCCTTTTTGGTTCCCACCTAGAACTTGCTCAAAGACGTTTAGCCATTCCATGGCTGCCACATGTTCACATTGCTTCTGTAGGACTTCAATTTCTGCCTTCTTGTATGCAGATTCCACTTCCATGCGTGCAGATTCCGCTTCTAAGTTTGCAGATTCCACTTCCATGTCTGCCTTCCTTTGGGCAAAGGCAGCTTGCACATTCGTAGTTTCTGCTTCGGCACTCGCTTTTATAAACTGCTCACTGAGGGTCGAGTACCTTGATGAACTTGATTTGAATGAGTGCCTTGAGCTCTTAACAGAACTGGATCTGTGAGATGCCGCTTCTGACATTTGCGCAATTTTTGCTTCCGTTTCGTCACGCACAGTGCAGTCTCGTTTGGCATTAAGTTGTCGGAAGTCCTGAAGTTCCTTTAGAGATTCTGGCGTATTTAATTTCAGCATAACAGAACAATATCTTTAACAGGTGTCTTTAGAAGACTGGTATGCTGAGTACAGTTGTTCTAGGGCTCACTCCGGTGGTTGCTCATGGTGCAGATAAATCAGTTGCTTGGTTTAAGTCTTTGCCATAAGGATGTTATGTGGGGAAGCAATTCACTTTTGACACTTTCTAGGTTCTCTTTTACCTTCCATGTAGGTTTAGATAATCGCTTAGATATTTCACTGTAATTTGAGTGTGAGTCCATATATTTTTCCTGCTGCTCTAGAACAGGCAGTGAGAGGGATCTTTTGGTTTCAGACATTGCACACAGGAATGCAAGGGTCATTGCTGTTCTGCTCCTGGTTGCCAGGGAGACCGAATACAATATTGCAAAATCTTGAGCTGAAGAGCAGACGTGCACAGAGAATGTACTTGCAGAGTCTATGGAAACTGCTGCTTCACAATTAGCTTAAAGATGATTCTTTCTCTGAGTTGCAAGCTGTATACTGTATTTAGTAACAGGAACTCTTTGGCTGTGCAATTTCTTATCTGAAGTGCACAGAGAATGTCTGCAAGCTCATATAAGCTGCTATGTTTTGACTTTACATTAGCCTTTGTAGGTAATCCTTTCTCTGGATGTAGGCTGTATACTGTACTTAGTAACAGGAACCTTTTGGTTGTGCGATTTCTGACCTGAAGTGCACAGGGAATGTCTGCAGGCTTATGTAAGCAGCTGTTTGTGGTTTTACCATTAGCCTTATAGGTAATCATTTCTCTGGTTTGTGGGCTGTATACAGTGCCTGGAAGCAGGTTCCCTTTTTACAGTTCTGTCTCTTCCCTGGGGCTGTGAATCCTATAGGTTCTAACTATCAGCTCCTTAGATAATTGTACAGCAAGTACTCACACACCAGGATGTCCACAGACAACTTTAAACTCGGCCGGCACTGAACTGTAGAGAACACCAGAAGAAATTATGCTGTGTTCTTCCAAAATCTTGTATTAGTTACAATGCAGTAGCAGGTTAAAAGGGGTAATCTGTACAGGAGAGCATACATGTGGCTCTGGTAATGGCTTCTGCAGACTAATGCTGATGAAGAAGGGAGGCGCAAACTAATAAAGAGCCTAACTACAGGGGGGACATAGGGTCATTCTGCACACAGTCTAACTTTGCCTATCAACCACTAAGAAATTCGCTGATATGAGGAAAATACATAATGAAAGAAAAACACATTACAGGTTGTTTCCATTCGTGGGACACAATACATTCCATTAATCAGTTTATGGAATTCTTCTGCATCCAGTTTTAAATAATTTTTTTTGTGTCATAGTATGTTATAAGCTTTATGTAGATAGGTTTCCCTATCTTGGGTGGGTGATGATTCCCCCCAGCCCTTGTCTGCTTCTCTATATGACTATATCCCTATTTTCTTTTAATTCATCCAAAGCCGATTTTCTGCCTGCGTGATGTTAATCTTGATGTTTTTAATGTTTCTATTTTGGCTTTTTTATTAGTATTTTTAATTGTGTTTTTAGTGTATTTCATTTGACGGAATTCCTCCACTACAGGTGAAAAAAAGGTTTCTAGGTAGCTTCCTCTATGGTGTATCGGGTTAAAGCTTGGTTTTGGTTTAACTTCCATATGAATAATTGCATTCATAGCTGTGTCAGTATATACATTTATAGCTACAAGGTCTCCAGTGGTACTAATTGCTGCATCAATATTTGTGTCTATAGATACTGACTTTCCAGTAGTCCATTCCTGTAATTGAATGTGTCTAGCAAGGCTTAAACTGCGTACAAAATGGTTTAAATCCAGAGATATATTAAAAGGGTTAGCATTTTGGCTAGGGCAAAGCATTAAGCTTAATTTTTTTAGGATTTGTTTCCTCCAAATTATGTAAATCTGGTATACCTGGTGCAGGAGTTACAGCAGTGGTAACGAAGCATGTTATTCGTCCTCTTCCTAATTTTATATTCGGGCTGGTTGAGTGTTTCTGAATCTTTTTATTACTTTTTCCTTTATTCCCTCTGGACCACCTTTTCGTTTTTTCATGGTTGTGAGAGGGTTGGGTGAAGGAAACTGGTGATTTGCTTCCGCATTGTGGGCAACCGAGAAGGTGCTAACTTAGGAGCAGGGGAATTATGGTTTCTATTAAAGGAGGGGGACGAAGAGGACCAATCTCTAAAAAAGGAATATGGGAATTTGCAGAGCAGGGGGAGGGAGTGGAGGTTTGAATTACAAAGGGTGGAGAGTTTTCCCCAGCACTGTGGACCATCAGGTCACTTAAATTGAAGAAACTTTGAATTATTAGATTCCTCCAAGGGAACACTTCTACTGTTAGAAATGTTCCCCCTAAGGGTCCTTTCACATCAGCAGTTTTCACTGATCGCGGCAGTTGCGTTTTTTTCACATAACCACATAAGGGCCCTTTCACATCAGCGTTTTTTTTAAATCGCGGCAGATGCGGTGAAAAAAACGCATCTGCCGCGATTACCTCATACTGGCTGCACTTGCGGCACGGTTGCGGCGCGGTTGCGGTAAACGCCATACAAGGTATAGGCGGACTTGCGGCAGGTGCGGCAAGTGCGGTTTTGGCACGTGCGGCCGTGAAAAAAACCGCGGCTGACAGCATTTTTTTTCGCGGCCGCACCTGCCGCAAGTGCCGAAACTGAACTTGCCGCACCTGCCGCACCCTTACCGCAAGCCCCATAGACATTGCATGGGGCTTGCCGCAAGTGTGCCGCAAGTGTCGCGGTTATGCGTTAAACGCGGCAGATGCGGTGAAAAACCCGCATCTGCCGCGTTTAACGCATAACCGCGACACTTGCGGCACACTTGCGGCAAGCCCCATGCAATGTCTATGGGTCCTGCGGTAAGTGTGCGGCAGGTGCTGCAAGTGCGGTTTCGGCTGACCGCGTTTTTTTCGTGGCCGCACCTGCCGCAAGTGCCGATACCGCACTTGCCGCACCTGCCGCAAGCCCCCATAGACATTCTATGAAGCTTGCCGCAAGTAAACCGCAAGTGCAGCCGTTATGCGGTAATCGCGGCAGTTGCGTTTTTTTCACAACTGCCGCTATCAGCGAAAACCACTGATGTGAAAGGACCCTTAGGGGGGCTTTTTCTTTGGAATAAATATTCTCCCCTATTCGCAGGGAGGGTAATCCAGGATTTAGGGGAGGAAATATACTTTGGCCATTTAGGATAGGATTTTTTTCGGTTATTATGGGTAAATGTACCTTTACACGCCGCTACAGAAGGTTAGAAACAACCGGGTGTTGGAGACAATTGTATCTTGCACCGTCAAAACACCGCGAGGTAGCTGCGTGTAAATCAGGTTGTTGCCACCGGTCACTGTCGACATCTGTTTTTCAGCAGTGCTAAAAAACAGTTTGGTTTCAACCCGATGGTAGCGGCGTGTAATCGAGGAACAGGAAGGTTTTTGCGACACCTAGTGAACTCCCTGGGGCGTAACACAGCCTCCGGGATACCGCCCCCCTTCAGCGATCATTGGTGGAAGCTCCTGCATTACGATTGGTTTTCCCTGCATAGGGTGGCATATTTAAGGAGATGACCAGTCACACTACACAATTGCAATAGCATCATGTATTAGCCAGCCTTCCTGCGCTGGCTGGCCAATCATGATGCTATTGCTTTGTCCAATCACCGTACGAGCGTCTCGTAATCCACATCTCTGGCACGCCTATGTGTTGTCCTTGCTGCCCCAGGTCCTCCCATATTCCCTTCTGGTAGCTGCGTGTAAATGAGGGAAGGTGCTCTACAGAAGGTAACCTGCAGCACCCTTAGGTGCCTCCAGGGATAGAAAAAAACCTTCTGTAGAGCACCTTGTAGTGGCGTGTAAATGCGGTATCAGGTATCGTTAGCAACCGTTGGAACGTGCTCGTGCACGCGAGACACCCGGTTGTTTCTAATCTTCTGTAGCAGCGTGTAAAGGTACCATTAGGGTAACGCTATTTCATTTGGAACCTGGAACAGAGCAAATAATGAATTTGGTCTTTTTCCGTTAGGTTTGGTGAGGTGACTACGTAGTTTTGAAATTATTTCTAGGGTGGAGACATTATTGGTCTCCCTTAATATATTCATTTGTTTTTCGGTATGGCTCCTAGATTGGTTAAGAGCGGAGGTATATTTCTATTTTGATTTATGTACTTTCTATCTTTATTGTGGGCAATTATTGGGGTTGAAGTTGCAACTTTGGAATTATAAAAAGTACGCAGGTGGTTCACAGTTTCCATTTGTTTTTTGGACAAAGAACTCCAATCTTTTTTATTAGGCAGATCATTCCGATCAGGTAATTTCTAACTGGTATATTTCTTTTACATTCCATTTTTCGTTTCTACTATCTTTTATTGGGTCTCTCCTATTTCTCGCTGTTGCATTTTTCAGGCTAAACATATCTCTATGCAGTATCTTTGTTTTTATTTCTATTATATTGCTCTCAAAGATCAGCAAATTCCTATTTGTATCCCGGTTTAGAGCATTGTAATAGGGAAGTGAATCATATTCAAACAATTCTTCTACGGTAGTAACGATTCACAATTACACGCTGCTTTTAACGCTAAAATTGTACGATTTTTACCAATAATTTCATGAGGTTATATGAACACAGATATAAAATAACCCTCCATTCCTGTGAAAAAGCTACATCCTCAGGGAAAGTACTGTAAAAATGTATATGCAGACCATTTGGTATAATCTTCTGGTTGATACAGATATCCAGAAAGTCTACATCTAGTTGATGTTTCGTCCCACCCTTCATAGTCTTTTCTGAGTTAAAAAAGAGTTTTGCGGGGCGTGTCCTGGCCATGGATGGAAGAGGAGGCTGATAGCTCGTCTCCTGCCCCGCATGCTACTGGCGACCTGACAGGACAGCTTAACACCCTACAAATCAACCCCTTATGCCGTCAAGGAAGAGGAGCACTCAGCCCAAGCAAACGACGGGCTCCACGGTGACTCCGGTTGTGAGTATCACCAGATACCTCAGAAGCGCGGGACGGCGCCATTCCCCATCTAAAATGGCGGAGGCTGCAGGCGGAGGCGGCGCACAACACACAACGGCGGCACCGCTGATTATGGATATGACCAGGAGATCCCCTCCGCTCGGAGAAGCCGCATCACTACCTGGGGACATAGACATTCACCCATATCCCACTGCTGCAGAGTCCCTGGCTGTGGAGGCTCCAGAGACGCGGCGGATCCCAGGGACAAATGACAGAGGCGCAGATTCAGGAGGTGAGAGAGCACATGGCAGTGAGCCGGGAGGAATGGAGATGGCTGAGGAGGAGTCTGATGCGCTGGCCTCTGCATGGGGAGAGGCAGAAAACAATATCAGCACCCCACAATTAGATATAAACAACATGTACTCTGAGGGTCACGGATGCAATGGGCCCTCTGGACACATATGCGTAGCCCAGCAGATCTGTGAGAGGCCCTTAATGCAGGCAGACACTATACAGAAGCAAAAAAGCTTGGAGGTTTCCACAAAGCACTTGTCAGCACCCATGGGGAACAGACCATATACTCAACATATGGCAAACTCTATACCAAGCCCAGTTACACTCCCTATGTTACCGATGACCTCTGTGCCCTCCTCGGGACACTTAGACCCAGCTTTCCTGCCTGCAGACATTGCAACTCACACTCAATGGTCCCCTGATAACGCCGTCTGGTCAGACTTTAAAGCACGCATAGCAGCCATCCCGACCAGAGAGGAAATAGAAGGCTTTATTCACAGGTTAGAAGTATCATACAGAGCGGAAACATCAGCTCTATGAGCAGAGGTTCACCAACTTGCAAATAGAGTATCCTCCACAGAATCCGCCTCTGACACCCTGCATAGGAGAGTAGGTGCTCTGGAACAACGGATCTCACATCAAACATCTCGTATTGAATACATGCTCGATGCTATGGAGGACTTGGAGAACCGGTAACGCCGTAACAATGTTAGAGTGAGGGGTATCCCAGAAACTGTTTCACCACAAGATCTTGACACCACAATCCAGAGATTCCTAAACTCAGTCCGTCGCATGCCAGAAGACTCCCCTCTGGAGTTTGATAGAATACATAGATCTCTGGGACCTGCACCAATAGAAGGAGCCAGACCACGTGATATCGTCTGTAGAATTCATAACTTTAGATCAAAGGAAAGAGTGTTAGCGGGTGCACGCGAACTTGAGTCTTTATCTTTCCAGGGATCTCCGGTCCAGATTATGGCAGACCTCTCTCGTCGTACTTTGCAGAAGACAAGGGCTCTCCGCCCCCTTTTAAAAGTGTTGCGAGACCATGACATCCTATACTTCTGGGGATACCCCTTCAGTCTGCAAGTTAGGCGGGATGGTCGTTTTATATCCATGTCGCACCCGGACGGCATTCCGGAGTTCTTGTCCGAGCTCGGGATATCTGCTCCGGATTTGACAATAACGGAGTGGCCATATTTCCCAGACTTTAATAGCCAGAGGACACCTCCAAGGGAGCAACGTTCTAGACGTCACAGACGAAGAGGTGGTAGAGATGGAAGAGTCGATAGAGGAGAAACACCCGACCCCTCTGGTCATACCTGATTACATGTTATTGCCGCAATGTGTTTTTTCTCTCTCTATATATATGAGAATAATTAAGATCTCTCCATTGGCTTTTTGATGTTTTGTTTAGCCTTATAAGAGATCTGAGTTGGGATATAGTACTCCAGACAACCTGTGCCGCTTATATACTGGGCTAGAGTGTTAGTTATATCACCCTTCCTGATTGGTAGGTAAATAGTTATGTATGTTAATATTAGGGTTAAGCTTGAGCTGTTTAGTATCTTGTGCCATTCCATGATTTTTTTTTCAAAGGTCGCAGTATGGGGGCATATAGACCTCGGGTGGAAAAGACACGTCCTACTCCGGGGATCCACACTCTGCTGGCAGGTGTGGAAGTTTAGATATATACCCCAAGTACACTGTAGACCAAGTTTTGGTCGCTATACTTTTCTTATTTTATTTCTTTCTGTGGTTTCTTTCCCTTATTCTTTACTTCTCTCTCCTACTCTGTATTTTTTCCCCCTTTTTTTTTCTCATTTAAAAATTGTCGCTCCTTGCCTCCCCTCGCCCATCCCATCACCCAACACCTACGTGGCATACCTTCTCTGGACACGATTTGATTGTGTCTCTCTTTCTTTCCTTTTGAGGAGGGAGGGGAGAGGATTGACAAAGGGAGTGAGGGGGGAGTGGAGAAGGAAAGGACCTTCGGCCTGTTTGTTACGATCTGGATGCCTTGGAAATGTCTTCGCTGAACATCTTTACATTTAATGTAAGGGGGTTCAACGTACCCCAAAAACGTTCACAAATTTTATACGATCTCCATAAAAAGAAAGCGCAAGTGGTTTTACTACAGGAAACCCACTTTAAGTCAGGATCAGTGCCAAACATTCGAAACCGTTATTATTCAACTTGGTTACATAGCTCCAACCCAAACGCAAGATCCAAAGGGGTCTCTATTGGAATACATCGCTCATTTCCACATGTGATACTGGGTTCCGAGGTAGATGATGGTGGGAGATATATTTTCCATAAAATACAGGTTGCTGCTTCTATTCTAACCATTGTTAATTGGTACCTTCCCAACAGGAATCAGACATTGGTATGTCGATCTCTTCTGAACAAATTGGCTGACTTCGCGGAGGGCTCCATACTAATAGGTGGGGATTTCAACTTCGCAATGGACCCTGGCATGGATACTTCTTCAGGCAAAGGTACGGTCCCACTTAAACGCATTCGTGCTTTGAAGAGCCTCCTCCACTCTCTCCGGCTCATAGACATATGGCGGGTTTTCCATCCCAAAGATAAAGAATTCTCATATTATTCTAATGTCCACGACTCTTACAGTCATTTGGATTACTTTTTAGTTAGCCATAATATGCTCTCATGGGACCCCAAGACAGATATTGGGGACATTTTGCTCTCTGACCATGCCCCCGTACGCTTACAATTGACAATCCCAGACACGGTCTGTAAATCCTGGACGTGGAAGCTCAACAATGAGCTCCTTAAAGATTCCATATGTGTGGTGGAACACAAGGATAATATCGAATTATTCTCTCAAGTGCACGCGACAGATCCCACACCACAGACCTACAAGTGGGAGGCTCTTAAATGTATGATACGAGGAACCCTAATCAAACATGGTTCTCATATTAAGAGAGCCAGGATTGAAGAGATCTCTAATAAGATCACACAGATACATGCATTAGAAGTCGCCCATAAACACACATTATCTAGATCTGTCTTATCCGAACTGACTTTTCGTAGACAAGACCTCAAAGATTTATTAGCCCAAAAATATAAAGCTTTCATGGACAGGACGAGAAGTTACTATTATACAACGGCTAGACCTCTTGCTAGACTACTCCACCCTAGAATAAATCAATCTTATATATCGAAAATTAGAGGTAGAGGGGGAGTGGAGGTACACAGACCGGAGGAGATCCTGGAAGTCTTTAAGAATTACTATAAGGAGCTTTACACTCTTAAGGGCAAATACGCAGACTTAGCCCCAGATGAACTAATAAAATTAGAGAATATATTTCTTCTAACCAGCTTCCGCCTTTAAATGATGATGCAATTGCATCTCTAGAGACTCCAATCACGGGAACGGAGATTTTGGAAGCTATTAAGGCCACACCTCCTTCTAAATGCCCTAGTCCTGATGGCTTTACTCCAATTTTCTATAAGACCCTTCAGACTTTGTTGCTGCCTCACATGCTGGACACTTTTAACTCCATCTCAGAGGGAATTGGTTTTTGCCCCGCAATCCCTGGAGGCACACATATGTGTCATACCCAAACCAGGGAGGGATCCGGTCTTGGCATCTAATTATAGGCCAATCTCTCTTTTAAACGTAGATGTTAAGATCTACTCTAAGATCTTGGCAGAACGTCTAGCCCCGTTACTTCCCTCAGTGATTAACATGGATCAGGTGGGCTTTGTCAAAGGTCGAGAAGCAAGAGATAACACTATTAGGACTATTCTATTGATCCAAAAAGCAAAACAACGTAACATCCCACTGAGTCTTTTATCAGTAGACGCAGAAAAGGCCTTTGACAGAGTCCACTGGGGCTTCATGAGGGAGGCACTGATCCATATGGGACTGGGTCCACAATGCCTGGCTCGGATTCTCTCCCTATATTCGGCTCCTTCTGCTAAAATCAGAGTAAATGGCAACTTGTCATCTCCTGTTGCCATACAAAATGGGACCAGACAAGGATGCCACTTGTCGCCATTATTGTATGTGATTGTTATGGAGCACCTGGCCAATGCCATTAGACGAAACCCCGATATCTCTGGTATACGTGTGGGAGATTTACATCACAAAACTGCACTCTTTGCAGATGACCTTATTCTATACGTGACAAATCCACATGTTTCTCTCCTATGCGTAATGGTAGAGTTTGAATTGTTCAGCTCCTTGAGCAATTTTAAGGTCAATTACTCTAAGTCAGAGGCGCTGAACGTTTCCCTTCCCGTGGCTGAACTCTCTCTACTGAAATCTAATTTCCCATTTAAATGGCACTCTGACAATGTTAAATACCTTGGAGTCCGGATACCATCTGATCTGTCCAACCTCTTTCCTTGCAACTATCAGACTCTCCTGATCGAAACTGAGTCGCAATTATCGGCATATAATATTTTGAAGCTGTCTTGGTGGGGCCGTATCAATGTGATACGTATGGATATCCTACCTCGCTTCTTATATATCTTTCAAACTGTTACGATCATGCATCCATGTAGTTTCTTCTCTAGACTCCGCTCTAGTCTATCACAATTCATGTGGGGTGGACATAGAGCTAGAATTAGTTTTAAAACCCTAACAGCTCCAACGATAAGAGGGGGAACTGGTTTACCGAATTTCAGGGCCTATTTCCAAGCAGCGTCCTTAGTTAGAACTTTGGACTGGTACTTCAGGACTGACATAAAGAGATGGATAAGTATAGAACAGGAGGGTGTTCCGGTACCATTGCAATATCTTCAGTGGTTGCCGTCGATACCTGATACTGTGATGTCCACTCTCACTGATACATCTAAAGCCACTTTACAAGCCTGGTCTCAGACATTTGGTGCTTTAGTTAGCGAAAAACAGTTAAGCCCATTGACCTCGCTATTCTCTAATCCAGGCTTTGTACCAGGAATGGATAGGAGGTCCTTTGTGGGCTGGACGAGAGTGGAGGATGTTCGAGTCGGGCAGATATTACACAATGGAGATCTGCCCCCTTTAGAGGTTCTACGCCAGAGGTCACAACCAACAGTAATACAATGGTTGGAGTATGCTCAACTCTGTTCTTTCCTGTCTTCGGAGACCCAATCTTGTAGAATCCGTACACACTTTGTCCCTATCGAGACACTGTTTAAACAAGATTCTCCCCTGTCTCATCCTATGTCGGTGCTTTATCACATGATTTTGGAAGAAGCAGAGGAAAAGACAAAACACAAGTTTCAGGTGAATTGGGAGAGAGACTTGGGAAGAGAGTTATCGGAGATGGAATGGAAAAAGAGTTTTTTATGCACACATTTATTGGCTCTACCGTGTGCATCACAGGAAAGAAATTACAAAGTCCTTTCCCGCTGGTATCTCTCCCCAGACAGATTACATAAAATCTCTCCCAGTGTTTCTGATATGTGTTGGAGATGTGGAACAGCTGTCGGTAACGTGATTCACATATGGTGGTCCTGTCATAAGGTACAGACTTTCTGGAGAAAGGTTTTCCGTAACTACAATATGATTACAGGGAAGCAAATTGAGGGCACCCCTGAGGTGGCTTTGTTATCGATCTTGCCGGGTCCTGCCAAGCTCATTAAAAAAGACATTCTTAGATTTTGTGTCTCAGCTGCTAGAGCTGTTATTCCTCGTCTTTGGAGGACACCCACTCCGCCCTCCATTCTGGATTGGTATTCGGAAATGAAAGACATATTCAGAATGGAGGAACTAGCGGCGGGACATTCTGACGGAATGCCCCAGTTTAATGCGACATGGACGGAATGGATCATATTCCATGATTCCCCTGATGTTCAGAGGTTGCTGGATTGAGGAGGTATTATCCACAGATGGGATGGGTCGGGGTAAGAGGCGAGGTAGATACATAGAAACATTCCCCCCTTTTTTTTTTTTCTACTTTAATCCATGTTTCCTTTACCAAATCTTTTTCCCCTTCCTAACGTTATGTACCTGGTCTTCTCTCTCTCTTTCTTTCTCTCTTTCTTTCTTCCTCACCCACTTGTTGATCTTCCCCCCTTTTTGCTTCTATATTTTCTTTATTTCCATTTATTGCTTCCTTCTATCTTCTCCTTTTTCTTTTTCTTACAATTTCATGTATGTAATATGAAGAGTCATTATATTTTATTAAGATAACTATCACCTAGGTTTGAACAGGGGGATGTCACAAGCCTTAAGTCTAAGTACCGTATATACTCGTGTATAAGCCGACCCGTGTATAAGCCGACCCCCCTACTTTTGCCCCAAAAATCTGGAAAAACCTATTGACTCGTGTATAAGCCGAGGGTGGACCCCAGCACAGGTATACAGCCCCCAGCAGTGTGGTATACAGGCCCCCCCAGTGGTATACAGGCCTCCCCATTGGTAGTATACAGCAGCCCCAGTGGTAGTATACAGCAGCCCCAGTGGTAGTATATAGCATCCCAGCAGCCCCAGTGGTAGTATATAGCATCCCCAGCAGCCCCAATGGTAATATATAGCAGCCCCAGCAGCCCCAGTGGTAGTATATAGCAGCCCCAGCAGCCCAGTGGTAGTATACAGCAGCCCCAGCAGCCCCAGTGGTAGTATATAGCATCCCCAGCAGCCCCAGTGGTAGTATATAGCAGCCCCAGCAGTCCCAGTGGTAGTATATAGGAGCCCCAGCAGCCCCAGTGGTAGTATATAGGAGCCCCAGCAGCCCCAGTGGTAGTATATAGGAGCCCCAGCAGCCCCAGTGGTAGAATATAGGAGCCCCAGCAGCCCCAGTGGTAGTATACAGCAGCCCCAGCAGCCCCAGTGGTAGTATATAGAAGCCCCAGCAGCCCCAGTGGTAGTATATAGGAGCCCCAGCAGCCCCAGTGGTAGTATACAGCAGCCCCAGCAGCCCCAGTGGTAGTATATAGGAGCCCCAGCAGCCCCAGTGGTAGTATACAGCAGCCCCGGCAGCCCCAGCGGTAGTATACAGCAGCCCCAGTAATCCTGGGCCCCCCCAGCCTTGCTCCGGTAACCTGTAACCGCGCCCGCATCTGCCGACATGCGATCCTCCATCTTCATGCGTCCTCTTCGGCTTCCTGTGTTCGGCACCGGCAATGACGTCATTTGAGATCACTTGAGAAAGACGCTATCTGCGTTGAAACGCGTTGTGACTAGAGGGATCCATTTGATCATTAAAGCTGAAAGGTAAAATATCTAATGGCCGAGTCCTTGTGTGTATCTTAGCGCTTATTATATCACATTATCTTTTGGAGCTAAATATGTATCTGAGGAAGGCTTATTTTTATATTGTGAAGCCGAAAAGCGTTGCACCCTGACTCCTAATTGTGACAAACTTATTAATAAATTCTTCAAAGTGGATTACATCTTGTCCTATTCAGAAGTGCCGCAACATTCACTCCAGACTGCTTATCCTTATGATGATGATGATTACAGTCAGATACCTGAGAAACACCCGCACTGTACTGTGTGTTCAGGGCAGGAAGTGGAGGAGGGTCACTCTTATGGGTAAGAGTGGGACAACCGAGGGAATGATGATGAGGTTCTAGACCCGACTTGTAATGAACCCAGAGTAATGCAGCTGAGTAGCTCAGCAGAGGAGAAGGAGGAAGAGGAAAACGAGGAAGTTAAGTTGCGGGTTCCCACCCATAGACTAAAAGGCTGCAAGCACAACAAGCACTGCATCCTCAGCCACAACTCTGCCTTTTGACAGCATCATTTGCAGGTCTGCATTCATCCAAGGTGGCAAGGGTTGCCTAGCCTTGGCCTTTTTTGACAATGTGACTACTATATGCATAAACCACCTCATGGGCCAGCACCATGCATTAGTCTAGACAAATTACTGTGATAAAACTGTGCCTAGGGTGCCTCACCAAATACCATCCACTACAAACAAACACATCTGCTGCTTCTTCCTCCTGCATAAGTCTTGCAATTGTTTTCTGACAGGTGTCCAGGTGTCGCTTGACTGCGCATTACCGTGCGCTCCCATTCATTTGCCTGTGTGATTTGTACACAGGCGAATTCCCATAGATCTACTGTAAATGGCTTCAGAACCTTGGACAGCGCACATACTATAGCTACAATAGCTATAGTATGCTCGCTGCTCTGAGGAGCCCGGCGCTTTCATTGATAAAACTGTACAGCAGCTGACAGGAGTCAGCTACTGTACATAACTGATTCAAGCATTACGTGCCCACCTGAGTGGGTGGAAGGTCTCTATGGGAAGTGGGCACCCCCTAGAGACATTATAGAAACATTTATTAAGAAAATTAACAGTTTACACACTGCACAGAACACTTTGCTCATCCCTGCGGCAGCAGGGATGAGCAAACTATCTGGTAACCGGATTGGTCGGGATTACACATCCTGAGCAATCCAGTTACCGGATTGCGGCTTCAGCAATCCGGTTCCCGGATTGCTGGATGTCAGAAGCCAATTGCGTTCACCGCATCTGGATCTGGATGCGGTGAACGCAATTTGATTTTATAAGTGTGACATTAGCCTTATTTGCCAATTTTAATGCAATTCAACATCCATCCACATTATCTTACCTTTAAAAGTCTGTACTAGATATGTAAACCATTGTTTCACGGTTGAGTCTCCTATGAAGTAGATCATTTTGTCATTTAAACAATCGTTTCTCTGCTCTTGGGTAGTAAAGTTGGAGATGCTGCAAAACACAGGTTTCCAGATATTTTGTAGCACAAAACCACTGGGAAAAGGAGACTGCATTCCAATCTTACATTGTTCAAGAGTCGTAGGAGAGGAAGCTGAAGGAAAAAGAAGATGAAAACAACAATAGTAACTCATTAACCTTTTTGAGCTCAATTAAAGAGAACCTGTCAGGTGGTTTATGCCCACCCAGATATCACTGTCTGTAGCTGCAGCTTTATAATACCAGACTAATCATCCCTGAATGAGCTCATAGGTGAAAAAAAGGTGAAAAAAAAGCAATTATACACGTATATTTCAGTCCCCACCTTGGAGGAGGGGGACTGTCTGGCAGGATAATAGTTAACTCACTTTTAACTTGGATGGCTAAAGGACCTGTGTGATGTAACAATCATGTGACCATAGTGAGCGGAGCTAAGCCAGCAAACGTGTTATGTTCTATGAGAACTTAGCTCCGCCTATTGTAGTCACATGGTTGTGACATCACATCAAGTCTCCCAACATGTTCTAGCACAAGACTGAAATGTTAACTATTAACCTGCCAAACAGTCCCCGTCCTCCAAGCTGGGGACTGACTGCCTCATTACATAAGGAAATGTAAGTGTATAAATGCTTTTTTTCACCTTTCACATTACACTCTGAGCTCAGACGGGGATGATTAGAATAGTACTATGAAGCTGCAGGTACAGACAATGATAGCTGGAGGGGCATAAACTAGCTGACAGGTTCCCTTTAAGTAAACTTATATTTACATGCATGTTCACATATAAAATAATTATGGCATTTTTGTAGCATATTTTATGCAGCATATTCAAATGAATTGTTAAAAACACAAGTAAAAACAGTACAAAAACCAAATGATTCAAAAATGCTCATATTCTGTGTTTTTCTTTCCAACACTCTGGTTTTTGGTGCAGAATAAATTATGCAACATGAGAATACACCTTTGATTTCCTTTTTTTGTGTATGTCATAAGCAGAATTAAATGATATTAGGCCTTTTCACATCAATGCTGGGGCATTTCATTTGGCTGCATGACGTTTTCATTGCGTTTTTACCGCAAAACGCAATGAAACGCATGGGTTAACGCTCGCATTGATTTCAAAGAGAAATCCATTGCAAACGCAAGTAAAAATTTATGTCCTTTTCTGCAAACACTGAATGCATGTGTTTTTGTCAAGTCACTTTTCGGCCTGCGTTTGCAGAAAATGACATACGTTTTTGCTTGCGTTTGCAATGTTTTTCCCATTGAAATCAATGGGAGTATTAACGCATGCGTTTCATTGCGTTTCTGTGCATTAATGCAGTGCAAGAACGCATAGAAACACAAACGCAACCCCCCTTAGATGTGAACTTAGCCAATGATGAAAACTGCAATTAGTCCGATGGTAAAATTAAAAAATTTTTATAAAATAGAAAAATCCCTTTAATTAAGGCATTTCATATTACATGTATAAGATTTGCAAGAAAATTTAAAGGCATTTTCTAAATCCTTGAAGGAAAATGCTCTGGAGTAACTTATAAAAGTAATACTCAGTTATTCAGTTCTCCACAAATCGAGCACAGACTCTCAAGAGGTTTTTCCTCATTCTCTGAGTCTTTGTGGTCATGTACTGTACTAGCATGATAGGTCAACATTAGCCTGTGACTACTGAGATCACTGATTGGTTGCAGTACTGAAGAGCTGGCGCTCCTGTATAGGTGAACTGGCATTGGTGACCTCCAGACTGTCTGCCCTTGATCAATGTATATTTAGAGTACAGCAGGATGCCCAGCTGTACAGATGGTCAAAACTCTGGTCCCCAAAATATGAGAACCTTTACCTACCTACCCTGTAATAGAAATGGAATATGTCAAAGTTAACAGTAGATGTTGACAATCACGATGGTATTACTATTATTGTTATCAGAAAACTTAATTCCAGTGTAAAGAAAAAAAGCATATTGTTTTTGAAAAAACTATAAAGTGCAAATTTTGTTAAAGAAAACCTGTCACATTGTATAGTGCTACCATCCTGCAGATATAGGGTAAATCTGCAAGTGTCAAAAAGGTGTTCAGCCACCATACTGAAACATCACCTGGGAGAAAATTAACTTTATTCCACCCAGGAGCTACAGGCTTTCTGTCACCACAGTGACTATATTGTAAGCTGCAGCTATAAGTATGTCCCAGCACTTTGACAGCTTGTGGCATGGTGACTGAAGCTGCGCCCGGAACGCCTATATAACTGATAGGGATGGGCGAATCTACTCGCTAGGACTCGTTACTCGGCGAGTAGCAAGGGACTCGCAGGACTCGGTACTCTGCGAGTTTCCCAGTGATTACTCGCACGAGTCCAATGCAAATCAATATCAATCCTAGTTTTGTCAGAAACGCTGACAAAACTAGGATTGCCATTGTTTGCATTAGACTCGTGCGAGTAATCACTGGCTACTGTGCCAGTGATAGCAGGGAAACTCGCAGATAACTGCTGTTTCTTTGCGAGCCGAGTCCAGCTGTCTTCTCTGTGCAGCTCCAGGGTCCTAGAGCCCGCCTGCTCACAGACATTATGTAGCAGTGCTGAAATTGTTCTCAGTCTGCTCATTCCCTGTGTACAGACATGAATGTCTGTGCACAGAGATGATGTAGCAGTGCTGAGATTATTCTCAGTCTGCTCATTCCCTGTGTACAGACATGAATGTCTGTGCACAGAGATGATGTAGCAGAGCTGAGATTGTTCTCAGTCTGCTTATTCCCTGTGCATAGACATCTATATTTATGCACAGGGGATGTAGCAGAGAGGACATCGCGTTTTGGACTGCGTCGGACGGAAGAGGATTTTTTTAATTAAAGATGGAGTCCCTAATGGCTTTTTTTTTTATTTCTAATAAAAAATTTTCCTTGTGTTGTGTTTTTTTTAAAACAATTTAATAGAAATTCATGGCGGTCATGTCTAATATTGGCGTGACCGCCATAAATTTCGGGCTTAGGGCCAGCTGATAATACAAAGCTGGCCCTAACCTCTTTATTACCCAGCGTGCCACCGCTACCAGGGCCGCTGGAAGAGCGGGGTTCAGCGCCAGAGGATGGCGCTTCAATGAACGCGCCATCTTCTGGGGCGGCTGCGGGCTGCAATTTGCAGCGGGGGGTGCCCAGAAAGCTTGGGCATCCCTGCGCTGCGGATTCCAGCCCCCAGCTGCTTAGCTGTACCTGGCTAGACATAGAAATTGCGCGGAGCCCCACGCATTTTTTTTTTATTATTTCATGAATTTCAGAGTCAGAGTCTCAGAGTCAGAGTCAGAATCTCAGAATTTCATGAAATAATTAAAAAAAAATGCGTGGGGCTCCGCGCAATTTCTATGTCTAGCCAGGTACAGCTAAGCAGCTGGGGGCTGGAATCCGCAGCGCAGGGATGCCCAAGCTTTCTGGGCACCCCCCGCTGCAAATTGCAGCCCGCAGCCGCCCCAGAAGATGGCGCGTTCATTGAAGCGCCATCCTCTGGCGCTGAACCCCGCTCTTCCAGCGGCCCTGGTAGCGGTGGCACGCTGGGTAATAGAGGTTAGGGCCAGCTTTGTATTATCAGCTGACCCTAAGCCCGAAATTTATGGCGGTCACGCCAATATTAGACATGACCGCCATGAATTTCTATTAAATTGTTTTAAAAAAAACACAACACAAGGAAAATTTTTTATTAGAAATAAAAAAAAAAGCCATTAGGGACTCCATCTTTAATTAAAAAAATCCTCTTCCGTCCGACGCAGTCCAAAACGCGATGTCCTCTCTGCTCATCCCCTGTGCATAAATATAGATGTCTATGCACAGGGAATAAGCAGACTGAGAACAATCTCAGCTCTACTACATCATCTCTGTGCACAGACATTCATGTCTGTACACAGGGAATGAGCAGACTGAGAACAATCTCAGCACTGCTACATCATCTCTGTGCACAGACATTCATGTCTGTACACAGGGAATGAGCAGACTGAGAACAATCTCAGCTCTGCTACATCAGGCAGCAGGCGGGCTCTAGGACCCTGGAGCTGGCAGCCTGTACAGAGGAGACAGGATCTTATCTGTGCGAGTCAGCGATTACTTACAAAGTAAACGAGCAATGCAAATAAATGACAAAACTAGGATTGCTTCAGGCTGAAGCTTCCGAGACACATCTGCGATTTGTAACTCGCTATTACTTGCTTCCCCATTCATTAACATTGGACTCGCTAGACTCGCAACAAGTAGCGAGTCCTGTGCTCGGACTCGCTAGAGTCAAGCGATTCCGAGTAATTTAGGATTCGCCCATCACTAATAACTGAAAGCCGGTGAATTCTGGGAAGAATAAAGTTAAAAGGGTTGTCCACTATTTGGAAAACCCCTTCTCATTCCACATGTTTGCCACCATTAAAATAAAAAAGCTTATACTTACCTCCCGTGACAGCATCATTCCAGCAGTGACGGCACTCGTTCTCCCAGGGCTCACATGACATTGTGATGTTACATGAGCCCCATGTCCAGGTAATGCCACCTTCACTGTCTCCACTCAAACATATAAGTAATCAAGAGGAGATGAGAGCTGCGGCTAGCCACCTACTTGGTGTCCCACTTTAAAGACAGCGGCCGGGCACCTTCATAATGCTAATAACCTGTACATTAACACTATATCTGCAGGTTAATAGCATTATCCAATGTGACGGGTTCCTTTTTAAAATGATATCTGCACTGGCCTTGAAACATAGCCCACTGTAAATGATATCTGTATTCCAACAAATAGAGCTCGAGCCATTAATTTAATATGACCGTGAATTGTTCAAATTACATATTGAAATCTATGTAATTTACAAAACACCAAATACTTACTGGTACATTTCTCTACATCAACATAGTCAAGGTTTTGGGGAATTTCTATTGCAGTGTTTTCTCTGAAAGGAGAAATATAAAGCAAGATCAAAGTCAAATCACTATCCATATCTATATTAAAGCAAAGAAATAAAAAAGGTATAACGTCAGCATATTTTTTTATTTCCACATTTGTAAAGTGAAATCTCCCAACATATAAACTAAACCCATACAGTAAACATACTAAGGAGAAAAAACAAGAATCTCTCTTCAAAATACAATAAAAACAGTCACAATATCTTATTCACACCAAATTGGTATCATTAAAAATATCTGCTAGCAATAGAGAAAATAAGCCCTCAAACAAGTATATCAAAAGAGATATTAAAACAGTAAGAGGTTCAGAAGATAATAATGCAAAACTACATGAAATAATCAAAAAATACAATGTAATTCTCATTGTCAGTATGACTAGATTACATCAGTTCCCAAACTGTAATGTTTTTTTTTTTGTATATTTTCGTTGTTTAATCATTTGTTAAATCATACTTAACATGTAGCCACAGGGACATCAGGTGTCATCAGGATTTCGACAGATGCAGACGAGTGCGGCACTTTATCCACACCACCAGCCGCAACCATATTGTTATGATTGTCCAGTGCTTGGAAAATCCTGATACATCTGGATGCTGCATAATATGGCAAAACAAGGCATTGAAGTCAATGAGGCCGCATCCGCATCCAGCCACAAGAAAATGCGGCCAAGGTGGATCAGTATGTCACACAGAGCATGCGCATCTCTGTCTCTCTCTTTCTTTGGACCGACCATGTAATTTCTAAACAAACTCCTGTGCCTGATCAGGCTTAAAAACGCTGCGGTGCATCAGCGTTTGCATGTGTCGCCTGATGCAGATGTCTACGTTTTCGACCTGATCAGGAATGGACTCCACTGTGAAACCAACCTTACTACATTATTCCAGTGTACAGAGGATTTAGCCTGGGGTCACATTTGGAAGGCACAATCCGGTAACCGGATCCATTACCGGATCCGGTTTTACCGTGTGCAATCACATTTGCCATCACATTGCAGATCTGAATCCAATAATAGATCCAGATCTGAAATGTGAAAAAATTGTGGCACCAAAAACCGGATCTGTTACCGCAATTGCCATAGGTGCCCATTTTAAAAAAAACGGATCCGGTTTTTCAACCACTCCAAAAAATGCAGCCTGCATGACTTTTACTGCAGGCTGCAAAACCGAATGCGGTAACCGGATTGCAATTAGTGCAATTTGGTTTTTCTATTGCAGCCTATGGCTTCGGAACCGGATCCGGTTTTGACCATTTTTAATAGTCAAAACCGGATCCGGTTTTGAAAACAAAACCGCAAATGTGACCCTAGCCTAAGGCTAGGGTTAGACTTGCGTGTGTTCCTAGCCTGCAGGATGCGTTCAAAACTTAGAATTCCTCAAGCTCAGCATCTAGCGTTACCAGCATGTAACGCTATGCGCCACCTGTGTATAGTATCTCTGTGGCAAACAGATTCATCGCGCAGCCGCCGGCTCCAGTTATGTGCCCCAGATATGTGCTTTTGATGAACGCACAGGAAAACGCTGCAAACCGCGTTACCTGTGCGCTCATCAATAGGGCATATCCGGGGATTGTAGGTGGAGACTGCAACTGCGTGATGAATCCAGTTAACATAGGGATACTATATACAGGCGGCGCATAGAGCTACATGCTGGTAACGCTGTGCACTGAGCCTGAGGAATTCTAAGTTTTGAACGCATCCTGCAGGCTAGGGACAAACGCAAGTCTGACCCTAGCCTAAGATAGCAGCGTGGGGCCCTTCAGAATACTGCAATGGTGGTCCATCGGCTTGCAAGCATGCTGGTAAACAGGCTATTATAATTCTACTGTGACTGACTGTAGCATTTAAATGGGTAAATAGCAACATTCAAATCTACCTCTGGTTCTTCTGTTAGAGGCAGATGCTGGCTATGCAACTGAGCTGATGTCTACTTTTACAAGTAGTTCAACTGCGACTTGTGATGAAACTGTACATTGCAGGTAGAAATATATGTGGTGCCCCACTGATCGTGTTGCCGCGGAGGGGTACTGCACCCATAAAAGAGTGTGTAGTATTCCTGTGACTGAGGAATTGGGATGCTGCATAATGGATTCTCATTACACACATCCACACACACCCTAGGTAGGGGACCATGGGTGGACCCGCTGTAGAGAGGACCCAGTCCCATGGAAGGAGTTACAGGGTAGAGAAGTGTGTGGGTGGGAGGAACGTGAGGCCAGTGAGAGAGAGTTGGGGAGTAAGGAGTTGAGGACAGCGGTGAAGCCAGGACAGAGAGGGACCCTAGGGGCAGCAGGTGTTGCGGTGCGCCCAAATCCGGACTTGGTATGACTACTGACTGGAGGGGTTCAGTCCTGGAAAGGAGGACCGTCTCCGAGAGCAGTGCGGGTGTTCACCCCCGAATCGCCGAACAGGAGGCCTGAGCTTCTAGAGGAAGTTGTGGCCGACCCCCGGCGCATTCAGAAAAAGGCACCATATAGGATCCCGAGGACTCGGAGAGGAGTCGCTCAGAGAGAGAGGATTAGAGAGAGAGTATTCGTGGGAGCTGGCTTCAGGCTCTGCACGTGGGAGCACTGAGGGAGGCAAGAGAGAGCGCAGGAAGAGACCGGACAGGAACGGCAGGCATTCCACTGAGGATCCCGAATAAAGCATCTTAATTCCCGGTGACTACCCAGGCCAGCAAGGCAAAAAAGGACTGTGTTATCAAGAACTGCCAGTAAATTTGTACAGAGTAAAAAGACTCTGTGGCGTCCGTTTGTATCTCCACCTGAGGAGCTGCCGACCGCAGCAGGGAGGAGGATCGGTGACAAGGCCTGGCGTAGCTGCATCCCTGTGTGAAATAATCATTAACTTCCACTACTGCCCCAGGGATCCTGCTCCACCTACGGGGAACGTAAGTGTCCTGCTGCTCCACCAACACACCGGAGGTCTGTCCCGCAGCGCCAGTAATGTTACCGGAATCGTAGGTGGTGTCATGAATCACCTTTCCTCTCATTTTTAATTGACTCTTTTCAGCGACCATCAGGGCCATGGGACCGGACAACAGGCACCATGGCATCCCCTATGAACTACAATACCAAGAACCGGGTACCCCACGGCCCTGGGGCGGGTTAGCTTCTGGCGTCACAAACAGGATCCCGTGCCCAGTAAAACTGGGTACTGTGCGCCTTGAACTGTGTTTAAAAAAACTTTATTTAAAGGACTCCAAAATGGCGGGGTCAGAGACTTAGGAACATGTGCTGGCCTGGGTGTGTGCTTTGGCCCCTCATTGTGGTAGGGCCTTGCCAGAGGCGTGAAACTGAATGCCCGCCCTAATTGCAATCGAAAAACCAAGTGGACGGGCCAGAGATTAAAGTGCTCCTACCAGAAACTACAAATGGCGGCAGGAAGGGTGTGGCAGTAGAGAGAAGACAAAGGCGAGGCACGGGTGTAGTCCATGGGTCTGTGAAAATGGCGGCAACTGACCAGAGAAACCTGTCCCACGAGGTGAAGGAAGCAGATGGTCCTGGAGATGCTGAAGGTCCATGAACTACAATGCACGGAACCAGGTAATAATAAATCCAGGACTACCGCTAACCGGCAGTAAGCTATGGATCATTGTTTGAGAACTTTCTCATCACCTATTAGATTATCATTGGAACCTCAATTTAATAAATGAATCAACGAGGTCACCCTACCCTATTCCCTAGTGGGTTATCTTTGGAGTTGCGTAGGACCATTTCTGATAACAAATTGGTAAACAAGAGCGTGTGGTGGAGTCTTTAATCAAATAAACCACTTTTCCTGTGTGTGTATTTTTATAACCGTTCTCTTTCCAGGTTAGTAATGAAGGATAAGGATATCTGATGCTCATCCATTACTAACTTTGGGGCTTGATGTCAGCTGTGAATTCACAACTGACATGAACCCCCATTAACTGTTTGCCACTGCACCAGGGCAATTGAAAAAGAAATCTGGGATAGCTGTGGGTTTGTATATTTAGGCAGCAAAGAGCCCAATAACTATGGCCCTTTCCTGCCCGATAATATCAGCCAGCATCTTTCTGCTGTACCTTGGCTGATTATTAAAAATAGATGCAAGCCCATGTCATTTTTTATTATTACGGTATTTATTTATTTAATTCAATTGGTGCGTGGCCAATCACAGCCATGCCAATACTTGACATGGCTGTAATGGGACCAGAAGCGCCCACACCAGAAAAGCTTACTGATTGGCTGCTCTGCAGCCTTTCAATAAGCTTTATTCAGATAGCAAACCCAAATAGGAAATGGACATTCAGTTAGAAGTCCGTGTTCAGTGTACAGCACTTGACACTAGATGTTCTGTAACAGCCCTGAACTTTACAGTTTGGCTTCACCAATTAATAGAAAACATGAACAAGCTAAATTATAATTCTTTTCAATATTATATTACTATTATTATTATTACTAATATTAAATACTGAAAACTTGGTTCTGCAGATACAGTATATTCATGTAAATACGCCTATAAATTTTGGGATTAGTTCAGTATGACAATGTGCCCTTGAACCAAAAAATGTTGTGCACCCCTGTTCTAGACAATACTTCAGTGAGTGGCCTTGATGGAAAGGTAAATGCTACTTAGACAGAGGTCCTCTGACAATGGTGGTCTGCGCATCTAATTAGCAGAAAAGTGGGCTTGTGTAAACCACAGCATAACGGCATCAATCCATGACCTTTAAGCCATCCAGACTTTCTCACACACCTTGATTAAGGAATGATATGATCTGTAAATTCACAGCCAAAACTTTTGTTTATTTTCTTCACAGGACCTCCTGTTAAATGTTCATTTTTCCTGCATGGACTGTGAGGAAACAGTGGAGACTTTCAACTGATGTATAGTAAGTATCAAGGGAAAGTGGGGGGCTGACATGACACTGGGAGGGAGGGAATGACCATGGGAGGAGAGAGGAGGGGAGCGAGGAGGGAGGGGGGATAAAAGGTAATCCCAGGGGTAGTGGTCTGAAGGTAGGGAGAAAATGAGATAGGTTATAGGTGAGGACCCAGGGAAAAAAAACATAAATAGGACTGACTGAGGTTGAGTGGCCCTTTTGGACCCTGGACCACCGGACGGCAGAGTCCCACCCGCCCTCCCTAAAAAGAAGAAATTCTGGGTCATGCTGGCAATCATAGGCAGTGTTGGTGGGTCCTCAAGGTTGGTTAATGGTTAATGGTTAATGGTTAATGGTTCATGGTGCGCCTGAGCATGTGAACATGATTAGGAGTAAGTCTGGGGAAGGAAGGGGCAATGTCATGGGAAAATCACCAGATTTTTGTAGCTTTGAGGACCTCACCTATTGTTTTAATAGTTGTTTTTTTCTTATGTTGTCAATAAAATGGTTGCTGTGGCCATTTTTATCCAAAGAAAATGGATTGTTGTCTGAGCTTTTATTCATGGCAGGGGGTTGAGGGAACTGACAGGGAGAGGTAGGATCGATGTTAGTGGTCAGGTCACAAGAATCAACTTTATCAGAGTCTTATGAACTTAGGCTATTGTCACACTTGGAGGGTGACCCACATTTCCCGGATCCGCCAAACACATAGCAAAGCCTGCTGTAATGGCTAGTGTCGAGCCCCAGGCCCTGGGTACTCGGGTATCAGGCTCAGAGGGCTTTTCACGGGGATGTTACAGGTGGCAGCGCCTGAGCCCGTGACCTGGGTGACAGGTCAGGTAAAAAGTAAGTTATGTACAAGGGATAAGAGTTATTGTTATGTGACGTCACCTGTAGTACCTGGTGAGGGATCACCAGCGCTGCCATAGTCCCCTGGAGGGCGATGGTATTGCGGCAAGGGTAGTAAAGCTCCCTACAGGTAGAGCTGGTCCTCTGGGGCAGCGAGTAGCAAAGGGGCAGCTTGGAGTGGGACTTGTGGCCAGGGTAAAAAGCAGTACGGCAGTCTATAGGGAGGCTGGGGACAGAGAGGAATAATGCACACACTCTGAAGCAAGTCTCTTTTACCTTTTACTGATGGTATCCGTAGGTAAAGATGTCCAGAGCACTGTCGAGTGACCAGGCGCACAGTGAGTCTCCACAGCAAGTGGGTATAAGGCCTTCTCGACTGTCGCTGAAGCCCTGCCTGTGTATAACGCGGCTGGCCTCCTTACATTCTCTAGTCCTCTCTCTGTCCCCTCCTGCGTGGTCCACGGGTTACCCTCTCCGATCACTGCGGTGCTACTTCACACTACAGGGTCTGGCTCCCTCTTTCTGGGTACGCAGGGGGGCCGGGTGACTGAAGTCTCCCCGGTGTGACAGGGTTCTCTGCAGTCTTGGAGTAATCCTGCAGGTGCGGACCCCCGAAGTCCGGTACTTCTTGGGCGAACCTCCACCGGTTCCTCGCTCCCTTGGCTCTGCTCCTTGCCTACTCCTAGTCTTGGCTAAGCGTAGAAGGGCCACTCCGGGTCACTGGTTTGGGCCTAACCGCGGCACCGATCACCAGGACATCTTCGCAGCTCTCCTAGCGTCTGCACACTCTAACTAACTCTTCCCCCAGCAGCACTATTTATAGGGGACCTCACCTAAAGTCAGTGAGTTTAGCTCCCCCTATTGTGTCGGGGTGGAAGGTGTTGCATGTAGTAGGTACCTGCTGTGGAAACACAGCTGTGCAGTAGGGAAGGCGGTGGCTACCTGCGTGAGCAGGGCGCCACACTAGCGTTAACGTCGATCGCTGTCCAGCAACGCTGCTCCATAGTAACCTGTAGTTTACCTTGAATGCGACCACACACAGAGCCCCAGGAAGTGCGCTTTAGCTGTGCGCACAGGAAGACATTGCAGACAAACTGAACATTTGAACATACCCTTACTCATTTATATATTCAAGTGCCTCCATTGAATTTCATGCTTGTTGGTTGAAAGTTTTAATTTGGTTCTATGGAAAACACCCTTTCCCCAATTACAGGGTTATTTAAACTCTTTGAATACTGAATTAGATATTCACAGTAGTCACCCTATATTTGCATATAAACAACTTGCTTCTCATGCATTTAGTTTGGATGATTACATTTTTTGTATAGTTGGTGACTATTTCAGCTCTTCGTGGTTCAAAACCTAAAGTCAGCTATTCTGTAAATCTTTCCATGCAGCTATTTACTACTTGCTCAGTATTGAAATTTTGGCCAATGACCAGTTAATATTTTTCAAATGTTTTATGTTTAATTTGTTTGTGTGAACATTATTTTTTTCGATATGCCCAATTTTTCCAATAATGCAGTCAATATTTGGAGAATATAATATATTCATATAATAAGAATCATACAAATTAATTAATAATTTGCCCTCCTGCATTTATTGGTGTGATTATTAGTTCTGCACTGATTATGCACATTATTCTTCTAACCTTTTAGGAGAACTGAAGAGCACTGGAATGAGTAACCTGTATACTCCAATGTTGTTGAAAGCACCAGCTTCAGCATCTTTACATCCAGCACATATGGGTCAGTTACACTCCAATCTTTAAATTTCTCAAGTAGTCACAAATAAAATATGTACAAATAAAATATATATACAAATAACATATATATACCTATATTACATCCGTACCTTTTAAGTAAGATGGTTTCAAGTGGATTTAAGAATGATAGATTCCTATTAAAGTATTGTAGGGAGGCCAGTGATCCACAGCTAAGAAAATCGGGTTTGTAGCAGTAAAATACTTCATGGTCTTTCTCATTTCCATATTGACAAATGTTTTCATCAGAGTCCAGCTGGAATCCACATTCACTTTTGACATGCTGACCTCCACTCACAAAGGTTCCTATGAGACCGTAGTCCTCGTTCCTTGCTTTCCATAGAGCGGCAACTCCTTCACTTGGGTGATAGAGCACAATAGAAATATAAACTCTCCCCTCCCAAAACAAGGTGAAATGGACATGATAAGTTCCATTATGGAAGTCTACAACTTTACCAGATGCCGCTGCGTTAAGATCAGGTGTGGAGATTCTTACTTTCATGAAATCTCCTCCATACGTTTTCTTGTTACCTAAATGATCAAACACGTCAATTTGGACAATTAAGTTGTCTCCGACACAGTATCTCTGCTTGGGTTGGACTATGGTGGCTCTGCTCCTCTTGGCACTTGATGTTTTTTCAAGGTCAATCAAAGTAAGGTTTGGAATTATGGTGAACATTCTGCTGAAGATTTCAGGACTTTTAAGTTCATCTTCTGATGAGGTTGAGGTAGTCACTGAAGGGTGATTTATTTCATTATTTCCAGTTTTTTTATGTTGAATAGCTGTGTTTTTAAGCTGTAAAAAAGTATTTGGAAATGATCACTAAGATCAAGTGTGATATGTTTATTCAAAATGATTAACAATTACTGTATATTGGAGCACTGTACAAATTCAAAATTGTATGGAATTATGATAGAAACCCCATGCATATATATTGGAAATGACTCAATGTCATTGAGATTGTGCCAAGTCACATCAGATTCAATATTATGGATAATGCTTCTAGTTATCTAGGAGTTGTAGTCATATTTCCAATTCCTATATGCACTGCAGTATTTTAATAGGCAGCAAAAATGTTGTGTAGGTTGGCATATGACCACTGCACACAACTACTGGCGGCATCAGTGACATATTGACTACACTGATGACACCATATAGCCATTGATAGGCAAAAGTGGTCACATGCTGAGATATGGCTATAATTTAAACTTTGGATGAACACTCAGACTTTGTCCCTGCCCAAAAGACTCCATTACCAAATTAAAAGAGACACTGATGGCCCAAGTAAAAAAGATTATTTAAAGGGAATCTGTTAGTAGGTTTTTGCTGTTTAATATGTGAACAGCATAATGTATAGGTGTGGCACCCCAAGGGTTAATGTGCCACAGAAACATCAATACAGGTTAACTCCCCACACAACACTACACTAGAAAGCGGGAGAAGCTTAGGTGGCACCTGCACTATTGGGAGGAGCTAAAGTTGTTTACCTCAGAGTGACAGTGACAGTTAGTCAGTTCAGTTCAGTTTGAGTCTGGAGCAGGAGCAGAGTCAAGTAGAAGTGGAGGTCCTGAGAGGTCTGAGGAAAGGAGACAGAGTAACAGAGGAACATTCCCGGGATAAAGAGTTACCCCAAACTTAACCCCGGAGAGGCGCTTAAGACGGATACTGGATCCGAGGCTGTGCCTGAGACAGACAGGACAGTAAACACCGGCATAGTGAAGGTCCACCATCTTCACTGTTCCATAGCAAAGTAACACGGAGGGGTCAGTGACACAGAGGACTCAAGTTGCCTAGCAGATTGGTACCCGTGAGCAGAGACAGGGCCAGCAGTTCAGCTACAAGCAGCAGCAGGGCCACACGCAGCGCTTAAGTAGGAAGCCAAGGACCCAGTCAGGGTGAGAGCAACCCGGTACAGACTCCGTGGACAATACTGTGTTATACCATCTGCAAATAAAGACTTGGAAAACAACAGAAACTGTGAGTGTGTGTGATCCTTATACTGAAGCCCCACTTGCCCTCATATACTGTGATTACTTCTACTCTCATCATCTCTACTGCTACCACTACTCTCCTGCAGCATCAATAACTATCCTCACAGACTTTAACTACTACTACCACTGCCCCGGAGAACCCAGTTCTGCCCACAGGAACTATTCTATCCAAGCTGCTATCCCATCATCCCGGAGGTTCTGCAGCAGCGGCGGCCCCATTACAGTGGGTGGCGTCACGAGTGATAAATCCCCTGTAAATAACCCCCCATTTTATTGTGCGTGCCCGGGACACGGTCCGGACCAGGACCGCCGTGACCTCCCCCAGCAGTACACCGGTCCAGCAGCGAGTACCCCGTCCCAGTGGGCTCCACAACCTGGCGTCACGAACAGGATCTACCGTGCCCGGTATCGGGCATTGTGTGCCGTGATTAGTGACTGTTTTAAATCTGCCGCCATTGCTGGGCGCGCGGCAAGCTGAATTGTAACTGCGCCACAGATACTGTAAATTTTAGAATCCGCCATTGCAGAGCGCGCAACGCGTGGGAAGAAAAAAAAAAGCTCACCGCTCTGACGTCATCTGGAAGGGAAGAGAATCCCTGGTGCGCAGCGGAACCTTTGTTATACATCCGGACGGAAGCGGAAGACGGAGGGCGGATATTAACTAAGGGGGCCCAAGATGTCGCAGCCCGGTGCACAAGGCGGCGAAGGAACAGCCGGTGGAGCTGCAGCGCTGGACCCAGCGATAGTACCCGGCGGTGCAGCAGCGCAAGGAACAGCACCAATAATGCCGTTCCTGATGCCGTATACTCCATGGGCAATGTGGCTGCCCCAATACTCCGGTGAGCCTAATACACTAACTGACTTTATGCTAAAGATAAAAGAGTATTATGTGATGTATCCCCTCACTGAAGCCCAGCGTGTAGGAATGATAATGGGACAATTAACGGGCAATGCACGTCGTGAGGTTGCGTCCTGGCTGGACACAGATAAGGACACTGTAGAGCATCTAGCAGCCAGACTGAAAGCAACGTTTGAATCTGCTGCTGATACCCGGGCTAAGATGAGGTTCTTTGCATGCCACCAGAAACCTAAACAGAGTGCCAGAGACTTTGCCTTGAACCTGCAGGAAGCACTCAGAGCCCTTAAGCTGGCAGAACCTGCTTTAGCCCCGGGAGCTGATAAAATGCTATTTGACCAATTCATAGAGGGCCTCCATCCCCCTTCCCATCGAAGACAGTTAAGCATGATACTGCTGCAGAACCCTGACATGACATCTACTGAGCTGAAAGATAGAGCTATCCGTTTGCAGCAGCTGGAAGAGCCACGGGAGCTACCAACTGTCCCAGCCACTGTAGCAACACCTCAGCAGCTGGCAGCGCCAGCGACATCTGCCATGTCAGCAACTGCTGCTGAAACTGGAGAACTAATTTCTAATGCCGCAATCAATCAAAAGCTAGATGCCCTGACAGTCACCGTGATCTCCATGGCCAAGGTCATCAAGGAACTGCGAGAGTCAAAGCCTGCACCCAAGACCAAGTCGGCGACCAGCAGAGAGGATGTCCCGTGGATGAGGCCCAGAAGATACCCAGCAGCAAGAGGACGACCCAGCGATCGCTACCAACCAGATGGACAGCCCATTTGCCGTCGTTGCCAGAAACCAGGCCATCTTGCTCGTGAATGTCCTTTAAACGACGATTCCCTGGGCAGGCGGGCCGCTCCCCAGGAATGAACCCTCAAGGCCCCTCAGCCTGGTATGACAGATTCGTGGGAGGAAAACCGGTGATCCCTATTGTGTTGGATGGCATTCCCTTTAGTGCCTTGCTGGATATCGGGTCCCAAATAACATCCATCCCACATGTTCTTTATAAAAGGTACTGGGCTGATTCAGACATTACTAATGCGCCAGATGACTTTAACTTTGAGGTATGGGCTAGTAATGGACAGGTAATACCAAAGGTTGGATTTAGAGAGATGAATATTCAGGTTGGGAAGGTAGAATTGCAGAACCAGGGTGTTATAATCATAGATGTTAACCGGCGAGAACGTGAACCCGTGATGCTGATAGGAATGAATGTAATTGAGAAATGTTTTTCCGAAGTGTTAAGTGTTTTGCAGCAAATTGCCGAGACTGCTGGAACTGGACAACAGAGGCTTCTGCACAAAGAGATCAAAGCCCTGATGTTGAAGCAGCAGGTAGAAATCTCCGGAGGTGAGATCGGCAGTGTACGAGTAAGTGATCCAATACCCATTGTAATTCCTCCCAAAACTGAAATGTTGGTCTGGTGTAGAGCCGCAATAGGCATTAAGGGGCAAGACTATCAAGCCCTGGTAGAACCCGTGTACTCAGATAGCAGACCCACCATACTCACAGCGAGAGGAGTAGTTGACGTACACAGGGGAAGAGTGCCATTACGCCTATTAAACTGCGGAGAAGATGAGGTCACATTACCTAAGTATGCTACCATGGCTAAGTTGTACACGATTGATAACAATAACATCACAGCCGCCGAGCCCTTGAACCCGTCATGTCAGAAGAATGACAATGGCTCAGAGGAGAAGCTGGAGGATTGGTGCCAAAAGTTGCATGTAGGTACCAGTTTTACACCTTCCTGTCACAAGCATGGAGTATCCCGGGTAGTGAAGGAATATGAACAAATATTCAGTAAACACCCGATAGACTTTGGGCAGATTAAAGGGGTAGAGCACACTATACCCACAGGTAACCATCAGCCTATAAAAGAGAGGTATAGACCTTTACCACCCGCTCACTACCAAACCACAAAAGATATGCTCAGAGAGATGAAATCTGCAGGGGTAATAAGAGACAGTTGTAGCCCCTGGGCAGCACCTCTAGTGTTAGTTAAAAAGAAGGATGGGACCATGAGAATGTGCGTAGATTACCAGCAGATTAACCGCATAACACATAAGGACGCATACCCATTACCTAGGATTGAGGAGTCATTAGCTGCACTAAAATCTGCTAACTACTTTTCCACCCTTGATCTGACTAGTGGGTACTGGCAGGTTCCTGTGGCCGAGGCCGACAAGGAGAAGACAGCGTTTACTACGCCGATGGGCCTCTGTGAGTTTAATTGTATGCCGTTCGGACTCTGCAACGCACCCGGGACCTTCCAACGTCTGATCGAGAGCTGCTTAGGACACAAGAACTTTGAAACTGTCCTTCTGTACTTACATGACGTAATAGTCTATTCCAAGTCGTATGAGCAACATCTACAAGACCTGGCAGAAGTGTTCGAAGCTTTGTCCAAATATGGCATGAAGATCAAGCCATCCAAGTGTCACCTTCTCAAACCAAAGGTACACTACCTGGGGCACGTCGTGAGTTCAGAAGGAGTAGCACCGGATCCTGATAAAGTCACAGTGATAAGGGATTGGCTATTATAGAAGATTTATCAGAGGATTCA
Source organism: Allobates femoralis (assembly GCA_033576535.1). Classification (NCBI taxonomy): domain Eukaryota; kingdom Metazoa; phylum Chordata; class Amphibia; order Anura; family Aromobatidae; genus Allobates; species Allobates femoralis. The sequence continues at coordinate 376,848,614 of JARQOC010000006.1, read as the reverse complement.
CGAAGCTAGCAGTTCCTCTGCAAGACATTCCAGTAGGACGATCAAGAAAACTTCATCCTGTAATTTCCTGACACGGTGGGATGAGGAAAGAGAAGATTCCTTCAATAAGCTGAAAAGTGCACTGACAGGAGAAGAGATCCTGGCATACCCTGATTACCATCAACCCTTCATTCTATACACGGATGCCAGCAACGTTGGACTGGGAGCAGTATTATCACAGATGCAAGTAGGCAAAGAGTTATTGCCTTTGCAAGTAGGAAGCTCTGACCTACAGAAAGAAATCCCGAGAACTACAGCTCCTTCAAGTTAGAGCTACTGGCAGTAGTTTGGGCTGTGACTGATTGTTTTAAACATTACTTGGCAGGTGCAGAATTCACCATCTACACGGATAACAACCCGTTGACTCACCTGGATACAGCGAAACTAGGAGCTCTGGAGCAGCGATGGATAGCCCGGCTATCTAATTACAACTTTGTCATCAAATACAGAGCAGGTCGCAAGAACGGGAACGCAGATGCCTTGTCACGGATGCCGCACCTGAAAGACGTGGAAGAGGAACCGGAAGAGTTGGAAGAGATTGAACTACCGACCTTTCATCATTCAAAGGTACAAGATTATCAACCCAGCGCCTACCAAAGAAAGCAGGAAGTAAATCTTAACCCGTTAAGACACTACGAATGGGCCGAAGCCCAAGATAATGATCCAGCCGTGAAGCTAGTGAAAGAACTGCTTACGCAACAATGCGCACACCATAATCAGAATGCCCCAGCTGAAGCTATACAGCTATGGAAAGATAGAGGCAAGTTGTTCCTGCATCAAGGGAAGCTCTGCAGAACACATACCAATCCTAAAACTCATGAACTAGTCTGGCAGATTATCTTGCCCAAGAGAGCCACTCAAATGGTCTTAGAAGCGTATCATGACGGTGCAGGTCATTTTGGATGGAAGAAGTTAGAAGCGATCCTGAGAGAAAGATTTTATTGGGTTGGCATGAGAAAATCCATTGAACTATGGTGCAGAAGATGTGCCGCATGCAACCTCAGAAGGAAAGATCCACAGAAAGCTCCGCTTCAACCAATAGTAACCAAGCAGCCACTTGAGCTAGTCGCATTAGACCACGTCAAGTTGTCACCAAGCCGGTCAGGCTATGTCTATGCCTTAACCATCGTGGCCATTACTCACGCTTCTTAGTGGTGGTACCAGTCAAAGATCTGACAGCGAAGACGGCAGCAAAAGCATTCCCCAGAACAAGTCCTTGCAGACCAAGGTCCAGCTTTTGAATCAGAACTATTCAAGGAATTCTGCAATATGTACGGTTGTAAGAAGATTCACACAACAACGTATCATCCCCAAACAAATGGTTTATGCGAGAAAATGAATCATATTGTAATTGAACTGTTAAAGACCTTACCAGAGTCCGAAAGAAACCAGTGGCCAGATAAATTACCTGATTTGGTAGACTTATACAACCATGTCCCCGTGAGTTCTACAAACTGCACTCCAGCCTACCTTATGCGTGCAAGACCCGGTAAATTACCAATTGATCTAGAAATGGGAATTGTAAAACCAGATGCAGAAGTAGAAGAAGAAACAGATTGGGATACCAAACGTCAGAAACAGTATCAACAAGTGCAAGAATGCGTAGAAAGAAATCTTCAGCAAGCAAGAGAAAGACAAGAGAAAACTTTTAACAAACATGCTCAAGCAATGCCATTACAAGAAGGTGATCAAGTTCTCAAGAGAAAGAGACGCACTGACAAACTGGATAATCAGTGGGAAACCGTCCCATACCCAGTCTTACCATCTAACCTAGACAATGTTAAAACCTGTTTGATAAGCAAAGATGAAGGAAAAACTTCACAAGTCGTATCTCGTGATCAGCTAAAATTGTGTCCTGAAACACTGAAGACACCTGAAGTAACAGAACCCGTACAGGTCCAACCTATTAAAGAAAGAGAAGAAGTATTCCACACGGTACTAGGAGATTTCCCTAAAACATGGCCAAATTACCATGGAGCAGTTGTCGTATCAATGATTGCATTCCCTTCAATGGTGGAACCAACACCAGAACCTGTGTTACCTGAAGAAGTCCCAAGACCTGAAGAACTGGAAGTAGAACCCGTAGAGGAAGAATCAATTCCTGGTCCCAGTGAGCTTGCCAGTCCTACAGTCAGATCTTCATCTAACATAGTACCAAACACTGCAAATAGGTACATGCCTACCAGCACCAATAGGCTACATGCAAGTAGTATACCCGTTTTACGCAGATCCGAGCGTAGTACCAGAGGTCAGTTACCAGCTAGGTACAGGGATTAAAAGGTCAAGTTAACTGGAAAATATAAATATGTTTGTGTAAATATAAATTGAACCCGGTAAACAAATGTACATAGTTAATGCAACGTTAAAAAGCCCAGTACCTACAGAGACTATCCTGTATGAACTTCTTGCATATTCTTCAAACTTTTTACTTTTATTTTATTTTTATGGACCATACTACCACGGACTGGTTGTGGTATAAACTTTCTTGTATACATTCATCAGCCCGGAGGCAAAAGACTAAACCCCCGGAACGACTGCTTTTTGAATTTTTGGACTGTTTTTGAAGTTTAGTGATTTTTGTGATTTTTACTTTTAAGTCTTTGTAAATATTAATTGTATTAATTGTTTGTTTCTTTATTGTTCCACAGTCCCGGAGTACTGTCTTTAACTAAGGGGGAATGTGGCACCCCAAGGGTTAATGTGCCACAGAAACATCAACACAGGTTAACTCCCCACACAACACTACACTAGAAAGTGGGAGGAGCTTAGGTGGCACCTGCACTATTGGGAGGAGCTAAAGTTGTTTACCTCAGAGTGACAGTGACAGTTAGTCAGTTCAGTTCAGTTTGAGTCTGGAGCAGGAGCAGAGTCAAGTAGAAGTGGAGGTCCTGAGAGGTCTGAGGAAAGGAGACAGAGTAACAGAGGAACATCCCCGGGATAAAGAGTTACCCCAAACTTAACCCCGGAGAGGCGCTTAAGACGGATACCGGATCCGAGGCTGTGCCTGAGACAGACAGCACAGTAAACACCGGCATAGTGAAGGTCCACCATCTTCACTGTTCCACAGCAAAGCAACACGGAGGGGTCATTGACACAGAGGACTCAAGTTGCCTAGCAGATTGGTACCCGTGAGCAGAGACAGGGCCAGCAGTTCAGCTACAAGCAGCAGCAGGGCCACACACAGCGCTTAAGTAGGAAGCCAAGGACCCAGTCAGGGTGAGAGCAACCCGGTACAGACTCCGTGGACAATACTGTGTTATACCATCTGCAAGTAAAGACTTGGAAAACAACAGAAACTGTGAGTGTGTGTGATCCTTATACTGAAGCCCCACTTGCCCTCATATACTGCGATTACTTCTACTCTCATCATCTCTACTGCTACCCCTACTCTCCTGCAGCATCAATAACTATCCTCACAGACTTTAACTACTACTACCACTGCCCCGGGGAACCCAGTTCTGCCCACAGGAACTATTCTATCCAAGCTGCTATCCCATCATCCCCGGAGGTTCTGCAGCAGCGGCGGCCCCATTACTGGCCGCATATAGTGGGTGGCGTCACGAGTGACAAATCCCCTGTAAATAACCCCCCATTTTATTGTGCGTGCCCGGGACATGGTCCAGACCAGGACCGCCATGACCTCCCCCAGCAGTACACCGGTCCGGCACCGAGTACCCCGTCCCAGTGGGCTCCACAACCGCAGAGAGCTGGATTCCAGAGATGTGTCCCATTTAAGGCTATGTGTTATCATTTCAATACGATCATTGGTTAAGGAACAGGAGATTATCACTATAAAACTACAGGTCTCGACAAATCAGGCTAATCTGTGTAATTCGACCTCCAATCCTCCTGCAATTGGCAGGTTGCTACACGGTAAAATGCCAGTTAGGGGTGTGGGCAAGGTTATACACAGATCTGAAGTCTTGGCTCTGCTATGTTTGCATCAGACAAGCAGGGATGCTTTCAAAACTGCATAAGCAGTCTAAAGTGATATATTGCATGAATCAGGGTCTCTGTCTATACATTATGCTACTAGACTAGATTCGGTAGCAAAAACGTGACAGATTCCCTTTAATTCAAATCCAAAAATGTATCTGTATTACAATCTAATAAGATTATTTACTATAAGAGGCCCAAGTATTACATTCTGGGTTTATTATACCACCAGCATAATGCTGTTCACAGTTTACACAATAAGGTCAAGAGAGAAAAGTGTCTTTCATAATCTTGAATTAGAGATATGTATCCTAGGGGTTGTCTAGTCTCAAATCAATCTTATGATGTGCTGTTTCAGTCATTGGACTGCTGCAGCCAATCAAAGGGTGCAAAGGAAAAATGTTCCGGTGCAAACTACTGGATCAAGGGGAGTAGCAGCAGTTACATATCTAATATATAAAGCTGAGTGAATGTATGTGTGTATGTATATTTCCACACTTAACCACGCCCCTTCATAGCTCCATCCCCTCAAAATAACTCCACCACCATAATAGCTACCCCTCCACATAGCTCCACCTCTTTATAGCTCCACTCTCTCAAGATAATCCCACCACCTTCATAGCCACCCCTCCACATAGCCCCACCCCTTCATAGATCTACCCCATCTGATATAGCCCCACCCCTTCATACTATGGAGGGGTGGAGCTATGAAGAGGACAGAACTATGTGAGGACATACGTATATACATACACACACACATATATATGGAGGCTGCCAGGGGCATAACTATCAGAGGTGCAGGGGTTGCGATCGCTCCCAAACCCTGCAGCCTAGGGGGGCCCCAAAAGTCCATTTGGCCTATAGAAAAAGACTAATACTATTAAAGATTTGCAATAATTGGGGACCCCGTTGTAGCTTTCGCATCAGGGCCCCTGGGCTTGAAGTTCGCCACTGGAGGCTGCATTATATTTTACTAGCTGTATTTTCTGTCTATTTACTTTGTGATTTTTATGTGCAAAATAATCATTCTATTTTGTTATAACTAACAACAGTTAGTTACTATGCCCGGGCAACTCCGGGCACTTAAGGTACCGTCACATGTGGCGATCTCTCAGGCGATGTTGCCGGCAACTCCGGGGCGTGACCAATTTTTGGGAACTTTGCCAAGATTGCTGTGGAGATGTTACACACAGAGACCTCTCCGGCAACTCAGCTGCAGTGTTGAAAGGAACTTTCGCTGGCAGGGTTAAATTCAACGCATAAGCGATCATTTAACATTGCAGTGAATAGGAAAAGTTGCTTCAAATATCGCGGTTGCCGTGTCACACAGAGCGATTGCAGCAGATCGTCAGAGCAACATCGACAGGTTTCCCAACATGTTGGGAAACCTGGCAACTCTGTTCAGGCAACTTATCGCCGTAGAAATCGCCCTTTTACACGCGGCAACTCAGTTGCCAGGTTGCGTCAACTTGGCCACGCCCCGGAGTTGCCGGCAACATCGCCTGAGAGATCGCCACGTGTGACGGTACCATAAAGCTAATGTCTTATATATAAGCTATTGTTGCTGCATATAAAGTGTTTGATCAGGCTGAACATCTTCTTTTAACCTAATACCCAATAAGGAACTTTCAATCTCCACTGCCCAACTGCAAAATCTTTGCAAAGGCCCTAACCCCACAATCATATGAATCTAAATCTACATAGATTTAATCCAATGATCTAAATATGGTGCAGGGAACTTGCTATCTACCTTATGGAGGGGAGTTTGCCTGCAACCATAAGTAGACAGTTAAGTAATAAGGAGATTTAAAGCCACACCCCTCCTCTGGGAAATATGCAAATTGTCACTTCAATAAGGAAGTGGACGAACTCTAGCACCACCTTTAGGTAGTTCCTCAAAGTCATAGTCGACTTTATGACAAGACTTTTAATATGACTAAGGATTTGTGCCAGATCAAAACTCTAAACTACAGACGCTTCTGATCTGGCACAAATCTTTAGTTATATTAATCAGAACTCCAAACTACAGACGCTTCTGATCTGACACAAATCCTTAGTCATATTAATCAGAACTCCAAACTACAGACGCTTCTGATCTGGCACAAATCCTTAGTCATATTAAAAGGCTTTTCAGAAAGTCGACTATGACTTTGAGGAGCTACCTAAAGGTGGCGCTAGAGTTCATCCACTTCCTTACTGAAGTGACAATTTGCATATTTCCCAGAGGAGGGCTATGGCTTTAAATCTCCTTATCTACTTAACTGTCTACTTATGGTTGCAGGCAAACTCCTCTCCATAAGGTATATAGCAAGTTCCCCAGACCTCATCTATAGCCTCTCACACAGCCAGATCAGAATATCCCACACACTACACTGATGAGGGGCAGTTACCCGAAAACACAGCATCTGTAGTTTGGGGTTCTGAGCTGGCAAAAATCCTTAGTCATATTAAAAGACTTGTCACAAAGTCGACTATGACTTTGAGGAGCTACCTGGTGGCGCTAGAGTTTGTCCACTTCCTCACTGAAGTGACAATTTAAATATGGTACATTAATTTTAAAAAGCAGACTAAAAATGTAATTAACTAAGCAGAAATTTTAAAATGTATTTACAATAATAACCTAAAAACTATATTTATTTTTAACATTTTTGTCTTCTTTTTGTTATTACAATAACATACAAATCTTTATATTATATGGCAGACCCTCATCTATTATGAATAGACATGTTTTTTGTTTTTAAGTAAAAGTAACTAAATAAGAAAGACTCAGGACCAGTTGCCAAGTTAGTATTCTGTAGACATTCAACCAAAGCCCTGAAAAACATTTCAAACTTGCATCCTGGACTCCTCTTTTGATTTACAGGATTAGTAATGGGGGTATCTCAAAGGCACCTCTTCTTTACTAATCCAGGGCTTGATGGCAGCTGTGATGTTTTATAAATCACACTGTCATTAACCCCATTTATTACCCCAATTAACCCCTCAACAGGTCAATTGGAAAGAGGATAAAGCACCAAAATTGGTGCATCTAATGTAATGTGTCAATTCTGGGGCGGCTGTGGGCTGATATTCTTTGGCTGGGATGGACCAATACTCATAGACCATCCCACCCTGATAATACCAGCTTGCAGCTCTCTGCTTTATCTGCGCTGGTTATTATTAAAAATGGGGAGGACTACATGATAGTTTTTCCAGTGTTTCACTTATTTAATACATGGCTTTCCCTCTATTTCTGATAAGCAGAACAGTTAAAGCAGACAGCAGCAAGCTGATATTATCAGGGTGGAAAGAGCCATGGATAAAACTTCCCAGCCTGATATCAGCCTCCAGCAGATGGCATTACCCTGGCTGGTTATAAAATAGAGGGAAATACAAATTATTTTATTTTATTATTTATATTTACACTACACACAGCCAGCAGGAGACAACAGACTGATTGCAACCAATGAAAGATGCCAGCACAGGGGGTGGGGGAGTATAATAGTCTGGCTGCAAACAATCAAATGCTATCACAGAGGCTGGGTTGGGAAAGCAGTGAATATTCATAAGGTTTAATGAACGGGCTGGAAACAGTCTGACGGCTCTTTTATCTGCAAAGGAAACACAGTATGTATAATTGCACTGTTTTAATCCCCATTTTGCTTCCTTTTGCAGCCCCCTAGCCCTGCTGTCTCAGCTTCTGGGTAACAAAGAAGAAAGACAGCCTTTCAGTAAAGGTCACTTTACACACACAGATATCTGGGTCCAACTTCTGAACTAGTGATGGGCGAATCCTAAATTACTCGGACTCGCTTGACTCTACCGAGTCCGAGCCCGGGACTCGCTACTCGTTGCGAGTCTAGCGAGTCCAATGTTAATGAATGGGGAAGCGAATAATAGCGAGTAATGTGTGATTTAAAAATCGCAGATGTGTGTCGGAAAGCGCTCGCATTGCCGTGTCGGAAGCCCCACTGGCAACTGTATTTTGCTGCTGTCTCCGAGGTCAAAGTCGCATGTGTTGGAGGCGAGGCAAGCGACTTTCTGCAGCAAACCCCATGCTTTGTGCAAACAGGAAATAAGCCGACTCGAGCTTCCTGGCTGGACGCGCAGAAAGTCACAGCGAGGAAGCATGGCTCCTGTCGACACCCTGCAATTAATTGCTCTGGTGGAGGCTCGGCCCCTGCTTTGGCTGCCCACTGACCCTGCATATGGGGATAATGTCCAGCGGACTACGGCCTGGAGGGAGATCGCACAGAGCGTTTTCCCAACGTTTCATCGTTGTGGCCATGATGTGCAGAGCAATATGGGTGAGTTAAATGTGTTCACACGTTATATTGCATTTACCGTATATAGTCGTGTATAAGCCGACCCGTGTATAAGCCGACCCCCCTACTTTAGCCCCAAAAAAGTGGGAAACCATATTGACCGCCATTCTTGTATACAGCGGCTATCACTGTTAGACATCCCCCCAGCAGAGTATACAGCTCCACCTGCAGAGTATACAGGCCCCCCCAGTGTGTATATATGCCACCGATATTAGGGTATACAGCCCCCCCGTGGGTACACAGGTCCCCCAGCACTGGCTATACATGGCCCCCAGTGATTATACAGGGCCCTCATAGTAGGGTCTACAGCCCCCCCGTGGGTATACAAGACCCCAGCAGTGGGTATACAGGGCCCCCGTGGGTATACAGGGCCCCCGTGGGCATACAGGGCCCCCATAGTAGGGTATACAGGGCCCTCAATGTGTTATAATGCGCCGTTGCATGGTTGCCTATATTTGGATGGGTTCACAATAGTACACTTAGTTTAAGGGCTGTTCCTCCTGGCTCTGAAGGCCAGGGGGTTGGGTGTATATAAATACCACTAATGAGCGGAGTCTGGTGCCCGCACTATTACATTCTCTATGCATTGACATGTGCCCTGCCCCATTTGTGATTGTGGCCACGTGAGCTCAATGTCCGTAATGCTGTTGATGATGTTCCACACTGTCGTTTCCATGTGCCTTGTATACACATTTCACACACAACATGATTAAAATGTTATTGTTGATTTTTACACATACTTTTAGTGTTTCAAATGTTAAAGAGGTCTAAACCCGGTTTGAAATCATTTCACAGTTGACCACATTATGAAGCGCTGGAGGAGCTGCCGCGACCAATTTAAGCGGCAACACCGGAGGATCCTGGAGGGGGGCCCGGAAGCTGGCCACGGGATAATATATTGCCACTATGAACGGCTGTCATTTCTGGAACCGGTGGCCCGTATGCCAAGGTATGTGTCTGCCGCACTGTTGTTTACTATTATTGTTATTATTATTTTTTAATATAGCGCCATTAGGTTCCATGGCACTTTACATGAGGATAAGGGTTAACGACAAAAAACAGTCCATGAAGACAATCAGGTCATACAGGTACAAGAGGAGAGGACCCTGTCCACGAGGGCACACAATGTACGTATGAAGCTCTATAATGAGTGTGCTGGTTTACATACCCACACAGGGGTTTGTTTCTGCCATGGTGCAACACAATTCTATCACCTTTGGCAATGATCCAGGACATACACATTTATAGTCACATTGTGACGTTTGGACAAATAAGCAATGTTCTGCAGGGTGGTCAGACACAATGTTCCGTGACCTCACAATTAGCTATTATTGTTGGCATGTTTGTGGAACAAAGCCATGTTCTTCCCTCCAATGGCCTCTAAGGTCTGTGGCCCTGTCTGGTTTGCCTGTCATAAGCCTCAGTTGTATCAGTTCCTAATGGCCTCGACTTGCATAAGGGCCACATACATCCCTACACATTTAGTTGTGGGTGTTTTTTTCGGCAAAATAACGTTGCAAGGATATACCCCTTTTGCACTAAACTGTTTGTACACCATCCCAGATTGCTGACACATTCACACACATTTCAGAACATACCCTGTATCACTACAAATATGTGTGGTTCAGTTTTCCCATGGGTTTATTTGGGGCTGCAAGGTGATGGTGTAGATATTAGGGCCCACATGTGAATTGTACTTTTTTTGTCGTTAACTCATGGCCACATTACGAATCCTCCGGAAAACATAGCGTATTAATGCTGTATTAAATCAAACTAAAGAGGGCCATATTTTAAGTGCAACAGCCTTTTATGTCCAAGGTCCTTTAGGAAACCCGAGGTTTGTCCTTGCTGTTCCCGTTTTTTGGTTCGGCCCCGTTGGAGTAACTAAAACTGTCCATCTGTGCATACCACCTTGTTTGGCACCAACGATGTGTGACCTGCTGCTCAAAGACAACCCCATACTCTATGTCCATTACAGTCGTTTCAAATCCCAAGCCATCTGTTTGTTGTGTTTTATTTACCAAGACATTCCTGATTAGCATACATGGCAGCAACAAGGAGTGTAGGCCACTAACGGCAAATGCTCATGTGTCACCTATGCTGCAGGACTCCATTTCCTGTCTTGCTCACCTGCCCTATAGATCTGGGTTATGTGCATTGAGACCAAGGCCGTCCACACTGTGTGTTTTTGTGTCCATCTGATGGCAAAGAACCCTGAATAATGTGTTTGCCTCACAGTGTCAGGCTATAGCTTTGTCCACATAAAGTTTCCACAAAAAGTCAAAACATTAGTTGTGGCCACTAATATGTCTTCAAGTGACTACATAGCTGTCCTGCCTAAGTCATGGCACAGTGTAATAGTGCAGACTAATTTTAAAATTTGTAATGTAATGGCAAAAAATCGTGGAGCAACAGTACCCACACATACAATATAGTTTGAGGCATGAGCCAAAAATGTCATTAATTTATTTGCTGCAATTCCATCTTAAGGGCAACAATGAAAAGACACAGAATACACAGATACACTGAGTCAAAAAAGCGTGCACATGTTATGTTTGGCCTATGGTTTTGTTTCCAAAGGCAACCCATTCACCAAATGTTTTTTATATTTACCCACAGAGCTGCTCACTTTCGGAGGCGGCGTTGGAACCCGCCACCACAGCTGCCTGAGGAGGGGAGGGAGGCCCCTCAACCCCCACCAGATGAGGAGGAGGGAGTAGCACCACCACCACCACCGCCACCACCACCACCACCGCCGCCACCACCACCACCACCGCCACCACCACCACCACCACCACCACCACCGCCGCCACCACCACCACCACCTTTGGGGCCGCAGATACAAGAAGAGGAGGATGAAGGGCCACACCAGCGCCCTCCAGTGCCGACTCCCAGCAGCAGTGTGGGGAGTCACTGGAACCCCAGCATCCCTGCTCTGATCCCGGGGGCACCACAAGACCGCAGAGGACAGTGTAGTGCTGACTTTGCCCGCAGTCTCATACCGTTCTTGGATGACATTCCATTCGAGAGAAGACTGCGGGCATGGTCAGCAATACACATTGTCCTCGATGCGTGTAGGCCCCCAAACCATCCTGGGCAGGTGTTTGATTTTTTGGAGGAGTGGCGGCTCAGCAGATCTAACATCCTGGACAGGGCCACACCCCGGGACAGGTATGTTGCGACCCAGAGGTGGTGTCCAAGAATCAGTGGCCTACCAAGCCAAGGCCAACCGGCCCAGATGCCCCAGCCTACAGGCTTCCAACCACTGGGTGAGGTACTGCATGGGGCCCTGGACCTACTCAACGACCAGGGTGATGGTGCCACGTTACAGCCAAGGCCGGAGGATGCGGCAACCTTCCACCAGCTGTAGACCCCTTCTTTTTTTTTTGTTTATTTTTTGTTCCTGTGCATTGCACAATTTCTTTGTTATGTTATTATTTTTTTTTACTAAGTTTAAACCCCAAAAAAAAAAAAAAAAAAAAAAAAAAGAAAATTCTGACATCTTTGCCATTATGGCGAAATAATACCCAGTTGACAAAAACTGCTTTGTGTCTGTCTTTTTTGAGGGAATGGATGTGTAGGTTTTTTTTGTGGGTGGGCTTAAAGTCATCATCATTAGCAAGTACTTTACGGCCCGCATGGCGCATGAAGGCACCTTGGTTATTATGTGGAAAATCATGACTGCACATACAAATGTTGCTTACAAATAAATAGTGCCTGTGTTTGTGGGTGGGTTACTTAATGACTCGGTATGGCAACAACACTGGGAACACAGATGCGATAGGCTGGGACGTCTACTTGCAACAGAGCGCGTCTACGCGTTATCTCCGTAGCGTACAGTGGGACCCTTCGCCATGCTCCAGCAGGATCTTAGTACAAGCCACGTTTTCGATGCAGGCATAGGCCTGTTGCCACAAAAAATTAGCCCAAGGGGCAAGATCAACTGTATTTGGAAGTTGAGGAGGGCGCGTGGCCCATACTATTTGCTTGTCCTGTGAGCATAGTACAAGCAACGTATTCGATGCAGGTATAGGCTTGTAGCCTCAAAAAATTAGCCCAAGGGGCGAGATCAACTGTATTTGGAAGTTGAGGAGGGCGCGTGGCCCATACTATTTGCTTGTCCTGAGAGCATAGTACAAGCAACGTATTCGATGCAGGTATAGGCTTGTAGCCTCAAAAAATTAGCCCAAGGGGCGAGATCAACTCTATTTGGAAGTTGAGGAGGGCGCGTGGCCCATACTATTTGCTTGTCCTGTGAGCATAGTACAAGCAACGTATTCGATGCAGGTATAGGCTTGTAGCCTCAAAAAATTAGCCCAAGGGGCGAGATCAACTGTATTTGGAAGTTGAGGAGGGCGCGTGGCCCATACTATTTGCTTGTCCTGAGAGCATAGTACAAGCAACGTATTCGATGCAGGTATAGGCTTGTAGCCTCAAAAAATTAGCCCAAGGGGCGAGATCAACTCTATTTGGAAGTTGAGGAGGGCGCGTGGCCCATACTATTTGCTTGTCCTGTGAGCATAGTACAAGCAACGTATTCGATGCAGGTATAGGCTTGTAGCCTCAAAAAATTAGCCCAAGGGGCGAGATCAACATTTTTAAAATTTATGCAAGGCACTTGAGCCAAACTATATGTTTTATTTCAGTTTGAGAAATGCCCACAATGCAGGCATAGGCTTGTTGCCTTAAAAAATTCAGCCAAGAGACTGTTTTGGATTGTCTGACATAATTCAACGGTCAAAAAACATCACAAGTGCATGCATTATTAAAGTAACATTACTGACACTGATTGTGTAGTTTTGTTGTCATGCAGCAAGTGTAGCAGGAACATTATTTATCCAATCTTCTTAGCAGAGGGACATTGTTTATCCTTTGTGTAAGAAGAGGACATAATGTTTAAACCGCACTGAGCCAAACGTAACAAATTTGAAAATGTCCCTCTAGGTTTGGGTTCTCTCGTCTGAAGGGGTTAAGAACTTTGATGATATCCAGTCCTTGTTAAACTTAATGAGAGTGAGTCTGTCGGCATTTTCTGTAGTCAGCCGTGACCTTCTATCAGTGACAATTCCCCCAGCGGCACTAAAAACACGCTCTGATGTCACACTAGCAGCTGGGCAGGCCAGCAACTCCAAGGCATACAAAGACAGCTCAGTCCAAGCGTGAAGCTTGGAAACCCAGTAATTAAAGGGTACAGAGGGGTCGGTTAAGAAGCTGGTAGTGTCACACACATACTCGTTCAACATGTTTGACAATGTTTGTCTCCTAGACAAGGGGACCGTAGGCACAATCCGTTGCAGATTGGAAGGTCTGTTGAACATCGCCCAGTTGGTGGACATCTTACCACCACCTCTTCTTGACAATGTGGCAGTTTGTGTTCGAACCAAAGGCTGCTGTGGCAAAGAGCTGCTTGTTCGTGGTATAGCGGAGTCAGATGGTGAAATTGACATTAAATTGTCAACCACCACACTTTTGAAATAATCCATCGTTAAGCCCCTTGGTGACTGCAACAGCAGCGATGGAAACTTGTCTTTGTAGCGTGGGTCAAGGAATGTTGACAACCAGTAGAGGTCGCTGTCATAGATGTTAATGACGCGTGGATCCTGGGACAGACATTGAGACATGAAGTCAGACATGTGTGCTAGGCTACAAAGACTCATGTCTTCTGTGTCACCAGACTGATGAACAATAGGCATCATGGTCTCAAAATCGGTCTCCGCCTCCTGCTCTTCAGCCCACCCATGCTGTACCGACATAAAACTGGGGTTGGGAGTTCCATCAGGGTGCACCTCAGTACCATGGAGAAATAAATCGTCTTCATCTTCCTCATCACTGTTTTGTTCTGCAGCCAATGTTGCCGGCTGAAATTGGCTTTGCTGGCTCTGATCCTGGATGTTAAAATGTGGATCCATAGCCCTCTGCTGTGCCCTCAATGATTCTGTTTTAAGATTCAGGAGAGAATCTGTAAGCAAACACAGCATGGGGATGGTGAGACTAATAATGGACTCATCACCGCTGACCAGTTTTGTGCAGTAATCGAAGTTCTCTAGAACCTCGCAAAGGTCAGCGATCCAGACCCACTCCATCGTACCAATGTGTCTTGTATTACTTCCTGGGTGACGGGCATGTTGCAGCTGATATTCCGCTATAGCCCTCTGCTGCTCATTGAACCTAGCCAACATATGGAATGTAGAATTCCATCGTGTGGGCATGTCGCAAATTAATCTGTGTTTGGGCAAATTAAATTGCTGTTGAAGGGCAGATAGATTTGCAAGTGCCGTTGATGAATGTCGGAAATGTCCGCAATTTCTACGCACCTTCTCTAGTAGATCAGATAACTCTGGGTAATTTTTCAAGAATTTCTGAACTACAAGATTCAGTACGTGAGCCATGCAAGGCACGTGTTGAAGTTTACCGAGCTTTATTGCTGCAACAAGGTTTCGTCCGTTATCACTGACAACAAGACCTGGTTGTAGTTGCAGTGGGGCCAGCCACTCATCTGTCTGTTGTTTAACACCTTTCCACAGCTCGTTTGCAGTGTGAGGTGTGTCACCTAGACAGATGAGCTTAAGAAGAGCCTGTTGTCGCCTGGCTGATGCAGTACTGCAAAGCTCCCAACTTTGACGTGATGTGGCGGACAAATCAGCAGTGGTCAAGGAAGTTGAAGACGCACATTGTGTTGTAGAAGTATATGAGGACGCGGACACCCGGAATGATGCTGTGCCCGCTATTCGTGGAGTTGGTAGGATCGCAGATATTCCACTATTACACTTTGGGACACTCTCGACAAGGTTGATCCAGTGAGCTGTCAGGGATATGTATCTGCCCTGTCCACAAGTACTTGTCCAGGTATCAGTTGTCAGGTGAACTTTTCCGCTCACAGCATTTGTCAGTGCACGCTTCAAGTTGTTAACCACGTGCAGATGTAGCGCGGGTATGGCAGTACGTGAAAAAAAATTGCGACTGGGGACAGTGTATCGTGGTGCTGCCACAGCCAACAACTCCCTAAAAGCCTCAGTATCAACAAGCCTAAATGGCAGCATTTCTACAGCTAACAGCTTAGAAATTTGCGCTGTCATTTGTCGAGAAAAAGGGTGTGTGGATGGGTGCTTCCGCTGCCTCTCATACAGCTGTGGAACAGACAACTGGACATTTGGCGCAGACTCACAAGTCACTTGACTACTGTCATATCTCTGGTCTAACGCAGCTTGTGGTGAGATCGTATGAGTAGGAGCTGCTGCATGAACAGTAGATGGTGAAGGACGATTCTGAAGTGGCATAACGGTGTTGAGGTCAGAAGGCCCTGATGTCGAACCCTGATGGGCCAACCACTGACTTGGGTGCTTAAGAGTCATGTGTTTTCGCATACTGCTCGTGCTCAAGTTTACTTTGCCCTGGCCTCTGCTCAGCCTGGCATAGCAGATGTTACATATAACCACATTTGGTACTGATGGGCTATCTTTGAAAAATTTCCAGACAATGGATGTTCGTCCTTTAGGTTGTGGTGTAGGAACTGAAGGATGAGTCTGGCCAACACAAACTGTAGACACATTTTGGCCAACTGTTCTTAAAGTTGGGGCAACAGTTGGTACAGTTTGTGCAACAGTTGACACAATTTGGGCTACTGTTGTCACAGCTTGGATTCGGGATAAAGGAGTAAGCCTGGGTGCTTTAGGCGGTGGTACATAACCACTTTCCTCCTCCTGGCTGCTCTGTTGGCTCTGCATGTCAAGTGTCCAGGTTGGATCAGTGGTCTCATCATCCACCCCCTCCTCCTCAAAGTCATCTGGATAACGTGACTGGTCAGGCTGGCCAGATGAGATGTGTGTCTCATCATCATCATCATCCTCCACCTCCTGAGACGGTCTATGGCTTTGTTGAAAGGGACGTTCTTCAGGACGAGGTGAATCCAAACTTTGTCCATAGATGGAATGTACGTCTGGTTCAAGTATCTGTTCAGGCAGTGACAAAGAAAGGTCCGGTTGTCTGAATGGCTGATAAGAACCAAATAAATCTTCCGAATGCCCAAGTTCACGGTCTAAATTTTCCTCCGTCTGGCGATGGCTTGAGGAAATAGGAAGATTTTGTGGATTAGATGACCCCGCTTTGTCAGTAGCGGCACTTGAATATGGTGTCAAGGATGATTGTGTGCTGCCAGAACCCGTGGTTGAGGTCTTGTCAGCCATCCAAGATGTTATTTGGTCTTGATCTTCCGCCCTCAAGACACGTTTCGGTTGAGTACTGGGAAATTTAGACAGCAGGAAGGTGGATCGATCAATCCTTGTCTGTCTACTTCTACCAGTGCCTTGTTGTTCACGACTGCTAGGGCCCCGACCTCGTCCCTGTCCCTTTGCAGACTGGTTTTTGGGAATTTGGTGTTTTTGGGACATTGTTGACAAATGCACAGCCACCGAGATGGAGTTAGGTGTTGATGCAGGCGTCACTTACTGGCGGGTTAAGTGTGTGCTACCACTTGGCAGTGAAGCACTACACTATTCCCTGAAAAAATTAGAAAGTGCGCACAGCCACCGAGATGGAGTTTGGTGTTGCTGCAGGCGTCACTTACTGGCGGGTTAAGTGTGTGCTACCACTTGGCAGTGAAGCACTACACTATTCCCTGAAAAAATTAGAAAGTGCGCACAGCCACCGAGATGGAGTTTGGTGTTGCTGCAGGCGTCACTTACTGGCGGGTTAAGTGTGTGCTACCACTTGACAGTGAAGCACTACACTATTCCCTGAAAAAATTAGAAAGTGCGCACAGCCACCGAGATGGAGTTTGGTGTTGCTGCAGGCGTCACTTACTGGCGGGTTAAGTGTGTGCTACCACTTGGCAGTGAAGCACTACACTATTCCCTGAAAAAATTAGAAAGTGCGCACAGCCACCGAGATGGAGTTTGGTGTTGCTGCAGGCGTCACTTACTGGCGGGTTAAGTGTGTGCTACCACTTGGCAGTGAAGCACTACACTATTCCCTGAAAAAATTAGAAAGTGCGCACAGCCACCGAGATGGAGTTTGGTGTTGCTGCAGGCGTCACTTACTGGCGGGTTAAGTGTGTGCTACCACTTGGCAGTGAAGCACTACA
Organism: Allobates femoralis; assembly: GCA_033576535.1. Taxonomy (NCBI): domain Eukaryota; kingdom Metazoa; phylum Chordata; class Amphibia; order Anura; family Aromobatidae; genus Allobates; species Allobates femoralis. The sequence goes on along the minus strand of JARQOC010000006.1, from coordinate 376,831,256 downwards.
CTATTCCCTGAAAAAATTAGAAAGTGCGCACAGCCACCGAGATGGAGTTTGGTGTTGCTGCAGGCGTCACTTACTGGCGGGTTAAGTGTGTGCTAACACTTGGCAGTGAAGCAGCACACTATTCCCTGAAAAAATTAGAAAGTGCGCACAGCCACCGAGATGGAGTTTGGTGTTGCTGCAGGCGTCACTTACTGGCGGGTTAAGTGTGTGCTACCACTTGGCAGTGAAGCACTACACTATTCCCTGAAAAAATTAGAAAGTGCGCACAGCCACCGAGATGGAGTTTGGTGTTGCTGCAGGCGTCACTTACTGGCGGGTTAAGTGTGTGCTACCACTTGACAGTGAAGCACTACACTATTCCCTGAAAAAATTAGAAAGTGCGCACAGCCACCGAGATGGAGTTTGGTGTTGCTGCAGGCGTCACTTACTGGCGGGTTAAGTGTGTGCTACCACTTGGCAGTGAAGCACTACACTATTCCCTGAAAAAATTATAAAGTGCGCACAGCCACCGAGATGGAGTTTGGTGTTGCTGCAGGCGTCACTTACTGGCGGGTTAAGTGTGTGCTACCACTTGACAGTGAAGCACTACACTATTCCCTGAAAAAATTAGAAAGTGCGCACAGCCACCGAGATGGAGTTTGGTGTTGCTGCAGGCGTCACTTACTGGCGGGTTAAGTGTGTGCTACCACTTGACAGTGAAGCACTACACTATTCCCTGAAAAAATTAGAAAGTGCGCACAGCCACCGAGATGGAGTTTGGTGTTGCTGCAGGCGTCACTTACTGGCGGGTTAAGTGTGTGCTACCACTTGGCAGTGAAGCACTACACTATTCCCTGAAAAAATTAGAAAGTGCGCACAGCCACCGAGATGGAGTTTGGTGTTGCTGCAGGCGTCACTTACTGGCGGGTTAAGTGTGTGCTACCACTTGACAGTGAAGCAGCACACTATTCCCTGAAAAAAATTATTAAGTGCGCACAATTAGTCGCAGAAGTAGGTGGCGTACGTGCTATTTGCAGCTAGGAGAGCAGCAACGCACTGTTCTGCCACAGACAAAATAACGCTGAAGGGGTTTTTAGGACCCAAAATCTATCAGCTGGCAAAAAATTGTAAATAGTACCTCAGCTAAGCCTCTCACTTCAGCTATTAGAACAGCTGAGTGAGTAAGCGAAGCTATGAGGTCGCTCCTGTGAACACTATAAAGGCTGCAGCTCCCTGCTTCCCTGCCTGCCTAAAGTGTCACAGTACACAGTACTCCTCTGTCCTCCTGCTAGCTCTCACAAGAGCTGTTTGGGGTTAATATAAGGAATCTTGAAGTTCCCTACACTCACTGACAATCCCTATGATCTGCTCCAGAATCTACCTCACCCTGTTCTAGCTCAGATCTTCAGAGAAATGTGCTCAAAATGGCGGTGGCAAGGCTTATATACAGCCTTGCCTGTCATCGATGACATAGCCATCATGATGGACAGAAGCCAATCATAGTAATGCCCCAAGAAGAGGGCTGTGGCATTACTGAATAAGATTGGCTAACATGCTTGTCCATCTTCACAAGTTTGTCTGACCTAACACGCTAGGCTGTCTCGGAAGATTTGTCGGAACATAACAGATTCTGTATTCGCGAGTCCCGAATACAGAATACAGGACTCGGATTCGTAGACTCGCTAGGATTCGCTAGGAGTCGCTACGACTCGCTCGGAATCGCTACTTACAGCGGGTATCCGTGAAGCGGTGCCATTCTCTAAACGATTTGGGGGAGATTCAAGCTACATAGCGATGTGATAGAGCGAGTCTCGCTAGTAAAACTAGGATTCCCATTAAATTGCATTGGACTCGCTACTTTGCGAGTCCTCGCTGGGAAACTCGCCGAGTAGCGAGTCCTGCGAGTCCCTTACTACTCGCCGAGTAACGAGTCCTAGCGAGTAGATTCGCCCATCACTATTCTGAACAGATCTCTGGTTGCAGTGAAGTCATGGACACATTGTTACATTTGTACACAGCCACAAAATGGAACAATGTGTCCATGATTTCACTGCAACCAGAGATCTGTTCAGAAGTTGGACACAGATATCTGTGTGTGTAAAGCGGCCAAACCTGAACAGTAACATGGATGTACAGTTAGAAGTCCATGTTCGGGTTTCAGCACAGGACACTATGATGTTTGGTACTAACCCAGAACTTTAAAGTCCAAGTTTGCACATCCCCAATTTAGATTGTAACCGTCATTTTAATTTTTATTTCATAGATTAATAGTAAACACGGAAATTGGAAACTTTGTGATATTCTTTATCAGAGAAATCTGCTTTATTTCCATCAGAACTGATCTTTTATAAATTCTCAAATGAAGGATAAAATCTGTCTTCAGTGGATATAGATTTTTCTGTTACTGAGATAGGAGATGAGAGCTGCTATTAATACTATTTTATGTGAGGAGGAGTTAAGTTCTGCCTCTATCTCCTCCCTCCTTCCCTCTGCATTGAATCTTATCCGTAACAACTATCATCTGCTATCTAAGGCTGGCTTCACACCACGGTTTATTCCTGTCCGTGGGGATCTTGCTTTTTGCAGGACCACAAGGAGAGGAATGGACAGGACCGGATGTGCAACTCAAGATGCCATTTCTGTGTCTGGATCCGGAATTTTGAGGGACACAGAAAGAGCTGGGAACTCTACTTTCAATTTCGCAATGTATCTACATTGCGAATGGGAAATAAAGGAATATGTTAAATGTTAAAAAAAATGCTCACCTCTCCGCTGAGTGCCCCGTGATGTGAGGCGTCCACCTCCGATGGCTGGAGGACTTTAATCAGCTGACCGGGTGGGGCAACCCGATCACCTGATGTGTCACAAGATAGCATCAGCTGAGCGGTTTAAATCACCCGCCCACCGATCGGTTTTGGTGGGCGATTTAAACCACTCAGCTGTTGCTGTCATGTGACACATCAGCTGATAGAGTTGCCCCACCCGGTCAGCTGATTAAAGTCCTCAAGCCATCAGAGGTGGACACCTTGCATCGCGGGACACTCGGCGGAGAGGTGAGCATTTTTTTTATTTTTAACACATTGCTTTCTGTAATTTTACTTTAGCAGTGTATCTAGATACACTGGTAAAGTGAAATTACTGAAATAGAACAGTTTTAGTGTACTGAGCATGCTCAGTACACTAAAACCGGATCCGGGAAACAATCCTGTTTTTCCCCAGATCCGGCGCCTATAGACTTCCATGCTATTTCAGATCTCCTCGCATTTGCTTCTGTCTGGTTTGGTCCGTTTTTTTCACCAGAACCCAAAATCGGAGCAGTCTCCGATTTTGGGGCCGGGAAAAAACAGGACAGAAACTAATCCGGGACTGAACTGGCAGAATCGAATTGACATTTATGGCCAATCCGTCAACATAAGGATATATGGAAGGCAAAATAGGATCCTGTTCTGTCCTTTTAAAAACGGACAGAACAGGATCCCAAAAAACGTGGTGTGAAGCCAACCTTAGTAATGGGAAGGTTTGTATTCACTGAAGAGAAATTTTTCTGATAAGATATTTTACTAAGTTTCTTTTCTTCATGTATTCTATTCATTTATGAAATAACATTTAAAACTATTATTACTCTTTGAATATGAATAATCCACATTTGAGACAATACAATTTACAAGAGTCATTAGCTCACTTATTTGCACATCTTAGGCCCCTTTCACATCAGCGGTTTTCACTGATCGCGGCAGGTGCGGCCGTGAAAAAAACGCGGCATACCGCATTTTTTTTGCGGCCGCACCTGCGGCAAGTGCCGAAACCGCACTTGCCGCACCTGCTGCACATTTCCCGCAAGCCCCATAGACATTGTATGGGGCTTTCCGCAAGTGAACCGCAAGTGCGGCCGTTATGCGGTAATCGCGGCAGTTGCATTTTTTTCACCGCAACTGCCGCGATCAGCGACAACCGCTGATGTGAAAGGGGCCTAAGATGTTTAGTTCAATTGATGAGGTTGAGGTTCCCACACAGAGACCTACTGCTTTCGTAGGATTTTAAAGGTCACTAAGCTGATGAAAAATTTGCAATATTTCCTTGGTTACATTAGTTAAAAAGTTGTTAAAAGCATGTTATTTTATCTAATGAAGACCTTACCTTATTATAACGTATGAAGCCAAGCAAGGTAATGAAAAGTATTACAAAACCCAAAATTATCTTCAACCGATTCAAGTTAGATTTGGGCATTCTATTGGTTCTCCTAAAATAAGAAGAGATTAAGAGACAATTGTTACATAGTATAGAGAAGGTGAAACATATTTCCCTGAGAAATGAAACAATTGTGTAATAGGGCGCTTGGAAACCTCAGTGGCACCTGATCGCTGAGATTTTGGACAGTGTCATGTCTCAATGATGATCAAGATGTGAATGTCACTTCTCTATGGATCCCTATTGCTTCTTGCACAATTCTTTAAATTTTGTAGGATAACAGCTGTGAGTCCTTTAGCAGATGTGAAATGTTCATTATATTAAAAGGCAAAGAAACATTTTAAAAGGATTACACATAAATCTGACAAGGGTTTTCAGAGTAAGTATTTCAGCTTCATCAAGTGTATTTACTTTCACATCCAGTATGAACTGTGCATTTCTAGAGATGCTGGCAAGCCCTGAGATGTATCCTGTGGTGCTGGTCAAGTGCTCCTTGCTCTGCTAGAAATACTAGGGGGCATAAATTACAAAGCACTAGGTTTGGATTCTGAGAGTTACAAATGATTATTCCCAGGGTCTCCACTGCATATGTGTTATTCTTATGCGAATGAACGTTGTTGAGAACTGTTGCTGAGGTGCCAAGGAGAACTTTTAATACTTCTTAACACCTGTCAGCCCCCGCCTAATGTTGTGGTCTACTTGAGTCCAGGAGCAGTTGTACCACTACTCGACTAGATTATCCTAAGAATTGATGAGAGGCTGATGAGAGAAGAAGGAAGTTTTCATACAATATACAATTTTGATTGAATACTTGTGCCTAAAAAGCTTGTCCAACCTGCTGGAGTGTCTCGTTTTGCGATGGATAATTACCCGCCTGCTTCACTGTGCATTTCCATCATCATTATATAACTAGATCTACTCCTTGCATATATGTTATCATGGAGTGTGAGAGTGTAAGGGGGTGGACTATGCCTGTTTGCTCCTGCCCCTGAAGACACCAACCACACTGTTTCATATTATTGTGACCTGTGTCATACATCTTTTGCATATCATGTGTTATCTCTGTGAAGATGATGCAGCAGTATATATAATGTGTAGAGTATAAAATATAGATAATGTTATGTAGAAATGTACACTATAGGACAACATGTAAGGAAGCGCTTAATATAAGTATAGTAAGATAGTAAGCTTATTCAGCTACTTACTGTAAGGCAATCAGTAGTTATGGATTGGGATCAGCATACTGGGGGTGAAGGTAGCCTCTAGGCATAGAGGGAAGACTCAATCTTAGTTCAGTAGTAGTCTAGTAGCAGAAGGGTGTACAGGAGTAGTAGTTTGCAAGCCGGATAGTAACCTAAGGTCAGGTCACAAAAAGTTTATGCTTGTGGCATTTGTCACCCTAACATTGGTGTAAAGAGGGAACAGAGAAGTGTTGGAAGAGAAGAGTCCAGTTGACGGTCTACACAGTTTTGTCAATGGGTCCCTGAGAGTGAGACTAAGGGTGTGTGCACACGGTCCGGAGGAGCTGCGTGTTAGACGCAGCTCCACTGGACCTGAGGGAAGCCGCAGGGAGACCGCAGGCACCCTGTACTCACCGGGTGCGGCGGGTACAGGGCGGCTTCTCCCTGCAGTCACCCGATGGGAGCCGCTTCCGACTCCGCAGCATGAAATGAACATGCTGCGGAGGAGCGGACTCCCAGCAACTCGCACCGCAGCTCCAAAGACGCTGCGGGCGGGTTACTCATAGTGAGGATGGGATTTCTAGAAATCCCATCCACTATGCTAGTACTATACTACGCGGCGTTTTGGACGCAGCGGCAAGATGCTGCGTCCAAAACGCTGCATACACTGATCGTGTGCACGCACCCTAGAGATGAGCAAACGTTCCCATAACATGTTCACCAATTTCAAATTTCGTACAAACATTGCACATTCAGATTTTGGATTGCGATCAAGAACATTTTGTTGAAAGTCGACAAACTCGGCTTTGTTTGGTAACTGATCAGATGAAGAAAAAGCATTAGTGCGATTAAGTTATGCATTTCTTCTACATTATCACTGTGTAGGACAGCGAGCTGGATGTGTTTAATGAGCGGAGGGGGTGGGGAGAGGTCAGAGGAGCGTTGGACTCCATTTTTTTTCTGACACTTCCAGCCAATCAGGGCGCATGAAACATCCACAAGTTGTAAACATGAGGGCTTGTGTCATCAGCTGGCTTGTGGTTCAAGAAAGAAAAATTCATAGCCAAAACAAGGAACACAATCCACGCAAAGTATGGAATAGTACAATTATACAATTTTATTGACACATATGAAGATAAGACATGGTTTAAAAACAATTAAAACCATGGCATGTGAGTAGAGTGGTTTCCCATACAATGCATGTCACTGCTGGAAAAATCATCACAGTAGTTAAGGTGTAACAGTCACAGTTAACAAAACTAGGTACAAGAAACTGTGTTAATCTCAAACTTGTTTTCTCCTATACATCTGAAAGCACAGAGCTTGATCTTCACCATTTCCATTTGTTGGCCACAGAAATGCTAACTTTCCATCTGGTGGATACAGACGGATTCTGAAATCTGATGACCGTCACTGCTGCCCAGTATCAGTTGCCCAATGTTCATTACCTCTCTAAGAAATCTGTGCCTGTGCTACACCCGCATGTTGCAGGAAACATCACCTCTTCTTTGGGAAACTCTGTGTGTGACAGTGGTGTTACATCTCACTGACTGGGCACTGGGTGACTCTGGAGGTTGCGGGGCTACTACTTATGTCTTGAAATCCCCAAGATTTTTGGGACAAATCTCCACCACTTTTTGCACTGCTTCTGCCTCCTCCTCCTCATCTAGGGCCTCAATCTGCACCCTCAACCTCTCTCTTAATGTTCCAACAGTCCAGAAAGAATCCTCCCCACCTCCATACTGCACTGCCAGGACTCACCACCGTCAGGCAGTGTTGAAATTATAATGCCTTGGAGCTGTCAGTCACACAGCTGAAGAGTTGTGGACAGTTATGCAGGCTGAGTTTTAGCTACAGCTGTCTCCACTAAACCTAGAGTCAGGGAAGGCCGTGTGCTATAATGGTGTGATACCGGTACTGGGCTGGCCCTACGCCAGGGCAAACATACAAATGTGCCTTGCATGGCTCACATCCTCAACCTGGTTGTACAGCAATTCCTGTGCTAATATTCCTGACTGGATGAGATGCTGCAAAAGGCAGGGTCATTGTGTGCTCACTTCCGCCATTCACACCACATGACTAATCGCCTAGCATCGCAACAGAGTAAGGAAAAGAAAGGGGAAAGGATGTGTGGAAATACTGGGATCAAATGATAATATCAAAAACATGCAAAACTTTATTAAAAAACACACAATTTATAAAACACCAAAAGCTTTAAAACATTTAAAATGTGTGGACACAGCAAACCAACAACAGACAAAACCCACAGCAAGATTCAACAATAAGTGTGAATAGGGACTAAAAGAGCACCCTGATACTGGCATACAAATAACTTCAATTTTGAGGTTACTTACCTCCACTGATTGTAGATACACACAAAATCCAAAATGCGTATGATGTACAGTAGAGCCAAACAGATGACCTGTAATATGTAAGATACCAAAACAGCATTCAAGAACCTTGTATAAATATTAGATCTCAATCACAATCACAGAATCCTAGCGTCCGGAAGTGACAAGGGCGCATGAGTGCAGGCAGACAGAAGTGTATGCACAGATACAGACCGGCCAGTCATGAGCGGACGCTCGTGCATGCTCAAAGCATCATGGCAGCCACTGTGTGGAATGTAATGTAGTGGGAGTGTAGGGTGGGCAGGGATTAAGCATAGATTCAGGATGCAGTAGAAATAACAATGTCACTGGGCAAGGATGATGGGTGTATAAAGGAGCAAAGTTGATTATAGAGGTTAAAAGAGAGAATGAAAAACGTTAGATGTAAATAGCTGTATGATATTGTCTGGACCTAAAAGGAAAATTAATGAAGTTAGTGGAGGAACTTGGACAGTTAAACAAATAAGAACATGGTTAATGTGGAGTGGATCAGTCTGAAGGTGGTAAACTGTGAACTAAAAACACAAAAAAGAGCTGGATTTTCTAAGTACATTGCAATAAGAAGGGACAAATAAGTAAAGAAGAGATATATACAGTGCTGAATTTGCAAAACTACAAAGGAGAGATCGGACTATAAGAGAAAATAAACAAGGGCCAGTGTCTTAAGGCCCAGTCACACATAACGACGCACCAGCAATCCCGATAACGATGTGCAGAGATTGCTGGTGCGTCATTTTATACATCGCTGGTAAGAAGCCAAACAGGTTTCTCACCAGCGATGTGAAAAACGACGCACCAGCGATACAGAATGTGCCCCTGACATTTGTTAGATGTAAATAGCTATATGAAATTGTCTGGACCTAAAAGGATCATTAATGAAGTTAGTGGAGGAACCTGGAAACTTAAACAAATAACAAGATGGTTAAGGTAGAGTGGATCAGTCTTGGTCTTTTGGAAAGTACACACTGAAAATTAAAAACCTGAGAAGCAAGTACCATTATCCTTTTTCTTTTTTCACACAATGTGTGCCAGAGCTAAAACTTTATATTGGTACAGAATAGTCAGGAGATGAGGAAGAAATTATTCCTCTCTCTGTTGTCTGAGATTGGCGGGAGAGGATGGAGGAAGGAAGCTCCTTTGTTTCCCTGTCACCAACACAACAAGGACTTGGGCCTCATGGATGCATCAGACACATGAGCACCTTCTTGCTGAACTATCTGCATGATGCTGGTATTGTTAGGATTCAAATAAGCGACGACTACTGAGTTGCCACACTGCTGGATCCGCAGAACAAGAATAAATTCAGCCAGATGCTTCCCACCTAGACACGGACGTGTGCATGCTGGAATATTAAAAAATACTAGTTGACAATATAAAGACTGTTTTTTCCTAAGACAGCAGTGAGGAGCACAGTGTTGCATTGCAGATCTACACTTCCAACCCGCAGAACATTGAATCGTCAGCGCAGAAACATTAGCAGCAGTTTATCTGTCAGGAGCAATTTCTTGGAGTCATCTGACCAATTTTTTAAACCAGGCCATCCGCCAGCAGAACTGAGTACAAGTCTGATACATAGTGAACGACTGGAGAGGATGGTGCAAGAGTATCTAGAGCTTAATATCCATGCCATCATGGGAGGTTTGGACCCTTTTGCATTTTGGGCTTCAAAAATGGAGGATTGCCCTAAGCTCACCAGGCATGCCTTGCAGGTTTTGTCATGCCCAGCAGCCAGTGTTCTTTCAGAAGGTGTCTTCAGTGCTCCTAGTGGTATTCTGATGGATAAGAGCATCTGGCTGTCCCCTAAAAGTGTACACTACCTATCTTTGAGCAAGATAAACAAGTCATGGATCTCCAAGGATTTTTCTAACCCAGACTGGGCAGACTAGGTGATGTTGTACTTTTCAGTGTGCTGCATTGATCTCGCCATTATACAATTTATACTCTGGGTAAATTGATACCACTTTCATGGTACCTGGCCCTAATTTTTGGAAATGTGAAGAATCTTTTTGGGGTCTCCTTCTCTGTTTCATGAATTTAGCCGGGCTCTCTGAGCACGATATCTACATCTCCCTGTTACTAATCAATGCTTAAAGGAACCTGTCAGGTGGTTTATGCCCCCCAGCTATCACTGTCTGTACCTGCAGCTTCATAATACTATTCCAATCATCCCTGTCTGAGCTCATAGTGTAATGTTAAATATGAAAAAAAAAGCATTTATACACTTACATTTTCTTATGTAAATGAGACACTGTGTAGACACCTTGGAGGATGTAGTGTTTCTGGCAGATTAATAGTTAACATTTCAGCCAAATTTCAAAACATGCTGCGTGACCTGTGTAATTTCACAACTATGTGACTACAATAGGCGGAGCTAAGTCTTCATAGTACATAATGGGTTGCTTGCTTAGCTCCGCCCACTATGGTCACATGATCAGGACATCACAAAGATCCTTTTATACAGAGACGTTGGAAATGAGTTAACTATTAACTTGCCAAAGTGACTACATCCTTCAAGGTTTAGTCTGAAAGCCTCATTTACATAACAAAATGTACGTGTATAAAAGCCTTTAACATTACATTATGAGCAGGGATGGTTAGAATAGTACTATGAAGCAACAGCTGCAGACAGTGATAGCTGGAGGGGCATAAACGACCTGACAGGTTCCCTTTAACCTTTGTGGTGATGTGGCCCCTGGCCGGATGCTTTACACGGGTTATCAATGCAGGTCTCTGTTCACATGGGCCGGTTTTCCTGATTGTGTGTGCTGTGTGAAACCAACCTGAACACAATGGGGTTTCATGAGCCTAATGAGCAGCAGTGAGAGTGGGATGAGATCCATGAGGAATAGGATAATACTGTGTGAACCAACCTGAATGGTGCACAGTGGGTTAATCACATCTCAGGTCTGTGTGTGAGTGAGATGTGCTGATTGACTCACTGGGTTGCAGCTGTGAGAGGCAGCCTGGATAAGAACCTGCCAGGTGTCTGAGTGAGGAGAGGACGATGGGAATCAGAGAAGTCCAGACCACTGCCATGTGAAGACGTGCTGGAAGTGATGGGAGCCTGCCAGCTCCATGCTAGTGCACCTGATGTGTGCATGCCAGCCAGTGTCCAGGACTGAGGACGGCTCAAGGGCCAGGTGGTCTTGTGTGTACTGAGTGACAGGGCTCCTGGTACTATTGTGGGCCCTGAGTGTGTAGCATATTGGTGTATGTAAAAATGCCATGAATGCTGTGTCATGCATGAGTCATAATGGTTTATGACAAAGTGCCATGTGTGATGACTCGTGTGCAATAGGATGGGGAATGATCCCTGTCAGGGTGATAGACGGTGATAGCCATCTTTAGAACCAGACTGAGGTCTGCAAGGGTCGGTGGGTGACGCCTTGAAGTTCTGGGGAAAACGTATGTGAATGTCCTGTAATGTAATGTCATATGGGAATGTCATATAATGCAATGTAAGGACATGCATATTATATGTGAAAATGGAAATAGTGTTATGGTTTATGTGTTGAAAGCGGTTTATGACAGAAATTAATAAATCCGCTGCTTATGTTACGTTGAAATGTAGTCGCTGCTGTCATTTTCCCCGTGCCAAGCGGGTTCCCCTGGGGCGCTACCTCACACCTTCAAATGCTAGGCCAGGCCCTACTCCGGACACTGTGCCACTTATACAGGTTGTGCCATTATAGAATTACTAGCTGTGAGCCCGATGCGATTGCATCGGGATTCTAGAATCTGTGTATAGTTTACTCAGTATATTTCAAATATGGCGGCATAGCGGCCGCCGCTATTCCGATTGTTCGGCGCGCTGGAGGCGGCGACCAATCAGAAGAGCGCCGCGCTGTATGGCGCCATACTTCAAATACATGGAATATTTTGAATTTCACACTTACCGCTGTAAGTGAGGCGCTATTCTCATTGGTTGTCACGCTGGGAGTGGGGAAGACACCCAGCGTAGGATAACGACGGGGGGGGGGGGAATCAGGAGTCCCTAATGCTAAGGGCACAAGAAGGAGACGGTGACCCCTAGACTTCCTAGAGCTGACCCTGTCTGCCCTAACGTCCCTATACAGTCTCCTCAACTGTCGCCGACCACGAACCTCGTCCCTCTCTGATCCTAGATCTATCTTATCTAAGGATCAGATGGAGAGGTTCACTAGACCCCTCCACTATCAACTAAAGACAAACACCAGGGAAGACAGACATTTGGGAAAAGGAAACACTTATCTGACAGCAGAACACAGCAACCTCCACAATCTCAGCTTCTGCTGGAGCAAGGATAAAGTGTGCACAAGGAACTATCACCTGCACCGAGGAAGGGTAATGAACCTCCTTATAAAGGTGGAAGGAGTCTGCTGGGTCCTAGTGACCTACAACATTGGTGGATAAAACCAGACCGAGCGCAAGACCTCCACAGCCGTCTCCCCATAATAGAGAGATCTCATCACACCTTCTCTCATCAACACAGAAGGTAAATGCCCCTGAAAGAGACGGACCATCCTCCACCATTATGGCTGGTGGGCCAAACGCTGGGATCGTCTGCGCGTGGCCTCCACCCTGTCATCCGTGCCACCCGTGACATTGGTCGCTGTGTGCTGCCGGCGACCAATGAGAATAGCGCCTCACTTTCATGGGTAAATGTGAAACTCAAAGTCGTCCATTATATGTCTATGGGAAGTGAGGCGCTATTCTCATTGGTCGCTGTGTGCTGACGGCGACCAATCAGCATAGCGCCTGACTTTCAGTGGTAAATTTGAAACTGAAAGTCGTCCATTATATCTGTATGGGAAGTGAGGCGCTATTCTGATTGGTCGCCGGCAGCACACAGCGACCAATAAGAATAGCGCCTCACTTGCCATAGAGATATAATGGACGACTTTGAGTTTCAAATTTACCGCTGAAAGTGAGGCGCTATTCTGATTGGTCGCCGGCAGGACACAGCGACCAATGAGAATAGCGCCTCACTTCCCATAGAGATATAATGGACGACTTTGAGTTTCAAATTTACCGCTGAAAGTGAGGCGCTATGCTGATTGGTCGCTGTGTAGTGCGCTGACCAATCAGCATAGCGCCTCACTTCCCATAGGGATGCATAGCGGTGTTTAGAGGAATTTATGGCCGGGCCCTTGGTTCTATTTTTGGGCACGGCGCTCGGCGCTTGTTGGTCGTCGCCGGGGCGGGAGCCCCTGCAACGGCTCGCAATGGCCGCTTCGCCATAGATAGATACAGATAGATATAGATTGATATAGATAGATATAGATAGATATAGATATAGATAGATAGAAAGAAATAGATACATAGATAGATAGATAGATAGATATAGATACATAGATAGATAGATAGATAGAGATATATATAGATAGATAGATAGATAGATATAGATACTTAGGCGGCCGTCACACGCACAGATATCGCGCAAGATATCGCTTGAACGCGGCAGATTAAACATCGCGTGAGCGATGTCTGTGCGTGTGACGGCAAGATACGACGAGCGAGATCTGATCAAATCGCAAAATCGAGATCTGAGGTCCGGTCCTCAGATCTAGCGATTTACGATTTAGCGATCTGCTTTCATCGTGGTGTATAACACCACGATGAACGATCTCCCAGCGGCAGAGCCTATGCTGGGAGATGGTAACTATGGTACACGTCGGGTAACTAAGCGACGCGCGGCGCCTAGTTACCCGATGTGTACCATAGTTACCAGCGATCTCGCTGGCCCACATCGCTGGTGAGTCTGCCTTGTGACAGCTCACCAGCGATGTGAGCGATATTGTAAGCGATCGCGCGTGCACGTGATCGCTTACAATATCGTTCTAGATATCTTAGCGTGTGACGGCCGCCATAGATAGATAGATAGATAGATAGAAATAGATAGATATAGATACATAGATAGATAGATAGATAGATAGATAGATAGAAAAAGATAGATATAAATAGATAGATAGATAGATGGATAAAAAAAGATACATAGATAGATAGATAGATAGATAGATATAAATAGATAGATAGATAGATAGATAGATAGAAATAGATAGATAGATAGATAGATAGATAGAAAGAAAGAAATAGATACATAGATAGAAAGAAATAGATACATAGATAGATAGAAATAGATAGATAGATAGATAGATAGATAGATAGAAAGAAATAGATACATAGATAGATAGCCGTCGAAAGCCGAGACCCGTGGCCGAAAATAGAACCAAGGGCCCGGCTATAGTTCGCTTGAAACACCGCTATTATTGTCTATGGGAAGTGAGGCGCTATTCTGATTGGTCGGCGGCAGCACACAGCGACCAATCAGAATAGCGCCTCACTTCCCATAGAGAATAATAGCGGTGTTTCAAGCAAAGTATAGCCGGGCCCTTGGTTCTATTTTCGGCCACGGGTCTCGGCTTTCGTCGGTCGTCGCCGGGGCTGGAGACTCGCAATGGCCGCGAAGCGAAAAATCGTCCATTCTATCTCTATGGGAAGTGAGGCACTATTCTGATTGGTCGCCGCCAGCACACAGCGACCAATCAGAAAAGCGCCTCACTTTAAGCGGTAAATTTGAAACTCAGTCGTCCATTATATGTCTATGGGACGTGAGGCGCTATTCTGATAGGTCGCCGTCAGCACACAGCGACCAATCAGAATAGCGCCTCATTTCCCATAGAGATATAATGGACGATTTTTCGTCCATTCTATCTCTATGGGAAGTGAGGCGCTATTCTGATTGGTCGCCGCCAGCACACAGCGACCAATCAGAAAAGTGCCTCACTTTAAGCAGTAAATTTGAAACTCAAAGTCGTCCATTATATGTGTATGGGAAGTGAGGCGCTATTCTGATTGGTTGCCGTCACCACACAGCGACCAATCAGAATAGCGCCTCACTTCCCATAGAGATACATAGCGGTGTTTCGGCGAATTTATGGCCGGGCCCCTGGTTCTATTTTCGGCCACGGGGTTCGGCTCTGGTCGGTCGTTCCACGGGGCCGGAGACTCGCAATGGGCGCTTCGCGGCGATTGATCGCGCATCAGCAACGGCTCGCAATGATTGCGAGCCATTGCTAAGGCGCGAGCAATGGCCGCGAAGCGAGTCTCCGGCCCCGTGGAACGACCGATCAGAGCCGAACCACGTGGCCGAAAATAGAACCAGGGGCCCGGCCATAAATTCGCCGAAACACCGCTATGTATCTCTATGGGAAGTGAGGCGCTATTCTGATTGGTCGCCGGCAGGACACAGCGACCAATCAGAATAGCGCCTCAGTTCCCATAGAGAATAATAGCGCTATCTATCTATTTCTATCTATCTATCTATCTATCTATCTATCTGTCTAGATGAAAAAACGAAAGGCAGCACTTCCTTCAAAAAATCCATGTGGGTTTTATTTTTCCTAGGACTGCAACGTTTCGGCACCCAGTCTTTCTCAAGCAGTGACAAACAGACAAAGTGCTCACATATATATAGCTCCCATGAAAGGGGCTTACAATAATTCAATTAATAAAGTGTTATACATAAATTTCATATACAAATACAATATTAAATATAGATAGTGATAACAAGTGCATAATAAAGTGCATATAGTGCTATAAACCCGTCACATCTAATATATAATTGCCGTAGCGCACTTCCGTCACTTTCGGCACTGTTTCCGTCGTCGTGTCCGTGGCTGCCTCCCAAAGCCTGTGGCTGCCTCCCAAAGCCTAACTCGCAATGGCTTTGCGAGTCTGCACAGAATAGCCTCCAGTTAGTTGCAAAGCCTCACTCACAATGGCTTTGCGAGTCTGCTTCACTTGCAAAGTCCGGGACACTCTCTCTCTCCCCCCCCGGATCCTCCCGTCTCCTGCCCGCGCTCCCCCGGTCCTCCTGCCCCTCTCCGCCCCCTCTGCCCTCTCCGATTCTCGCGGCCCCCCTTGCTCCCCCTGCCCAGGGCCGCACCATCCATCCGTCCATGCGGCAACAGCCAGGGGGAGCGGCTGTGCAGAAGGAGCCGCCGCTTCCTGCCTGCCGCGCGGCGCCGGGAGCGGCAAGTTTAAGAGCTGTGTGCATGATGCATGTGTGTGCTGTGTGCATGATGCATGTGTGTGCTGTGTGCATGATGCATGTGTGTGCTGTGTGCATGATGCATGTGTGTGCATGATGCATGTGTGTGCTGTGTGCATGATGCATGTGTGTGCTGTGTGCATGATGCATGTGTGTGCTGTGTGCATGATGCATGTGTGTGCATGATACATGTGTGTGCTGTGTGCATGATGCATGTGTGCGCTGTGTGCATGATGCATGTGTGTGCTGTGTGCATGATACATGTGTGTGCTGTGTGCATGATGCATGTGTGTGCTGTGTGCATGATGCATGTGTGTGCTGTGTGCATGATGCATGTGTGTGCTGTGTGCATGATGCATGTGTGTGCTGTGTGCATGATGCATGTGTGTGCATGATGCATGTGTGTGAATGATACATGTGTGTGCTGTGTGCATGATGCATGTGTGTGCTGTGTGCATGATGCATGTGTGTGCTGTGTGCATGATGCATGTGTGTGCATGATGCTTGTGTGTGCTGTGTGCATGATGCATGTGTGTGCATGATGCATGTGTGTGCTGTGTGCATGATGCATGTGTGTGCTGTGTGCATGATGCATTTGTGTGCTGTGTGCATGATGCATGTGTGTGCTGTGTGCATGATGCATGTGTGTGCATGATGCATGTGTGTGCTGTGTGCATGATGCATGTGTGTGCTGTGTGCATGATGCATGTGTGTGCTGTGTGCATGATGCATGTGTGTGCATGATGCATGTGTGTGAATGATACATGTGTGTGCTGTGTGCATGATGCATGTGTGTGCTGTGTGCATGATGCATGTGTGTGCATGATGCATGTGTGTGCATGATACATGTGTGTGCTGTGTGCATGATGCATGTGTGTGCTGTGTGCATGATGCATTTGTGTGCTGTGTGCATGATGCATGTGTGTGCTGTGTGCATGATGCATGTGTGTGCATGATGCATGTGTGTGCTGTGTGCATGATGCATGTGTGTGCTGTGTGCATGATGCATGTGTGTGCATGATGCATGTGTGTGCTGTGTGCATGATGCATGTGTGTGGTGTGTGCATGATACATGTGTGTGCTGTGTGCATGATGCATGTGTGTGCTGTGTGCATGATGCATGTGTGTGCATGATGCATGTGTGTGCTGTGTGCATGATGCATGTGTGTGTGGTGTGTGCATGATACATGTGTGTGCTGTGTGCATGATGCATGTGTGTGCTGTGTGCATGATACATGTGTGTGCTGTGTGCATGATGCATGTGTGTGCTGTGTGCATGATGCATGTGTGTGCTGTGTGCATGATGTATGTGTGTGCTGTGTGCATGATGCATGTGTGTGCTGTGTGCATGATGCATGTGTGTGCTGTGTGCATGATGCATGTGTGTGCTGTGTGCATGATGCATGTGTGTGCTGTGTGCATGATGCATGTGTGTGCTGTGTGCATGATGCATGTGTGTGCTGTGTGCATGATGCATGTGTGTGCTGTGTGCATGATGCATGTGTGTGCTGTGTGCATGATACATGTGTGTGCTGTGTGCATGATGCATGTGTGTGCTGTGTGCATGATACATGTGTGCGCTGTGTGCATGATGCATGTGTGTGCTGTGTGCATGATGCATGTGTATGCTGTATGCATGATGCATGTGTGTGCTGTGTGCATGATGCATGTGTGTGCATGATACCTGTGTGTGCAGGTGGCCATGATGCATGTGTGTGCAGGTGTGCTGTGTGCATTATACATGTGTGTGCTGTGTGCATGATACATGTGTGTGCAGGTCTTCTGTGTGCATGATGCATGTGTGTGCAGGGGTGCTGTGTGCATGATGCATGTATGTGCAGGTGTGCATGACACGTGTGTGCAGGTGTGCTGTCTGCATGATACATGAGCGCCACGTTAAAGACCTGTGTGCATGATGCATGTGTGTGCTGTCTGCATGATGCATGTGTGTGCAGGTGTGCTGTGTGCATGATGCATAGGTGTGCTGTGTGCATTATGTATGTGTGCATGTTACATGTGTGTGCTGTGTGCATGATGCATGTGTGTGCAGGTGTGCATGATGCATGTGTGTGCAGGTGTGCATGATACATGTGTGTGCACGTCTGCTGTGTGCATGATACATGAGCGCCAACTTAAAGAGCTGTCTGCTGTGTGCATGATGCATGTGCGTCCAGGTGTGTGTGCAAGTGTGCTCGCTCCATCCTGCCCTCCCCCCATCCTGCTCCTCCGGCTCCATCCTGCCTCGCTCGCTCCATCCTGCCCTGCTCACTCCATCCTGCCCCCCTGCCACCATCCTTCTCCGCCTCCATCCTGCCCGCTCCCTCCATCCTGCCCCCCGCCTCCATCCTGCCCCCC
Source organism: Allobates femoralis (assembly GCA_033576535.1). NCBI lineage: Eukaryota > Metazoa > Chordata > Amphibia > Anura > Aromobatidae > Allobates > Allobates femoralis. The sequence continues at coordinate 376,813,131 of JARQOC010000006.1, read as the reverse complement.
GATGTTCTTGCCCTCCCTCTGCCTCCATCATGCCCCCCCCTCTGCCTCCATCCTGGTCCCCCTCTGCCTCCATCCTGCTCTGGCTCCATCCTGCCCCCCTCCACCTCCATCCTGCCCCCCCCTCCGCCTCCATCCTGCCCCCCCTCCGCCTCCATCCTGCCCCCCCTCAGCCTCCATCCTGCCCCGCCCCCAGTTCCATCCTGCCCACCTGCCATCCTGCCCCCCGACACAATCCTGCGCCCATCCCCGTCACCATCCTGACCCCCTACTCCATCCTGCCCCCCGGCAGTTAGCGCTCATGTGACCGATCAACTGATCGGTTTCCCAGGCAACCACAGGTCCTAAACGCCTGTAGGACCTAGAAGATGGAGGTGGAGCGAGCCGGCGGACAGGTGAGTATCCTCACTGAGGATTTTTTTTACTTTTACTGTGGAGAAGCGGGGAGCCGCGGGGAGCGGAGTATCGCCATATACCATAGTGCTGCTATACATGTACTGTAATGTACCGCCATATACCATCGTGCTGCTATACATGTGCTGTAATGCACCGCCATATACTATAGTGCTGCTATACACGTACTGTAATGTACCGCCATATACTATAGTGCTGCTATACATGTACTCTAATGCACCGCCATATACTATAGTGCTGCTATACATGTACTGTAATGTACCGCCATATACTATAGCGCTGCTATACATGTAATGTACCGCCATATACTATAGTGCTGATATACATGTACTGTAATGTACCGCCATATACCATCGTGCTGCTATACATGTGCTGTAATGTACCGCCATATACTATAGTGCTGCTATACACGTACTGTAATGTACCGCCATATACTATAGTGCTGCTATACATATACTGTAATGTACCGCCATATACTATAGTGCTGCTATACATGTACTGTAATGTACCGCCATATACTATAGCGCTGCTATACATGTAATGTACCGCCATATACTATAGTGCTGATATACATGTACTGTAATGTACCGCCATATACCACAGTGCTGCTATACATGTCCTCTAATGTACCCCCATATACCATAGCATTTCTATACATGTCATTTAATGTACCACCATATACCAGAGCGCTGCTATATGTATATCTAAATATATAAAAACCCGAAGACTCACTTACGTCACTTTGCCCACCACTTACGTCACTTTGTCATGGCCAAAGTGACGTCACCACAGCGCTACACACGCCCACGGTGGACCAACATGGCGCCCCTAAGCAGACCGGGACTCAGGCAGCCCCGCCACGCTTATGCCTGCCCCTACACTGCCCAAAACACACACACATCACGGCCATGAAATGAGCGGCGTTAGCCGGTCGTCTCCCGCCCGCCACACACCACTTCGGGAGATGACCGGCTAATGCCGGTCGTCTCCCGAGTGCCTCGCTCTCGCTCCCGCCGGTTTCACAGGTGCAAGCTCCTCCCCCTCACTTCCGGTGCCCGGGGCTGTTGATAGCTCTCAGCGAAATGGCGGCCGCACGGATCGGCCTCCGCTCCTAGACTGGCACGAGCCTTCGGGGGTAAACCCTGTACCGGACCGCCAGCAGTAGGCCAAGTAGCCCTGAGGATACGGAGCCAGCTGTTGTGCAGCCTGAAAGAAGGGAGAGAGGTGTGCAGCCTAGAGGAGGACAGGTGTAGCGAGCGGTGATGTCGCCGCTCCAGCCTCCTCTCTCCTCACCCCTCCAGCCGGACCTCTCCTCACTCCTCCAGCGCCACCTCTCCTCACCCCTCCAGCAGGACCTCTCCTCACCCCTCCAGCGCCACCTCTCCTCACCCCTCCAGCGCCACCTCTCCTCACCCCTCCAGCGCCACCTCTCCTCACTCCTCCAGCGCCACCTCTCCTCACTCCTCCAGCCGTACCTCTCCTCACTCCTCCAGCACCACCTCTCCTCACCCCTCCAGCACCACCTCTCCTCACCCCTCCAGCACCACCTCTCCTCACCTTTCCAGCACCACCTCTACTCACCCCTCCAGCACCACCTCTCCTCACCCCTCCAGCGCCACCTCTCCTCACCCCTCCAGCGCCACCTCTCCTAACCCCTCCAGACTCCCGCCACATCATACTCTGCTATCCACAGAGTCGCCTCTATACTCTGCTACCCACAGAGCCGCCTCTATACTCTGCTACCTACAGAGCCCCCTGTATACTCTGCTACCCACTGACCCACCTGTATACACACAATTGATTTCACCGCGCTCCCGCTGCTATTGCATCGGGCCCCTGACCACTGCACTCTGCCCCTGACCACTGCACTCTGCCCCTGACCACTGCACTCTGCCCTGAGGCAGACTACGAGCCATTGAGCCTTCGTATACTCTGCTAACCACTGAGCCGCTCTATAGTCTACTAACCACTGAGCCCCCCGTATACCCTGCAAACCATAGGCTAGAATACCCGATTCTTTAATTCTTTAGAATCGGGCCACCATCTAGTATGATATAAAAGTCCATATCTTAGATAGTACACGACATTATATCTTAATTGCACCAATCAGGACACAGATGTCACTTATCTTATGATCAGAGGACTCCACGCTGCAACTGTACACTGTGACTTCCGCCATCATGATCCTGGCGTCCAAGCTATTCCACTGCGCATGCACATTGTGAAAAAAACACTTTCCCATCCAGCAAACTCCCGTCTCTAATCCCGCGATTGTGCTATGCGCAACGGGATCGTCAGTACACCCACTGCAGTTGCGCAGTAGTGCACATGAAGCTTCTACTCCTTATTTCGTTCCCGCGCATGCGCCCTCTCTTCCGGGAATCTCGGGCGCCATCTTAGAATCGGTAGCGATTCCGCAGTAATGAATATACCGATCTATTGCCTGCGTTTTTCACCCGATTCCACAGAGATTACAAGCGCATCTTAACTGCAATTACGCAGTGGTGCAGGGAACAAGCTGTATTACCGAACATGACATAATATACACTATCTATTATTCCCAGGAATACCCAACTCACTTTAACAGCAAAGTATCAGTGTACACATTGGGTAATTCATTGATAGATAATAGCCTGGGAAATTGATTCACTGGTCAACAGCATTTTTGGTGCCAAAGATATTTCATTGAATTTAGGGTAACTTTGGGGTGCTGATTCTGAATATGTCATCAGTTTTGCCAGATTGGCTCAAGTTTTTGAGATTTTTCGTAAAATGTGTAACAAAAAAGAAGTTTTTTGCTACTTTTTTAACGAAGTCTGTTATGTTTCTTCTATGTTTTGTCAGTGTACATTCACCACAAATGTAACAGAATGAGTCTGGATCGTTAAGACAACTTCTTCTTGATGAGTTCATGCTTTTCACTGGACAACAGACAACAACATAAAGTTAGTGCCAAAAACCAAGCTATGAACAAACTTTTAGAACACTAATTAACACAAAACTATATTGAGAACTGCTCAGTTCAAGTACTAATCCAAAGAAATTAATGAGATGATGCGTCGCATTTACCAACAAGTGCTATAAATAAGATACCAAAAATCTCAAAAACTTGAGCCAATCTGGCAAAACTGATAGCATATTCAGAATCAGCACCCCAAAAATACCCCAAATTCATTAAAATATTTTGGGCACCAGAAAAAAAAATTTTTTTTGTTGACCTGTGTTATAGTCCAAGCACAAACTTTATACATATATGGGAAGAAAACCTACTTTTTGTATTATACATATAGTCACCGCCCTGGTGGGCTTTATACAGTTAAGTATGCTACATTACATACAAATAAACACATTACTGTGTCCTTCTGTTTAGGTGACTAATCCCATATTTCCAAGAAAATACCATACAATGGACCTACTGAGAGAAAAATGTACTTTTATTCAATTACTGAGTAGACTGGGATACATTCCAAAGAAGGGATATTGGCTATCACAACAGAAAACAATTACAGATGGAACAGTATGTTCACAGTCAAGTTGCAGTTTATGGAATCCTCCGTACAGATCTGCAAAATTAAAAGAAAATATTTGTTATTCAAAAAACACTTCCAGAAGAAAATTATACTTAAGTTAATGTTTGTCAATTTACCACAGTAGTTGATTAGTAACCAATACATCAGAGGTTATACATTACAATAGACTATGAATTTTGTAGTCAACATTTAAGCCATTCGGTCTCAATGTATTTAGTTTATGGATCCATTCCATCTCCCTTTTCAATAACAATTTCTGCCGGTCCCCTCCCCGTCTTCGTATGGGAATTGTGTCTATCAGACGGAACCTTAAATCTCTTTCTGTATGTCCCATATCTAAAAAATGCTTAGGGACCGGTAGATCTTTCCTTTTTTTCTTTATGGTATGTCGGTGATGAGCAATACGTGTCTTAAAATCCCACGTTGTCTCTCCGACATACCACAGAGCACATGGACACTCAAGGAGGTAAACAACGTACTCAGACGAACAAGTCAAAAAATGTTAAGTGTACCATCTATTGTAGATTTAAAACAGAAATATGAAAGTTTAGCTAAGAAGAAATTAACAACGCAACTACATTTATCCACTATGTCTGAATACTATAAGGCTAAAATGATACCGCGTGGCCTGCGGTCAAATGTAAGGCCAAATTTAATGTTTGGTGATTCTTTTTTCTGCTCCCAATTCTGTAAGATCTCAAATAAGTATGGGATGGATCTATTACCGGTTAATATTGACTTTTTACAACATGAGTTGAAAAGAATACTAGCTGAACATGGCGGTATAGAAACCAAATTGCAGGACATTCTAAAAGAGGAGGAGATGATTAAGTTCAAAGAGCAAGTAAATACACGTATAACCAAACTACGCTCAGACTTGGAGGAAGGTAAAAGGAGAAAGTGGTTGAGAGACACGGAGGACTACTCTAATGGAAACATATACATATACATAGCGACGGGGAGGGGACCGACAGAAATTGTTATTGAAAAGGGAGATGGAATGGATCCATAAACTAAATACATTGAGACCGAATGGCTTAAATGTTGACTACAAAATTCATAGTCTATTGTAATGTATAACCTCTGATGTATTGGTTACTAATCAACTACTGTGGTAAATTGACAAACATTAATTGAAGTATAATTTTATTCTGGAAGTGTTTTTTGAATAACAAATATTTTCTTTTAATTTTGCAGATCTGTACGGAGGATTCCATAAACTGCAACTTGACTGTGAACGTACTGTTCCATCTGTAATTGTTTTCTGTTGTGATAGCCAATATCCCTTCTTTGGAATGTATCCCAGTCTACTCAGTAATTGAATAAAAGTACATTTTTCTCTCAGTAGGTCCATTGTATGGTATTTTCTTGGAAATATGGGATTAGTCACCTAAACAGAAGGACACAGTAATGTGTTTATTTGTATGTAATTTAGCATACTTAACTGTATAAAGCCCACCAGGGAGGTGACTAAATGTATAATTTAAAAAATGTAAGTTTTCTTCCCGTATATGTATAAAGTTTGTGCTTGGACTATAATCAATTTCCCAGGCTATTATCTATCAATGAATTACCCAATGTGTACACTGATACTTTGCTGTTAAAGTGAGTTGGGTATTCCTGGGAATAATAGATAGTGTATATTATGTCATGTTCGGTAATACAGCTTGTTCCCTGTACCACTGCGTAATTGCAGTTAAGATGCGCTTGTAATCTCTGTGGAATCGGGTAAAAAACGCAGGCAATAGATCGGTATATTCATTACTGCGGAATCGCTAACGATTCTAAGATGGCGCCCAACATTCCCGGAAGAGAGGGCGCATGCGCGGGAACGAAATAAGGAGTAGAAGCTTCATGTGCACTACTGCGCAACTGCAGTGGGTGTACTGACGATCCCGGTGCGCATAGCACAATCGTGGGATTAGAGACGGGAGTTTGCTGGATGGGAAAGTGGTTTTTTCACAATGAGCATGCGCCGTGGAATAGCTTGGACGCCAGGATCATGATGGCGGAAGTCACAGTGTACAGTTGCAGCGTGGAGTCCTCTGCTCATAAGATAAGTGACATCTGTGTCCTGATTGGTGCAATTAAGATATAATGTCGTGTACTATCTAAGATATGGACTTTTATATCATATGTGACGGGTTATAGCACTATATGCACTTTATTATGCACTTGTTATCACTATCTATATTTAATATTGTATTTGTATATGAAATTTATGTATAACACTTTATTAATTGAATTATTGTAAGCCCCTTGCATGGGAGCTATATATATGTGAGCACTTTGTCTGTTTGTCACTGCTTGAGAAAGGCTGGGTGCCGAAACGTTGCAGTCCTAGGAAAAATAAAACCCACATGGATTTTTTGAAGGAAGTGCTGCCTTTCGTTTTTTCATCTATATAAAGTACCAGTGAAGTGGTAGGAGGGCCTTGCACCCGACCGTATGTGACTGTGCTGTTTCGTTTTTTTGATTTATCTATCTATCTATCTATCTATTTCTTTCTTTCTATGTATCTATCTATTTCTATCTATCTATGTATCTATCTATGTATCTATCTATGTATCTATCTATGTATCTATCTATCTATCTATCTATCTATCTATCTATCTATCTATCTATTTCTATCTATTTCTAGATAGATAGATATAGATAGATAGAGATAGATAGATAGATAGATAGATAGATTGAAATAGATAGATAGATACATAGATAGATAGATAGAAAGAAATAGATACATAGATAGATAGATAGATAGATAGATAGATAGATAGAAATAGATAGATATATAGATACATAGATAGAAAGAAATAGATACATAGATAGATAGATAGATAGATATAGATACATAGATAGATAGATAGATAGAAAGAAAGAGATAGATAGATAGATAGATAGAGATACATAGATAGATAGATAGATAGATAGAAAGAAATAGATACATAGATAGATAGATAGAAATAGATAGATAGAAATAGATAGATAGATAGATAGATAGAAAGAAATAGATACATAGAAAGATAGCCGTCGAAAGCCGTGACCCTTGGCGAAAAAAGAACCAAGGGCCCGGCTATAGTTCGCTTGAAACACCGCTAATATTGTCTATGGGAAGTGAGGCGCTATTCTGATTGGTCGGCGGCAGCACACAGCGACCAATCAGAATAGCGCCTCACTTCCCATAGAGAATAATAGCGGTGTTTCAAGCGAAGTATAGCCCGCCCCGGCGACGACCGACGAAAGCCGAGACCTGTGGCCAAAAATAGAACCAAGGGCTCGGCTATACTTCGCTTGAAACACCGCTATTATTCTCTATGGAAAGTGAGGCGCTTTTCTGATTGGTCGCTGTGTGCTGGCGGCGACCAATCAGAATAGCGCCTCACTTCCCATAGAGATAGAATGGACGATTTTTCCTCCATTCTATCACTATGGGAAGTGAGGCGCTATTCTGATTGGTCGCTGTGTGCTGGCGGCGACTAATCAGAAAAGCGCCTCACTTTAAGCGGTAAATTTGAAACTCAAAGTCGTCCATTATATGCCTATGGGAAGTGAGGTGCTATTCTGATTGGTCGCCGTCAGCACACAGCGACCAATCAGAATAGCGCCTCACTTCCCATAGAGATAGAATGGACGATTTTTCCTCCATTCTATCTCTATGGGAAGTGAGGCGCTATTCTGATTGGTCGCTGTGTGCTGGCGGCGACTAATCAGAAAAGTGCCTCACTTTAAGCGGTAAATTTGAAAATCAAAGTCGTCCATTATATGTGTATGGGAAGTGAGGCGCTATTCTGATTGGTCGCTGTGTGCTGGCGGCGACTAATCAGAAAAGTGCCTCACTTTAAGCGGTAAATTTGAAAATCAAAGTCGTCCATTATATGTGTATGGGAAGTGAGGCGCTATTCTGATTGGTCGCCGTCAGCACACAGCGACCAATCAGAATAGCGCCTCACTTCCCATAGAGATATAATGGACGAAAAATCGTCCATTATATCTCTATGGGAAGTGAGGCGCTATTCTGATTGGTCGCTGTGTGCTGGCGGCGACCAATCAGAAATGCGCCTCACTTTAAGCGGTAAATTTGAAACTCAAAGTCATCCATTATATGTCTATGGGAAGTGAGGCGCTATTCTGATTGGTCGCCGTCAGCACACAGCGACCAATCAGAAGAGCGCCTCACTTCCCATAGAGATACATAGCGTTTTTTCGGCGAATTTATGGCCGGGCCCCTGGTTCTATTTTCGGGCACGGGGCTCGGCTCTGGTCGGTCGTTTCACGGGGCCGGAGACTCGCAATGGCCGCTTCGCGGCGATTGCTCGCGCATCAGCAACGGCTGGCAATGATTGCGAGCCATTGCTAAGGCGCGAGCAATGGCCGCGAAGCGAGTCTCCGGCCCCGTGGAACGACCGATCAGAGCCAAGCCCCGTGGCCGAAAATAGAACCAGGGGCCTGGCCATAAATTCGCCGACACACCGGTATGTATCTCTATGGGAAGTGAGGCGCTCTTCTGATTGGTCGCTGTGTGCTGACGGCGACCAATCAGAATAGCGCCTCACTTCCCATAGAGATAGAATGGACGATTTTTCCTCCATTCTATCTCTATGGGAAGTGAGGCGCTATTCTGATTGGTCGCCGCCAGCACACAGCGACCAATCAGAATAGCGCCTCACTTCCCATAGACATAGAATGGACGATTTTTCGTCCATTCTATGTCTATGGGAAGTGAAGAGGACGTAGGACCCGGAGATGGCGGAAAGAAGACCCCCGGGGCCGGACGAAGAGGACGCCTGGGCCGGACGGAGGACTCCTGGATCGGACGGATGATGAGATGAAGAAGAAGGCATGTAAGTGATTGACGGCGACGGGGGCTTAGGGGGTGGCGGCGGGGGCTTAGGGGGCGGCGGGGGCTTGTTGGATGGCGGCGGGGGTGGCGGGGGCTTAGGGGGTGGCGGAGTGTAGTAGGTGGCGGGGGGTGGTGGTAGCGGCGGGGGGGTGTAGGGATGGCTCCGGAGTAGTGGCTCTGGAGCAGTGTACGGTGGGGTGGCGGGGCGGCGAGGGGAGGCAGACGGGGCAGAAGAGAGGGGTTTCTCCGGAGCCGCTGCTGTCACCGCCTGGTGACACAGTGCTCCGGAGCAACCCCTCTCTTCTGCCCCGTCTGCCTCCACTCGCCGCTGCGGGGTTCAGGCGGGCAGAGCGGGGTAGCGGGCGTGGCGAGTAGGGGTGTACACTACAGCCCCATGCCGGCGGCGAGGCGAGGGGAGCGGGGCAGACAGGCGGCTGGGCATGGGGCTGTAGTATACCATAGCGGTGTACACTACAGCCCCATGCTCAGGATGGCGGGGTAGAGGTGGGGGCATGTTGGTGGCTTTGTTCGCGGGGCAATGGCAATGGCTCGCAATGCCCGCTTTGCGGGCAATGCTTCGCGGGGCGCGTGGCCGCTATGTGGCCACGAACAGAGTCCTGGAGAAAGTGCCGAGCCACGCCAACAAAGCCACGGAAGTAGCACCGGACGCGACGGAAGTCGCTACGGCAATTATATAATAGATTATTCGGGGTTGATTGATGCCAAATTCGTGCTATTTGGTCCTATTTTTTTTTTTTTGTGGAGATGCACCATGCCTACATTTGTCACTCATCTCCCTATTCTTGATCAATGTTGAAGCTTTAAATACTGGTCCAGGCCTTGTCCCAAGCATCTATAGTGCACCATGATAAAAATGTAAACTCTGGGAAATAGATGGCACTTTTCCTGGTGTCTGCCCTTAACTTGAGCTGTTTTTGCAGCTTTTATGCCCCCATGAAGGTGTTTTCTATGTCTTTGGTTTTGCCTTCCATTGAATTTTATGGGATATTATGGGATTTTAAAGTTCAACAAACTGTTCATTGAACAATTAAGAAAATAATGAAATTTGGTGAACCGAATTGAACCCGAATTTCAAAAGGTTCAATCATTTCTAGCTGTGATATATATTATGCATTGATTTTTAAGTGTTGACATGTGAATAGAAGAAAGATTGTTTTTGACTTTGTTTGGTAACATGCTTTCTGACATATCTACCAATGAGATATAGTGTGTGTTTTGTATGTTCCATGTGTATACAGCTTTACATTCGAATTGTTAGGGTTTTGAACATTGTATTATATGTATTGATGAGCGAGTACCGTAATATTCATAGTTGCTTTATTCGTTATGAGTACTTTCTAATAATCGTGTATTCGTTCCGAATAGCTAGTACAATGTAAGTCAATGGGAAACGCAAGTAATTTTTTGCCTGACCCTACAAAGGGGTCTTGGGGCCTAAGGATAAGGCTGAAATAGGCGGGAAAGTGATGAAACAGAATGGGAAGAGCCTGGAGAATATGCCAGCATGCATTTCTGGCTCACATTTGGTTTGTAGGAATAGTTTTGTTGCAGGATTACACTGTTACAGAAAACAAGAACAACTACCAAACCTAACCTGAATCGCGTTCAACAGGCAAAAAAGATTCAGAAACTGTTTTTCCAGCATAATCATTTGTATAAGAATCTAAATAAACCAGAGACACAAGAAATATCGCTTTTATCGTTTGTTCACACGTTCAGATGAGGCTTTTTTTAGCCTTTTACAATTGGGAGGGCCCTGACTTCTACATTTTGTAGGTCCCTCTGTCATACATCATTTTTAGTTAGCTGTTCTCCAGCCCTTTACAAGGTCAGCTGCAACGTACCAGTAGGTATGTTGTTTTTTTACTTCAGAGGCCTCAGGTGGTCCAGTAACACACATCTTAGAGAAACTGCTCTTACTTAGACATTTGGGCGATCCCTCCCTCATTGACACTGTGATAGTGGAATACATATTTAATAGCAGTTTAAAATGTAGCATTGTAGCATTGGGCTTCATCCTCCTCCTCATTATCCTCCTCTTTCTTCTCCTCCTCCTCCACCTCCATGACATTTTGTGGCCTTAAATTCAAATGTTCAGAGAGCCTACAGTAAACAGGAAACCTAAGATTGCTTGCGTTTTGGGGGAACTGTTCTTACTTAGACATTTGGGTGGTCCCTCCCTCATTGATACTGTGATTGTGGAATACATATTCCATAGCAGTTTACAATGTGTCCATTGTAACATTGGGCTTCACCCTTCTCCTCTCCTCCTCCTCCTCCTCCTCCACCTCCATAACATTTTGCGGCCTTAAATTCAAATGTTCAGAGTCCCTGCAGTAGGCAGGAAACCTGAGATTGTTGAGGGCCCAGAGATGGCCCTGTAACGTATGTTTTGCAGGAAATGGTCTTACTTAGACATTTAGGCTGTTTTTCCCTCATTGATACTGGGATAGTGAAATACATATTGCATAGCAGTTTACAACGTGCCCATCGTAGTGTTGTGCTTCACCCTCCTCCTCCTCCTCCTCCTCCACCTCCATGATATTTTGCAGCCTTAAATTCAAATGATCAGAGGCTCTGCCGTAGGCAGGAAACCTGAAATTGCTGAGGGCCCGGAGATGGCCCTGTAACATACTTATTGGAGGAAACGCTCTTACTTAGACATTTGGGCGCTCCCTACCTCATTGATGCTGCGATAGTGGAATACATATTCCATAGCAGTTTACAATGTGCCCATTCTGCGGCCCTACATTTAAATGTTCGGAGGGCTGCAGTAGGCAAGAAACCTGAGTTTAGTGACAGCCCTCATGTAGCCTTGTAACATATGTTTGGAAGTGCGCTTTTCTAGAAATTTTGGAGGTCCCTCTTGTGTACATTTGAGAGTGCTCTTGAGTCACCCTCCGGGACAGTGGGGTACTCAGAACTGGGCCCTCTCGTCATCTTCTGGGACTGCAGGATGTCACGGTGTCCCGGCCCAGCTTTGTGGTCCCAGGCGAGTCAATAAAGGGGGGTAGAAACAGTTTTAGAAGTGATTTGTGATGCCACCCATGGTTTGTGTCAAGAAGCAGACACTGCTGCAGTCGGGACCCCTGGGGATGATGTGGGTTGCAGCAAAAATGATGCGCCCTCCACGGGTAGTGCTGGTCCCCAGGGCTACCATGTAGAAGTGTAAGTGTAACGTTCTCTGCACCCTCAGGCAGGCTTCTGCTGCCGGCTCACGGCTTAAGTTCCAGCTCCCAAGTACACAAATAAAGTCTCACACACTTGCGAGCTTTTACCGGGTTTACTGCTTCACTTGTAGATGTTACAACACAGGTCAGTGCAACAGCGACTCGGGTGCAGTATCAGCTGCTGAGATGGCTTGTCTGTGACAACCCCTTTCATGTTCCTTTTGGGCCTTTTTCTCTCTGTTCGGAGCACTAGTTATGATACAGCTGTTACAGGCTCTTTGGGGGCACCCTTCTGGGTTTCCTAGCCCTAGTTTAAAGGCCTTCCTTTCGTTGTGCCAGAGGTTGGGTAGTGGGACATGAAGACCCCGCCCCCCGAACGGGTGTCGGGTGTATGTGGGGTGACCGAATTACCGATCCCAGCTGCTGCGCCATCCTGTGGCGACCGGGGCACCACACTCTCACTTATTCATATTGTATGGCCCTCACTCTATTATTTAACTCATTAAAGGGCAGAGACTACATAGGAAAAGGGCAAATGACATGGAGCAATATAAGATCTAAAAAAAATTAACTAAAAAAATGAGAATGCGCATAGGGTCTTATCCCACTTAGGAGACAAATCACGTTCAGTATAAAAAACTGCTCACCTGGTTCGGTTGTGAAGCCCACAACCAGCTTGATCGCTCAAACCCAGCAGCCGCAGCAAGGACCACACTTCCACAACGTGGGGATGAAACTCTATCCGGGACCAAGGTCCTCTAGGTTCGCGCCGCTGCCCCAAAAGGAATATCAAAGACACCGAAATGCTTTGAATAAAAATAATCTTCTGCTTTATTTTCCGACGCGCTTCGGAGCTCAAAACCTAGCTCCTTCCTCAGGGAATGACTTTGGCTGACCTCTGCGGACTGGAAAAATAAAACAGCACTAGTCAACTGGATGACGAGCTCAAATATATCACTTGTGCAAGTCAATGGACAAAAGATATATGGTGCCCCCTCCCTCCAGGATGGGTTGGATAACCTTCTACAATTGGCTGAGAGATTGTGATTGACAATATTCTCCAGATTATACAGGAAGAGAAGACTTCTTACTATACTACTTGGGCCACTGCAGAATGTGCATCGTATTTCCAAAAATGACTCCTGCGGGCTGTGTCATAGGTGCAGAAGGATACAATGTCAAGGACCTCCTTTGACAAACATTATCTATGATGGACTACTGTAGTAGTTGTGGTCCTCAATTCAAGTTTTCAGAGGGCCATCAGTCGGTCATCAAAACTCAGTGTAAATTTCGATTGCATGTGTATCCTCTATCTCAATCACAATGTGGCAAAAGCCAGGCATGTTTTTCTGTCAGATAAGGAGACTGACAGTACATTTCAATTGAATATGTATCGCCTATCTCAGTCACAATGTGGCACAAGCCAGGCATGTTTTTCTGCCAAATAGGGCGACTGACAGTAGATTTCCAATGAATATGTATCCCCTATGCTAATCACAATGTGGAACAAGTGTGGCGCCCCGCAACGAGTGCGTCACTGGAGGGTATTGCATCCCTGACTAAAGATGCAATATTTTCTGACTAAGCAATGACATGGTTAACATCAGAGCTCCATACCCTACATGCACATCAGAATAGAGGGCCAATAAGGTCCTGGGGGGTGGAGTGTAGGAGTAGAGTGTAGAAGGAGAATGTAGGAGAAGGAGGAAGGAGAAGGAAGTGGTCGGGAGGAACGTGGGAGAGGGGGCTCTGCACAGTCCCGTGCAGCCCCCCTAGACCTCCTACTGGTTGGCGCCATTACGCGGTGCCTCAACAACCGGACTCTGGGCGAACATCTACGGGTCAAAATACACCCGCGCCCATCTACAACCGGATCACTGGTTCCGAAGCAAGCAAGTTGTTCAGCACTGATTAGCAAACCAGGAGTGGAGGGACCGCTCTACAGGAGTACCCCACCGCCACCGCACACAGAGCCGTCTTGCCAGCGGAGTACCCACCAAAAGGACTCAGGCTCCCCTCACACCGGAACGTACACACCGGCAGGGAAATTTAAGAAGCCCCTTGTACCTGAACTTGGCAAACTAAGGCGACATCGGTAACTCACCTAGAACAAGTTTAGAATGGAGAAACACCGCGGAGCTCTGAAACAATACCGGTCATTGCTAAGTCCACCCAGTCCGTTACCCGTTACCTGTATACCATGTATCGTCAATCGGTTGCAGTAAAAGACCCGTTACAGTGACTATTGGTGTCCGTGTTTCTTCAGAACTGTTTACCTCTGCATACTAAGAGTAACTAAGCTGCCTCACAACATCAAGTGCAGCTTCTGGGTCCGGGGACTCCCGCTCGTCCTGTGGGGAACGTCCCATCTTGCTGCATTACATCCCCCGGAGGCCCAAGCAGCGCCGTTGAAACCACCGGAACTCCGGCAGGTGGCGTCACGACAAGAATTAACCCCTTATCTGTTCAGTCAACTTTATTGATCTGGACCACTGGGCCTACACAGCCTCGGGCCCGGAACCGTGACAGGGAGCAGCGACAGCCCGGGACGTGCACACCCCGGCTACGATGGGTCACAAGCTAGGCATGTTTTTCTGCCAGGTAGGTTGACTAACAGTAGATTTCAATTGTAGCTGAATTAGTGGATACATATTCAATGTGGCACAAGCCAGGCATGTTTTTCTGCCAAATAGGGTGATTGACAGTAGATTTCAAATGAATATGTAACCCCTATCTTAGTCACAATGTGACACAAGTGAGGTATGTTTTTCTGCCAAATATGGTGAGTGACAGCAGATTTCAACTGAATATGTATCCTCTATCTCAGTCACAATGTGGCACAAGCCGGGCATGTTTTTCTGCCAAATATGATGAGTGACAGCTGATTTCAATTGAATATGTATCCCCTATCTCAGTCACAATGTAGCACAAGTTGTGACAAGGGCATCCAATGACAAATATTAGTTTGGTAGGGCCACTAACTATATATTCCAGATTTTTTCACTGCACAAGGTGCATAGGGCTTGTAAAAATTAGCCCTATTGCCTGAGTCATGGTTGATGCAGGAAGAAACCATCCCAAGGGCCTCCAATCAAAAATAATAGCTAGACTAGAGTAGGAATACTGTCCTAGTTTGTGCAATGCACAATGTGCGTATGCGACGCCCACCAGGGCCATGGGGTACTCAGAACTGGGCCAGTCAGTTCTTTGGAAGATCACGGTAGTGATGACCCAGCTCCTTGACCCAGGGGAAAGTTTGTGATGCCACCCATGGTACTTGGCCTGGGATGACCGACACTGTAGTTTCAGACCGCTTGGGCAGATGGTAGGGCAGCCTGGATGGTATTGCTCCCCACAAGTGGAGCGGAGTCCCAGGGCATATAGAAAAGCCTATAGCATGGAGGGGCTGTGATGATGAAGAGGGCCGCAGGTTGTGGAAGGAGGAGACACAGACAGTTCGCGCAGTTCTTTACCTTTTCTTGTGGTTCATGCAAGGTCATCAAGCCTGGTGCTGTGCTTCTCCAAATTGCAGCCAGAATAGTCCCAGGAGATTAGGATCACTCTGCCAAGTCACCACCCATAGACCTTTCTAGGTTGCTCTTCCCTGCGCTGGTTACTCTCATGCCCTGCGAACAGGGTCCCAGGCTAATGGCTGCCGGCCTTGTCAGGCGACTGCAGTGGCACTTTCCCTGGCCCTAGCTCTAGCCACCATCCTGCAGATTATCCACAGTTTATGACCAAAGCTCCTGCAAAGTCAGTGGCCTCCGGTTTTCCTGGTCGGGGCCTAGAGCACCAAAACCAGAATGGGACCGGTCCCCTCCGGCAACTAGTCCCTCCACCCGACTCACGTCGGGACCGGATTCGGGGCACACAGGTGGATACCCCACTCCCCTATGACTCTCTCAGTTCTGCGTCCGCTCCGGACACCTTCCTCGACATTTTCCCTCTCTCACTCATTCTCTTACTAACTGCTAATCTCTCCTCCTGACCAGAAGATGGGGCCCTCCTCTCTTTAGGGTCTACCCCAAATTCCCTGGCCCTAATTTGGATGATGTTGTGTGCAGTTTTGCATGTCTCGGGTTTGCGACCCCTCTCACCTGGGAACAGTGACACCACACCGTAGGTGCAGCATGACTGTGGCGACCAGTCCGCAGGGGCACCACACTTAAGGTGTGGAAAAATTAGCCCTATGGGCTGAGTGAAGGTTGACACGGGCATACCCCCATCCCAAGGGCCTCCAATCACAAGTAGTAGTTAGAGTGGAGTAGGAATACTGTCCTAGACTAGTTGTCCACTGCATAATGTGCATAGGGTTTGTAAAATTTACCCTATGGGCTGAGTGAAGGTGGACACAGCAAGACACCATCCCAAGGACCTCCAATCACAAATAGTAGCGAGACTGGAGTTGGAATACTGTCCTGGTTTGTCTAGTCACAATGTGCATAGGGTTTGTAAAAATTAGTTCTATGGGCTGAGTCATGGTTGACAAAGGAAGGAAACGGTTTTTATAGGTAGGGGTTAACGCAGTAGCATAAAGAATCAGCATTTTTAGTGAATTTAAGTTGCCTTGCTGTCATCTGGAGGGATTACAAACTGTGGAGATATCAGTATCAGTGATGATTGACCCAGTGGAAGATGAAAACACGCTCTGACATCACTCTAGCAGCCGGGCAGGACAGCACCTCCAAGGCATATAAGGAGAGGTCAGGCCAAGTTTTCAGCTTGGAATCCAATAATTAAAGGGAACTGAAGCATCAGAAAGGATGCACGTATGGTCACTTAAGTACCCCTTGACCATTTTCTGCAACTTCTCATTCCTTGGCATTATTACAGGCACAGATAGCCCTTGGTGTTGTGCTGGTTTATTTAAAATTGTCCAATTTCTGCACATTTTCTCCCCACCTACACCATGCTGGACCTGGTGTTCTTGTCTCTTCCCATTATATCTTGGTATTGAAAAGAGCCAGTACCTCTGCCACCTGCATTGTCTAATGGTGATGTTTTCAGCAACTCATCTACAATGACCCTCTTGAAGGATTCCATTGCTACTAAGCTACTAAGGGCTTGTTTACACTGACCCTGCTGGACACTGATCCTGCTGGAGTAACTTTCCCTCCCTGTAGTCTAACTCTCTACTGTGTCTTAGCTCTCAAAAGAGCTATTGTCTGGTGGTATTATGCAGCTGCTGAATGAGTCCTTTCTACTGTCCCTGCTCCAATATCTCTCCCTTGCTAATCAACACTGACGTAGTATACACTAGAGGTAGCCCTGAAAAGGGCTTTTGTGTTATGAAGAGGTTTAACACTCTCCCTAGCAGCTGAGCGATTTCTCCCTATGCTTGTAGAACACAGGCTATGTATGCAATGAGGGCAAAATGGTGGCAACAGGGCTTCAATAAACCCTATGACGCTGGGATGGCCAGTCAATCACAGTAATGCCACAACCAAGATGTCTGTGGCATTACTGTGATTGGTTAAGAAGCCCATAATGTTTAGTGGCTGCAAAGGAAGCGCTAAAACTACAGGGCGGGACATCCAAATTTAGTGAAGTGAGTACACAAATACTTCGCAGACTAATGATAACACGAATACTGTACTATCCGTGCGAATAGCAAATAGTAACAAATACACTTGCTCATCACTAATTATATGTATGACTAGAAATAGGTCCAATGCTATTGCATTGGCAGGGCAGTCTCTGTGCCTGTCTCCCCTTGTGCACTCTCTCCTGTCTGTGCTGTCTCTTCTCCTGTGCGCTCTATCTTACTTGTGCCTTTCTCTACACTCTGTGTACTCTCAGCCCATGTGTGTGCTGTCTCTCCCATTGACTATGCCTCCTCTTGTGCCTCTGCCTCTACTTCCCCTGCGTCCCTGCCTCCCCTGTGCATTCTGCCTCCCTTGTGCCTTCTGTCTCCCCTTTGCCGTCTCCCTCCACTATGGCCCTGCCTCCTCTGTGCCTTCTGCCTCCTGTGAGCCTGCCTCCCATCACTAAGCCACCATACAATGCTCACCACTGAGCCACCATACAGTGCTCATCACTGAGTCACCATAGAGTGCTAACCACTGAGTCACCGCACAGTGCTAACCACTGAGCCACCATACAGTGCTCACCACTGAGCCACCATACAGTGCTTACCACTGAGACACTGCACACTTCTAACCACTGAGCCACTGCACACTTCTAACCACTGAGCCCCTGCACAGTTCTAACCACTGAACCACCATACAGTGCTAATCACAGAGCCACCATATACAGTGCTAACCACTGAGCCACCATACAGTCCTAACCACTGAGCTACTGTAGAGTGCAGTCTGAGTCCTGAGTGCTGAGTACTGAGCCACTGTACAGTGCGAACCACTGAGCCACCATATACAGTGCTAACCACTGAGCCACCACACAGTGCTAACCACTGAGCCACCGCACAGTGCTAACCACTGAGCCACCGTACAGTGCTAACCACTGAGCCATCGCACAGTTCTAACACTGAGTCACCACACAGTTCTAACCACTGAACCACCATACAGTTCTAACCATGGAGCCACCGTACATTGCTATCACTGAGCCACCATATGTAGTGCTACACTGAGCCATCATACAGTGTTAACACTGACCACATATACAGTGCTTTGGATGGAGGATTTGAATCCCCCGCCAAAGGCCACACGGCACTGCTCATTGGCTTAGCCGGCGGTAGCTCAGCCAGTGAGCGGTGCCGCTCGGCTTTGGCGGGGCATTTGAATAGCGGCCACCATATCGGATTACCAATAACTTGGGTGTTCCAATATGGTGGTCGGTGTAATTCTGATACGAGTATCCGCTCATCTCCCAGCTTGTGTCGCTTATCTCCCTGCTGTGTCGCCGTTGACCTGACCATCAGGAGTTCAGCGCTTGATTTAGCACCCTATTCTACCAGTACCTGTCCCTGCACCTTGCTAGCTCATCCCTAACCATCCCTGTCTGAGCTAAAACTGCATTATAAAGCTTGAATAAAATGATTTAAGCAGGTACATCCAGTCTACATATGTAGACTGACTGGGCGGTCTCTGGGTCTCAATTTTCCCCCACCTTGCTGGCTCATAGTACTCCCTGCTGGGTGTCATCATTCTGTCTCTTGCCGTATTCTTTTAAAATTCCCGCCTCCTCCATGTAGTATGATGCACCAGCCGGACATCAGTTTTGGTCCAGTGCATTGTGGGGGCTTATTGGGCTATACTAGCGGTTTCAGTATGCGCACTGCGCATGTGCCGGAGCTGGACCTACACCTGATAATCCTTCACAATGCACCGGACCGAAACTGACGTCCAGCTGGTGCATCATACTACATGGAGGAGGCAGGAATTTCAAAAGAAGACGAATAAGAGTAACTTCATCATAGAGGTGAGGTAGATGTGCCTTTTCTTTTCCCTGCCCTCAATGTCACAGGCGGTGAACGGTGACAGAGAAAGGAAATAATGGGAAGGGAAAGAATAACCAAGATAAGGTGCTAAGAGGTAAGAGAAGAGGGAGGAAAAAGAGCAGAAAGAAAAAGAGAAAGAAGGGAAAGGGGAAAGAGAAAAAAGAAAAATTAACCAAGAGAGTGAGAACTAGCGGAAGAGAAATTAAGAGAGCTGAGGAAACCAGTGCAAATATAGAAGATATTAGAAAGAAGGGAAAGTATAGATAAAGTAAAGAGGAGAAAGAGTGATACAAAGAAAAATAGAAGTCTCTTAGATCATACTGATTCCTTCTGTATCTTTTTTGTCACCATTTACTGGCAGTTTCCCAATATACTCCTGGACAGTGGCGGATTATAATGAGGTCAAATGGGGCTACTGCCCCGGGCCCAGGTCTCCAGGAGGGCCCAAGAACCAAAAAGTAAATAGCCCCCAATGTCCCCATTATAATCTGCAGCAGAAGCTGCATTGCGGGGCCGGCACTGATTTATAAGATGCAGGGGGCGGGGCCGCCCTCTTAATGACATGCGGCACCGCTGGCGGCAGGGCAGAGTGCGGGTGCGTGCAGCTGTTGGAGCCACCAACCATGCATACCTCCCTGCCAAAGAGGAGCTGCTTCCTCTGAGTCTGCTGGGGGCAGGGAGCCCAGCCTGAACTCAAGACCCGACGGCGACAGAAGAAGAGAAGGTGCCCAGGCTGTCTCAGCCTGATCTATTGTATATTTGTGCTAATCCTGCTGCTGTGCCTGCACTTCACAGCAGTGCATGGGCAGCAGCAGGAAGCTCAGAATGTAATGTGATCCAGTCACAATGGGGGTCAGTGTATGGGGAGACTACAGGCAGTGGAGGAGCCTAGGACTTTCCAAAACTACATGGGGCAAGTGCTGGGGCTGATTGGGGATTCAAACTCTGGGTGGCAGATTTCCTCTGCCAGCCCTTAGGTGAGGACCGGGGGGAGGAGGGGGGGTTGTCTGCTGTCAGAGACTTTTGGTGTGGTCCGGGGGGGTGCTGTCAGAGATTTTCGGCCACTCACTGTGCCGTCTCTGCCGCAAGTCACCGCGTCTCAACGCCAGCCGCAAAGCGCCGGCGGCCGGCCCATTTGTGTGGGGGGGCGGCCCTAGATTAGGGCTATACCACCAGCCCCTGGGCCCCTGGGCAAGTGCTGGTGCTGCACACTGTGCCCCTCTATCTAGATATTTTGCCTCTATTATCATGTATGTAATGGATATATAAATGCATGATGTGAGCAAAATATCCAGATGGAGCAAACACACAGTGTGCTGCAGGGGCCTGGGGCACTTGAAATGATGCATCATGCAACTGTATCCAAGATGAAGGGTGAAGTGCACACTTGTGCTGGGTGGCTGGGATATTCGAAATGATGCATCATTTAAAATGCCCCAGGCCCCTGCAGCACACTGTGTGTTTGCTCCATCTGGATATTTTGCTCACATCATGCATTTATATATCCATCACATACAGTACATGATGAAGCAAGCAATATATCTAGAAGGAGGGGCACAGTATGTGGGACCAGCATTTGCCCCATGTGTTCTTCTGCATGTGTGTGGTGTGTGCAGTCTGTGTTCTTGTGCATGTATGCCTGTCTGTGTTCTTGTGCATGCGTGTTCCTGTCTGTGTTCTAGTGCATGCGTTTGCCTGTATGTGTTCTTGTGCACGCGTGTGCCTGTCTGTGTTCTTGTGCATGTATGAGTTTGTGTTCTTGTGCCTGCGTTTGCTCCTTGTCTGCATTCTTGTGCATGTGCATGTCTGCGTTCTTGAGCGTGCTTATGCTTGTTTGCGTTCTTGTGCCTACACATGCGTCTTGTCTGCTTTCTTGAGTGTGCCTATTTGCGTTTTTGTGTGTGTGATCTCCTGCTGTATACAGGGGGCTGTGTGTGGACTCCTGCTATATGCAGGGGACTGTGTGTTGGCTCCTGCTGCATACATGAGGCTATTTGTGGGCTTCTGCTGCATACTTTAGGCTATTTGAGGGCTCCTGTGGTATACAGAGGGCTATGTGTGAGCTTCTTGCTGTATACATGGGGCTATGTGTGGGCTCTTGCTGCAGATAGGAAGCTATTTGTGAGCTCCTGCTGTATACACAGGGCTACGTGTGGGCTTCTGCTGCATACAGGAGACTATTTGAGCGCTCCTGCTGTATACACAGGGCTATGTGTGGGCTCCTGCTTTATATAGGGGGCTGTGTGCGGGTCCTGTGCATACTGGAGGCTATTTGTGGGTTCCTGCTGCATACAGGGGGCTATTTGTGGGCTCAAAATGGGCGCTATGTGTGAGGTCCTGCTGCCTTAATTTCCCACCCCTACTCTGTTATATATAGTTCTATCTATGTTATGTATAGCGTGCCACTGTTTTTTCCTTGTTTTGCTTTCATAGATCTACATCTGTGTGCTAATCATATGACTTATCACACGTTGAGTATTTGGTCATTTTTTTACCTCAGTATATGTAAGGCTTCGTGCACATGCTGAGTATTTGGTCAGTTTTTACCTCAGTATATGTAAGGCCTCGTGCACACGCTGAGTATTTGGTCAGTTTTTACCTCAGTATATGTAAGGCCTTGTGCACACGCTGAGTATTTGGTCAGTTTTTACCTTAGTATATGTAAGGCCTTGTGCACACGCTGAGTATTTGGTCAGTTTTTACCTCAGTATATGTAAGGCTGGCTTCACACTGCAGTTTTTCACTGATCAGTGTCCATCAGCGTTTGGGTGCCAAAACCAGGAGAGGAACCAGGAGAGGACCTTGCAGAGAAAAACTATAATTGAAAGATTAAAGGGAACCAACCACCCCAAATGACCCCCCCGGACTAATAATATCGTTCCCTACTTGCAGCACATACATGTGCTGCAAGGTTTTTTGCTAAAAAAACTGCTTTATAAAACTTAAGATAATGCTTTAGAAACTTTATAACCAAGGGACGGGTGGGCGTGACTTACATGTGCAAAAGCCGAGATTCCTCTGTCACTCATTCTCCTCTCTGGCTCGCAGCAGTAAAGCCCGGCCCTTTCTGCAGCGTCCCAGGCTGGTGCACGGGATGTCATGCCCGTGCACACGTCATCAGCTACAGCCGGGAAGCGAGCGCGCGCTCTGACTCCCTGCGCTCGGCTGTGGAAGTCAGAGCGCGCGCTCGCTTCCCGGCTGTAGCTGATGACGTGTGCACGGGCATGACATCCCGTGCACCAGCCTGGGACGCTGCAGAAAGGGCCGGGCTTTACTGCTGCGAGCCAGAGAGGAGAATGAGTGACAGAGGAATCTCGGCTTTTGCACATGTAAGTCACGCCCACCCGTCCCTTGGTTATAAAGTTTCTAAAGCATTATCTTAAGTTTTATAAAGCAGTTTTTTTAGCAAAAAACCTTGCAGCACATGTATGTGCTGCAAGTAGGGAACGATATTATTAGTCCGGGGGGGTCATTTGGGGTGGTTGGTTCCCTTTAATACCTGTTCTGAGTTTTGGAGACACTCCTGGTTTTGGCACCCTAACACTGATGGACACTGATCAGTGAAAAACTGCAGTGTGAAGCCAGCCTAAGGTCTCGTGCACATGCTGAGTATTTGGTGAGTTTTATTTACCTCAGTATTTAAGTTTTGTTTATACAGGGTGTTTTTGCAGCATTTTATTTTGCATGGTTTTTAATTATTTCATTTGCTTTTATTTTTTTTATACTTAAATGGAACACAGCTAATCTGTTTCAGGTATATGATGACCCATCACTTGACCCCGTCATATGCCTGGGGGGCCCACAGAGTCTGAAAAGCCCCAGGCCCCAGCTACCCTTAATCCACCCCTGCTCCTGGAGCTTAAAATGTTACTAAACCTTAATATCCAATATCAAGACTACAGCCTATTCACAACAGTAGGTTGCTGCCATCTACTGAGAAAATTTAGCACTACAAGTAAAACTACAAAAATGAAAATAATGAATTATTATAATTTTATTTGTAAAGCACCAACATATTCGGCAGCATTTTACAATCATCTGCATACTGTATATCTATATATCTTGAACTATAGGACTCAACTATCTCTAAAAATTAATACATACATTGGAACATTTTTCCACTATTCCCACAGGATAAAGGATCACATAAGAACATCACATGCATATATATATATATATATATATATATATGTGTGTGAGTATGTATATAATCAGTGGCGTAAGTTCAGGCCCAGGGGCCCCGATGCGATAGCTCCAACGGGGCCCCCAATTATTGGAAATATTTAAAAGTATTAGTGTTTTTCTATAGGCCAAAGGGACTTTTGGGGTCCCCCTAGGCTGCAGGGCCCGGGTGCGATCGTAACCCCTGCACCAATTGTAGTTACGCCCCTGTATATAATAATGCCTAGGCTAAAAATAGAGACAGACAATGTCAACAAATGACTTAATTATTTTCCCAGTAAAGTTATACCAATGGCAGATTACAAACAACCTATCTCCTATCTATATCTTACCCAGGGCATGACAGTGATAAGGGTGACAATTCCACCCAAGAAAGTGCAGATCTAAAGGAATATGTAAGAGCTTTACCCACAAATGACTGCATAAGAAATCTTTTTAATGAATTCGCACCAACTGTAAAAGAAAAAAATGCTGATCTTAAAAATAACACAAGTTGAAAGAAGTTTACTCAAGATTGTAATCCCTGGAAAACACCTATGAAATCAGTACACATTCTGAAAGAGTGACATAGATGGTAAATAACTACTAAAAAAGACAGTATCAAAAACACAAACTCACCGCCTTTTTTAGTAGTTTTTTAGGTATATTGTAAGGGACTCGTAAGCATGAGCATCCGTGACGTGGATTATGAGTTTAATATGTTCTGGCCAATACATCTACCAATACCTCACAAAATTTTTTTTTGTTTACCATAAATGTATCTGTGTGAATTATATATGCGTCCTATATAGGCAAACTTTATCTTGTGCATAGTGTTAAATTGGTTTTGGCTCTAAATAGTGAGATTGTCTTTTTGATACTGTCTATTTTAGTAATTTTTTAAGTGTGTTGTTAGGGACTCATAAGCATGAGGATCCCTGACATGGATTACAAGCTTAACGTGTTTTGGCCAAAACATCTGCCAATACCTCACAAAAAATTTTTTTGTCTATCATAACAAACGTTTTGCACATTTTTATTATTTTTGCGGGGTGTGGTTGGACCCCATGGGGCATCATTCAACTAGTGGTGCAGAGGCATCTTACTGGCTGCCCATTTGGTTTGGTGGTGGGACCTGTCGGTAGCATTCAGACACTCTGCATCATATGTATCTGTGTGAATGGCATCCTGTGCGGACAAACCTTAACTTGTGCAGAGCAAAATCAACTCCCTAGTGAACTGGTAGGTTGAGTGTGATTCATCTCTTCTGTGCACCTGTGTTTGCCTTATTTGATGGGGTCTGACTACATCCTGCTAAGTGCTTTGTTAGATTGTTTTTGGCTCTAAATGGGAGTTTGTCTTTTTGATACTATCTTTTTTTAGTAGTTTTTTAAGTATATTGTTAGAGACTCGTAAGCGGCAGGATCCGTGACACAGATTACGATCTTAATGTGTTCTGGCAAAAAACATCTACCAATACCTCACCCAAAAAATGTTTTGTTTATCATAAAATATTTTTTGCACTTTTTATCATTTTTATGGGGTGCAGTTCAGCCCCATGGGGCGTCATTCAACTAGTGGTGCAGAGGCATCGTACTGGCTGCCCATTTGGTCTGGTGGCAGTGTGGCACCCAAGAGTCACAGTGCCACAGTGTCACTATTGTTAGGTGTCACCAGATAGCAGTAAGGGGTATTGTGGCACCCCTCTGGCTAGGCGCCACAGGGAAGTATTACACTGTGACAATAAATGTGTTATCCCTGTAAGTTGCCAGTTCAGGGTTTAACATGTGGAGTCTGTACTTGCACACACTTAGGACTAGGCCACTTAGAATAGGGGCGACCGGTAATTTAGTAGGTCCCAAAAGGGGGTGGAGCCTAGGGTACAAGTAGTAAGACAGTGACAGTGGAGACAGAGACGGTGCTGGGAAGGCAGTCAGGAAGGACAGGCCTGGCAGCACAGCCGACAGGAGGGAGCCCCATCTTTAAGTGGGGGCCCAGGACAGCAGGCAATGGGCCAGGACTGGTTGGAGCCAGCTGGTCACGTTGAGGGAAACACCGGCAATGCGGGAAGCTGAGGCGACCAGAAGTTCAACTCTGACTGCAGACTGACGAGCTGCAGGCCCATAGAAACCGGGTTGCTGACAGCGCCACAAGGTACCTCGCCCCTTAGGACCTAGAACCGGTTCAGGACACTATAGGAGAAGGGCCAGAATTCCGGTAGCGGGGGAGGCTTTGCTTACTTGGGCCCCCTCCGTCCGGACCGGTAGGGCACAGACCTTGCCTATTAGCTACAAACCATGGGACTGGCAGGAGAGGTCTGCAACGGTGGTGGAAACTGGGAAGAAAGAAGTTAAAGGGATCCTATCACCTCCAGAACGCCTCCTAAACTACCAAAACATGTCCCTGCAGCATCCTATCACTAATCTCACACTTCTTTCGTCTCCTACAAGCATCCTGTGAAAGTGCATAAAAACGTTTTAATACTTTCTCATTAGTGATTATAATTAGCAGGGGCTATATTCTTTAGCCCTTAGGGCGTGTTGTTTTGCAACTCCAGGATCCAGCCCCTCTCTGTCTGTGTTCCTCTGCTTGTGCAGGCTTTACCCTCCCCCCTCTCTATCACTCACAGAATGCAAATCATTAGTCCTGCCTTCAGCACCACATCACAGCAGCACAGACAGAGAGAGGGTGGATCATTCGGGGCATGAAAATGAGCACCTAGGAAGGGCCTAGAGTCTCGTAGGGGACGCCCTGTGAGACTTATTCAGGGACAAGAAGTCTCAGATTTTAAGTGTATATTATTGATTATTCCAATGTTACAGAACGCTTTTTTTTTATAGAAAAGAGCACTAATACTGATATGTTAGGGTGCAGGGACAGGTATTAATAGGGTTGGGGATGATTCGGAGGGGTCAGGTTCCCTTTAACCCTGAAAGACAAAGAGCGAACATCTAGAGACTCCATAAAGGGGAACCTGAGCTGGCAAAATCACCCGGTAAACCAAACTGTACCGTGTTCCGTTTTACCATCTACCGGTACCTAGTAAAGTGGAGTAAAACTTGAACTGGTTTCCGTTGTTCTTCCCACCGTTGCCCAGAGGGCTCAGCACCATCAACAGCTCATCAGAGGGGTAAGAACTGCAAGACCAACTATCATTACAACTCCCTCATCTTGCTCCATCACAGCTGCTGCTGAAGTAATAGCTCCACCTGTAGGGAGCAGGACTAATCTCTGCTGCACCCACCATCACCTCAGCGGCCGGCTTGCAGCGCCGGTTCCATATTACCGGGATCTACAGGTGGCGTCATGACCCCCTGTAAATACTTCCTTCTCCCCCACCATCTACTCAAATGATAGCCAGGGCACGGAAATGGGATCCCGACCACCCGTGATCTCCCCATCCAAGTCGCCATCAGTCCCGATGCACAAGTACCCCCCAACCCTGGTCACATCAGAATTCCACTCAAGCAACACACAAACAACACCAACACCTCCCAGACAGAAAGGGGAGACCAAGACCGGCTTCAGGGTGAGCTCCCCTATATATTCTGTTCTCAGGAGCAACAAGTGCAGTGCAGTTTCTAGGAGGACTGCGAAGAACACATTTGAGTTCAGCGCCTGGGATGGCTGTGAAGAGTACAGTTCCTGTGAGGACTGTACAAAGGACCTGAGTGTAAAAGGGCCGTGCTAAACCCGTCTCAGAGTTCCATGACGAACACTAGGCCTAAGGCTAGGGTCTGAGGAAAGAGGAGAGAGACAGAAACCTACTGGGAGGCTGCATCACCCATGCTTCCCCTCCCTCAGAGGAACTCCATAAGAACGGAGACCGGAGTCCGAGACTGTGCAAGTTCAGACACACCGGCAGTCAACACCAGAAAGTGGGGGACTCCAGGTTCTCCAGCTTACCAGTGACAGGGACACAGCAACTTATAGAATTCAAAAACGATGACTTCCCGGGTGGGGTGGAAAAGTGAAGGACTCGAGTTGCCTGTCTGTAGACGCAGACAGAGACAGGGCAGGCAGCCTAGCTGAAGCAACTGCAGGGCCACTACGCAAACACAGTGAGGAAGCCAATACGACCCGGCCAGGTGAGAAATACCCTGAACTACTCTCTAGACTCCGTGGACAGTTTATAACATCTGCTCTGACTCCAGTAAACAGACTGAGAAACGGCTATTCACACAGGAGTCTGTGTGTGTTAATTACGTCTATTGCTCGCTGCGCTATAATGGAGCTCTATACTTACAGCATCACAGAAAAGTCCCACCTGAGGAGCCTGTCAGCCCTGCACACTGACTGGAGAAGCTGCAGCAAAGTAAGTGACTGTGTGAATCATCACCCTTCACAAAGCCCAATCCAAACCATCCCTCCTGCCCTGGGGACCCTCCAGCCCTACCCGAGGAGGGCTTACCATCCACGCTGCCCCAAGTCACCGTCCCCAGCAGGAATACAGCAACAGTGGTTCTACTAACCCCATACCCTGGGTGGCGTCACGACAAGTCCCCTGTAATTTCCCCTTATTGGACTGATATCAGGCCACGGCACCGGGTCACGACTACCGTGATCCCTGATAGACCACCACTGGCCCCCTGAGTACCCATAGCCTGGGGGTTTATCAGCGGGACCAGTGTTTAGCATTGAAAACCTCTGCATCATATGTATCTGTGTGAATGGAGTCCTGTGTAGGCAAACCTTATCTTGTGCATAGCAAAATCACTTCTCAGTGTACAGTAGGTTGAGTTTAATTGCATCTGTTCTGTGCACCTTGTGTTTGCCTTATTTAATGAGGTCTGACTACATCCTACTAAGTTCTTTGTTAGATTCTTTTTGGCTCCAAATAGTGAGTTTGTTTCTTTGACATAGATAGTAGGCAACAATCAAAAAGAAATTTCCTACAAAAAAATCCACGCAGATGACCCCAAAAAGAGATTGAGAAGAAACAGCTTGGGAATAAAAGGCTGGAGACAATTCATGACCACAAAATATCAATAACTCTTATTCTGTTATACAACTAACTGCTGGAGAAAGAAAATACCAATGACATAGGCCTAGAAAGAGCTCACAGCGTAAACAGACCAAACCATATAAATGCAGAGAAATTGAGAGGAGTTCTTGGCTGCTTGCAAAGCTTCAGACTTAAAAGCCAACTATGCAAAAAAATATTAAATATGAAGAGAGTGAAATACAAACCTTTCAAGATATCGAAACTGATCTTGGATCTTGGAAGACAACTTCTACCTCTAATGAGAACCCTAACATACAAATACATAATCTACAAATGATTCTTTCCACTTGTCAACAAACCTTTCTCAGATACAAATCTGCGATAAAATATCAACATCACTGGTACCTAGAGTAATGGAGCATTCTAAAAAAAAAGTGTGCCGCAAACTGAAGTGTGCTGCTAAGAATTTGTTCAAATGTTGTGCCCATAGTATCAATGTGCTCAAGGTGATGTGTGAAACGTTTAGTAAAATATTGTTCAAAAAGAATACTGATCCTTTGTCGCTGACTCCCCTATGGACGGATCCCGGCCTGTTAGATGGCGTAAATCAAGGTATTGCTTGTACCCAGAAAGACCACAAATGAAGCAAGGATCACTGCAACCAAAACTCTTATTGCACTGTGGGGATGGACAGGGTGATGATATAAGGACAGAGCCCCTCATCCATGGCTACTAATGTGGTGAGCACCTTGAACCTACAGGTGTTTCACAGAACTTTAAAATATTGAGCCGTGGACATTTTTGCCTCAAAAATCTTGCTTTAGCCCCAAATTTTAGATTCTCACATGGTAACACAAGAAAATGGACTATACAATTTCTTGTAAAATTTTTACAGAGAAAAGCAATATGCCAAATGTGGTGCAAAACAACTGTTTGAGCACATGGCAGGATTCAGAAGGGAAGAAGCACTGTTTGACTTTTTCGAGTACAAAATTGGCTGGAGTCGTTAGTGGATGCTATGTAATTGCAGAAACCCTGATGTGCCTAAACAATGGAAATTCTCACAAGTGACCCCATTTTGGAAATTACAACCCCTCAAGGAAGTTATCTA